>CAEMYA010000010.1:14076351-14115923 GCA_903131615.1 Diplodus sargus
TCCTTAACATCAACTGTTGTTGTGGGCATCAGTGAAATCTGCTGCTGAGCGATGAGGCGGATGGTTATTTTGGTGAGGCGAAGTCCAGATGAGTGTGTGGAGCCTGAAACAGGGCCAGGGCCTATCAGCTAGAAGAACGTAGGTGGGGCCATTTAGTAATGGCCTGAATTAACAAGTGCCAAAATCTCTCATAATTCCATTATGGTACTTCATTACGTACATGCTGCAGTACCATTTTAATCCACCCACACTCTCCACACTGGCCTTTTGTATCCCAGCTGTCTCCAGAGTTCAGGCTTCAAGCTAAATACTGTACATTGTTATGCAGATATGCAAAATGTAAAAATAATCATGCTGGTATACGTTTGAACTCGTTAGGTTTGAAAGGGAATTGGACTGGTCTGCAAGTTCAACACAGATTTTATGACATGTTCGCATTGGTTCGATTAAACAAGAAGATATTCAAAGTTAGTTAGTAAAGCACAGCCACTGAGCTGACGTGAAAATGAGGAGCTGTCATGAATTCACCGCACCCGGTGACTAATCGCTGTCTGCCTCTCAGCTAACCCCACGAGCATGATGGGAGAGGGCATTAATCTGCAGAGGACTCGCTGGGGAATTTGTTCCCTCTCTGATGTCTGATGGCTGCACTTTGTGCTGTTAACCTGTTTCTAAAACAGCAACTGCTTTAATGAGCCGCTCGTATTAAATGGTATTAAAAAGGAAGTCACCCTCGAGTAAATAAAACAGAGAAGGCTGCAGCGGCCTCGTTGTGTAAGACTTGCAATCTTTTTTTGGTTTTGGGCAGAATTTCAAAATCCCTCTGGGCTGATTGCAGTGGATTCAGATCACCTGTGTGCAGGTTGTGGAGACTCACTCCTAATTAATAAGTGGAAGCAGCTTGATGTTGGACTCGCTCTCATTCTGAATCTGTCCCTGACTCACTGCAGACCTCATGCTGAGGTCTCACCAGCCAGAAACTCTGGTCTGTTTAGACCCCCGTTAAGATTTCTTTGTTGGCACATTTCATGTTAGTTTAATGGAAATTGTGTTTGTTCTTCATCCCAGTTGAGTGACCACGAAAGTCACCTGTCAATGAGGCTGCCTGCATCCGGGCCGTCCTTATCTGTGCAGGTGTTGCTTATTTCCTTACAAATACTCGGACGCCTGCAGGTTTTCTTTTGTTTATCTTAACTGAACCCCTTGAAACCAAAAGCCTCTATTCACCTTCAAGTTTTTCTCATTTTATTTCTTTGGGGGACTTGAGAGTTTGTAAAAGCACATTTCAATTTCATGATCCCAGAGGAGATATTTGTTTATTGTCCAGGTTGTTCACGTTTGGCCTTTCCTGTGTATATATACACACGTTTTGTTGATATTTTTATGAAGGTTGGGGCTGGTTTGTTAGTATTTTACTGCCAGTACCGTCCTGTTAGGAACCGCTCCTGTGGACTGACTGCCACAGAAATGTGTTCATGTTTTATGAGCTTTCTGTAGAAACTGCTTGGTAAAGCTGGAATGTTTAATACAACTGTGACTGAATTGAACAGAACATTTTTTTCTTTTTCTAAGAAGATATGCCAGCTTTCTGATCGTCGTGCGTCGTAGCACTGAACATTTCCAAGACAGTATTATCGAAATATCCCATGGCTGCCATTTCGCTGTACCAGTCAAATGGCTATTAATCTGTTTTTTTGTAGTTCTGAGACTCCGTTCACCAGTGAGAAAAGGCAGCAGAGCAGAAGCTTAGCATTGCAAGCGAAGACCAAAGACATGTTATTTTCCTTCAGCAGTTAATCAGATTTATGATTTTTTTTTTCTCCTCAGACACTGAAGCATTATTTTTCCATGTGGATAATCTTTGAAATGGCTTGGCACCCTCCTCATAAATATGTCAGGCACGCTCCTCATTTCTGGTGAATGATGTTCAAGCTTTTTGTTTGTGACCCCGACAGCACACAACTCTGTGCTGTAAGCTCTTTGGTGGAGGAAATTATAGTATTTGGTCGAGCATTACAGCAACAAATGGTAACATTTAGCAAGAAACACATAAAAGAACCCTAAATTTAAAAATAAATACACAGCATTTTTAGCCAAGCGAGGGAATGGGTGCGTAGCTGGTCCACCACTTTGGTCCAGAGGTAAATATCTTGACAATTTTTGGATTTTCTTTTTGTCCAAATATTCATGATTTCTTAACAATGAATTGTTATGATTGTAGTGAACTCTGGACTTCTTCTAGCATCAAAATATGGTTGACATTTTTGGTTTTGTTCCCTTCAGGATAGATTGTAATAACATTCATTAATTTTATTTCCTCTGGTGAGACTGTGAATCATTTTGTTTTGCGACCAGAATACTTTCCCAATGACGACATTCCCTCCAGCCTCACTGGTACTTTTTTGTTTATTACCTATTAATATTTGTTAGCAAGCTATTGCTCTCAACTTCAGATGGTAAACTTTGTTCCATGATGACAAATGTCAGTTTAAACATACAGTTTTTTATTAAAAGTTAAATAGGAATTTGAGGCTGGAGAGTGGATTAAATGGTAGATTAAATATCTTCATCAAAGGTTTGTTTAGGTGGGTTGGTACAAAGCCGCACAGGTGTGAACAATACAGTTAATGATGGCTGAATTCTCTTTAGTTGCTTCAGTTTTATGGTCCTGGTATTGTTAAAGATCACTCGCGCTGTCGTGACACTTGAATACAAAGGAGACATTTTCAGTGTAACTAGAAGCACCTGAGTTTTCCCTCCTCAGACAAAAAGGCCACACAAGTAAAAAAATGACCTCTCATCTTAAAACCCAGAGGGAAAGACATTTAACAGGTATTTGAGGGGCGATTGACTGTAAAAGTGTTTCATAATGAGTCTGGATGAAGCCTCTGCTGATGTTCAACAGCAGAGAAACTGAATGGATTTACTTGCTGCCATTAGTGTCCCGGCATGAGTCACATCAACGAATACTTACCTTCTCTAATTGTTTCTTACATCAGTGCTGAGGTGGCACAAGTGAGAATCATGCACAAAGCAGTATTGATCATGATCAATGATGTTTGATTTGTTCAGTGCGACACTGTACAGCGTCTGTTGCTCTGTTTGTGTCTGGCCGGCGATCCTGGAGTCAGCGTTCGCTCGGGTGCTTAATTAGGTGTATTTATTTCAGCTGTGGCAGAGAGGGGGCGAGGAGAGTTGTCAGTGAAATTGTTTATAGTGCATTGATCCTCCAGACTAATTCTCATTCCAAACGGGCCCCCCTGATTCCAGCATTGATCCCCTGGGTGCTGTTCCACAACAGTCATGACAAAACAGCTCCGGACGCTGCTGCAGTTGTTTCTGCTGCTGCTGGACGATTTTTATTTTTTATTTTTTTGTACATGTGACACCAAATAGAAATGATAGATTGAAATGCTTCCAATAAGCTGCCTGGTGATTGGTGGAGGCAGGCGGAGACGGAGGAGAAAGAACGGAGGGGTGGAAATGACTGATGGCATGCAAGAATAGGAACATTGCTGCTGTGTTATTGCATCAGTCTTGGAAATCTATAGCTGCTTCTTTTTGTGTCACACAGGAATAAATCTTTATACTAAGTGGATAATTTAACATTTGCGCTTCAGAATTTGTAACTGAAGTGTTACCTCTGGCCGCTGCAGAGACTGATGTGGCCACTCCTGCTGGGAAACAATTTTCTGCAACATTATACAGCAATTTTCACTGAAATCCCAAAGGTCCGTTAAATGCAGCGAAGGTTCTGACCGAGTCTGTTTCTGGGTTAATGATTAAGCACTGCACAGCACAGTGACAGCCCACAATCAACAGCACGACATCTGAGCCCATCTGAGGCCGACAATTATCTGCACAGCTGCATCAAATTAATGACTTTTCTTTTATGTGTTTTGAACTATTTACAGTATTAAATGATATAAAATAATGATCATATACGAGGGTTCAGCAGAGGTAACGATGAATCAATTCAGCGATTCAATAATCAGCCATCCAGTAGCATTAATGCAAAGTAAGAACATTGATTCTTATCGCCGCCATCGTGAAGATACGCCTTTATTTTTAAATCTAAATGTCTAGAACTTTTTATGAAATAGAATCTCCACTGAAGAGTTCAGTAATTAAATTGACAAACTGTATTTTAGTTCCTTTTTGTAACTGATCGAAATCCGATCCTTGCAGACTTTGTGATATCTGCAAATATCGTATCGTTGTCCAAAGAATCAATGATATTATAGCGTGATGAAACTTACCTTTAAGCAGTAGTAGAGTTAACAGTAGTCATAATTTTTTGACTATATGTTTGAAACCACCCTCAGGTGTGGAGCAGGAGCCTGGAACCGTTTAGCTTACGTTAGCACTAAGGAGAAAATAATTAGCCTAGCTCTGCCCATAGTTAAACAAATGCACCAACAAGCATCTCTAAACGTCACTAATTAACAATTTTATTACAACAAATCAACCACAGAAGCAACAATTAGGTGTAAGCTAAATGTGAAGCTATTGTGGAGCCAGGAGACAGTTTAGTCAGACTCAAAGCTGATGCTGACGCTGCTGTCATACTAACGGCAAACAACCCTGAGCACTTGAGCTGAATGTTAGCTAGCATGCTACTGTTGACCACAATAAAACCAGCAGCTGAAGCTATTTCACTTGTTGAAGGAAAGGGTTCGGATTATGCGTTGTTGTGACGAACACAGCTGGATATCGCCCAACTTCCCATCATAGAATATCTGGGTTTGTTGCCACAAACATGGATGAAAATTTTTTTGTGGTCTCCTTAAAAAATATCGATGGCTGTCACACGTAAAAATGTTGAAACACTGTCGTCCCTCCTCGATCATATCCAGTCGCTTCTCCTGTACAAACGCCAAAATCTGGACCCAAACTTTTGGCTTTGTCGCCTGTAACACCATCTCCGCCTCCACTTCCATTGTGAAGTCAAGTAATAAACATATAATGTGAATGTGAAATGACCAGATGTGTAGAAATATCCATTTAATATAAATTGGTACAGGAAGAGTAAACTATGACCTGGCTCAGGATGGGAACTCACGTGGGATGAGGTTTTCTGTTTTGGTAAGACGGATTCTAGTGTTTGTGGTAATTTGGGCCAGTTCACTTTGTGGTGTTGCTTCCTCCTTTGTGTTTTGTATTGTCACTATGGTTCCCTGCAGGATTTCCTGTTGTAACGACTGCACACGTGTGAAAAGCTTTGACCTCTGCAGGAGGTTTTGTCGATACTCTGACCCGGGATCACACCTCCTCAATCAGCCGTCTCACACTTCCCCACAAGGATTAGCTGATTTGTCACAGAAGAAAAAGAGCGGACAATTTATCTAAATCATCAAGGAGCAGGGAACACCTTCCACAGAATAATATTGATGTTTTTGGAATTGATGTCTGTGTTGGCACAGAGGCTAATAAATTGCATTGATCTGGTCAGAGAAATGAATCTCCAGTGAAGACGGAGGTGTTAATGCTGCTGATGAAATAATATTGTGAATTAGAGGAATATATAAATGAAAGGATTATGGATTAGAAATTTGTAAGATAAAAAAAAATAACAGATGAGAGCAAGAAATAGGAGAAAAACAAAATCTCTGGTCTCATCTCAGCACGCGTGTTTCTTCAGAACTAGCAGAACAGATCAATCCAGCTTGGAGAGCGATGGTGTGTTTTTAATGTGAGGAGTTGAACTGAGATTTCGACTGCCATGTTTTCATTTCTTTTCTCTTTTCTTTTTTTTTTCTTTTACTCTCCCTCCTTTCCAGAGAGATGGCCGTGAGGGAACCACTACTGCAATGCAGCAAAACAAATCATGAGAATCTATTAAGTGTTTGTGATTGTGAGCCTCTCCCTTGTTTCTCATTTTCACTTCGCTGTCTCTCTGGTTGGCTGTCTCTGTGGTCAGACCTTAAAACAAACGAACGCTCGTGCTGAATAACAAGACTGGAGGAAATAAGACATATCCATATATTCTGAGGACCTGTAGATTGTAATTTATTTAAAAAACACTTAGAAAATCCGCTTTTTGCAATCACTTATCTTTGTATCCTTTTTTTTCTTTTACATGAGGAACTGATTAGAGAAACACACAATGGCTGTAACATGTGACTCATTCAAAAGACGGTTGTTGACATATAGACCTGACCTGGACACCACTTCAAATCACATGAAGTACAGCCTACGCTGCATCAAGGTTGTCTTTTATTCCCCTTCAAGGATCAAGCTTTACATCTCAGAGTGAGGTATTGTACAGCCACACTCCTCCAGAGATGTTCAGTACATTAGAAAACTGGAAGCCAGAAGCTAAAGAACATGTACAGTGAACACCACAGTTTCTTTTATCTGCAGGCCAACATAAAAAGCTTGTGACATACATCACCCCCTCACTCATTTTATGATGAGAAGCATTAAGCAGATTCATGAAATTCTTTCTCTGAACAATCACCAGACCTTTACTTGCAGAGCAAGTTCTTCTTTATTTTCCACCTGAGAAATTCTACTCGAGCCGATGTCGTTTCGTCTTTTTTAAATCAAACAGAATTATAATCTGCAATGAGATTGTCAAGCACACTGATTCGGACAAATAAAGCCTGCGTTCTTCTCCTCATACCTCATTTCGTACACATTCGTGTTTGCTGCAGTGACAATTCCAAACAACGTCGTCCTCCTAAGCTCGGTGGAAACTTACATCGGTGAGGCTACATGTAGGAATCAGTTGCTCTTTCCTCCCCCAGTCAGTTCTGGCAGCTACGCAGACACATTCAATATTTCCCTCTTGTCTTCTTTCTGCTCAGTGCTCGACGTGGCAGCAATCCACCCAATGATGGAGGGCGGGTGCAAATACACAGAGTGAACACATCTCTGGCCAGGAGGATTGACTGTATACTTACTGAAAGATAGCGAAACTGTAACTATATGTGTCAGTGTCCATCTTCCCGAGCCAAGCGAGAGTGGTGAGTCCAGCCAGGACAGAGTCGTAACTACAGGCGACCGCTTTCACATTGTCACATGGTTTTAAATTGTCATTTGAGGCATTGTTATGATAAAAATATAAACTAGAGGACATACAATACCGTTTGTTTTGCTGTTGTCCTACAACCTGTAATAGTAAGTCTGATTGTTTGTAAGCTTATGAGAAAATGACCCTACTACTCACTTAATGATTTTATTGTCTTAATTGCTCGTTTCAAGTCTTCGTCAGTGAGGCAAGATCATTTTATAAATGATGGTCCTATTTAGAGTAAAATAAGATGTTATGCAGACTTTGTTGCTCTTCTTACCGAGTTGCCTGATGATCTTTGTGGTTTGTGTGATGAGGATTGGCTGGTTCATCAGTCAGTATCGTCCCCGCAACCATCTAACTATGTTCGTTTCTGGCTCCAAAAAACCAAGATGGCGAAAGGCCATAATGTAAACACGGGTCGAAGTAAGTCACCGTGGGTTAATGCTTGGTTAGAAAGCATTGAGAGATTGTCTGATATCGTTCTGGGAATTTGCTCGATGTTATGCAACAGCTCAGTTGTTGTTCTGTACGTGTATTGATACGGTGAGCTTATCAACAAAGTGACTGGATCTGACAAGACTGAATTCAGAGGAACTATCTGTATACAACTCAGTGTCCTGGTTTGCCTCTCTGTCTCTCCGTCTTCCTCTCCTCTGTTCCTCGCCACCTGCAGAGATCTTTCATATCCTAAACATCGCCATCAATTAAAACATTTTCACCGCCATAAATCACAGCCGCCGACCTGTCAGACACATCAGGGCGCATTATGCAGTGGAAACCGCATCAGCGTGTTTTTAACAGTTCCCTCAACAGCACAGAGGATTCTACTTTGTGAGCGTGTGTGTGAGCACAGGTTACAGCAGTGCGAATATAAATGAGCACACACAGTAAACATCAGATCTCAAAGCGTTTCTTATTTTTTTTTGGCTGCACAAATCCGCCTCACAAAGCGAGTGAGACGTCCGGGGTGACAAAGTTGGGCAGCTGAGGCGAGCTGCAGAGAGGACTTTTCATGTCAAACTGTACAAAAAAACTGGAATTAATTTATGTTCTGCAGGTCGACGTGGGACTCATCGCCATGGTAACAGGCCATGTGCCACACCACCTTCCATCTCCACCTCCACCTCCTCCCCGTCCCCTCCCCTCCCACAGCCATCACTCGTTTCAGGGAGATGACACTGATTTCTTCTCTCTGTCGCTGTGAATTAGCCCCCACTGGATGCTGAATATTCACCACCCACCACGACATCCAGGGGAGCCGCGACACCCTCTAATTAACAGTCCCTCCGTCTCTCTGTTAGTCTCACTTTCTACCCATCTCTCACTCGTTATCCGCCGTCGGTATCGCCCTCTTTCTCACCGTCTCTCTGCAAAAAAACAAACTACGTGTTGACACGGGGAGGAAAACGGGGCCGAGCTGAAGTGCAGCCCGGCGCTGGATGCTTATTTCCCCGCTGAGTACCTGAACGATCACAGTGTGGTTTGCTGATTATTTGGCCTGTTTATCTTTTATAAAACCTTCAACGGGGAGAAACTCTAATTTCGACACGATGGATTTAATGGGATGCAATTAACTGACCAGCTCATGTGGGCTCAGAGTAATCACCAGTCATAACACTAATGATATAAATGTTCATATTGTGTCTCAGGTGACCGGGGTTAACTAGACATGACATGCAACAACCTTGAAGCGATCAAACTTTTGGATGTATGGACGATGTTTCAACAGAGCTGTGAGCCGTTTGAAGGCACTGACACTTTGATCTGCCCCCTATGGCTCCTGTAAGCAACACAGTTTCAATCCTGGTATTGATGTTGTATTCAAAGAGAGCAGATGTACTGTATTCATCTATATAGAGGCAAATTCCAGCAAGATGGTTACACAATAGGAAAAACATGCATACCTGATGTGGTTTAAGGCATTTGAAAGCCTGTTGACAGAATGTGTATGTTTATATTTCAAAGTTAGTGACGTTGGAATCAGTCAGGCTTTGTGGATGTAGACAAATATGTACTGTATGCTGAGAAAGAGCTGGTTTGAATGTGAATTGATTGGAAAAACTTAAAGGGATATTCTAGCAAGTTGTACCCGTTTAACACTGGACAAAAACCCACTAACACCAGCGAACATCTTTAATTTAAATGTGTTTAATCGGTATACACTCCCAGCTCAGATGATTCTGTAGTAGTCACAGGTGTTTCATGGGCTCCAGCTGTGATTAGCTGTGATGAAAACACAACACCACCCGGGTGAATACGCTCATTTTCTCCCCTTTATGGGCTTGTTGCTGTAACGTGTGTGAAATTAAAGAAGCTGGCTGTCCAGTATTTTTCTATTTAAGCAGCGTCTCACATTGTTCAGCTGGTGCCGACTTTGAAAGAGACACTGAAGTGAAATATATTTAAAAAGTACCCGTTTGTTAGTGGCTTCAGTTTCACGAGCAGCCTTGTCAGCTCCCTGATCAGTTCTGCACATGTGCAGCTCTGAACAGAGACGGGACAGAAGCGAGGTGTCTCACTCTTAAAGTGACGTCTGTTATCAGCTCCGGTAAAAACAATGTTGTTGAGTCGAAGGAGGTGGATGATCTGCTGCTCTCTGCGGTTCACGTGACACAAGAGGAAAATGAAAACAGACAAGTGAACTCCTGACCGCTGGAAAGGAAACACTCCCCTGTTTTAAAAACAGACCATGAAATCCTGACTTCATCAGGTTTATTCAGAAATCGTTACACAACTTCTGATGGCGTACAAACTGATCCTAATGTGTAAAATCAGTCAGTGCTCCTTTAAGGGAAAAGTACAAGTTTGTGTTCCACTTTAGGGGGAAAAAGTTTTCCAACAGTCACAATGTGTTTCAAAACCATTTCACTGTTATTACAGTTATTTCAGAAACACCACAAAATGATACTTGTGTCACATCACTTTCGCAGCTCCGGTCACAGTGGGCTGTTGAGCAGAGACGTATGAATTTAATGGTTTCTTTACCATCTGCAGGGCTTCACTGTAATTTTCCCTGCAGGGCTACAGTTGCCTGAGTGAAGAACAATATCAGACACAAAAATAGCAAAATGTACACAAATATTACTGTAGTGGAAGAGGTTTTTATGTATAATATGCCTGTAAAAAGGAAAAAAATCAACCTAACAATCCAATATATAATCAATTAAAGACTTGACAGCACATAGAAAAATAATGACCCCACACTGAGCAGCGTGTGATCTGTCAGCACTTAAAAATAGAGCTGCGAATCTCTTGATCCTCGACTTACTGCAGTTTCAAAAGCTACACTGAGCAAGTAGAACAATACCATTTTCAGCCGAGAGAAATATTGACACCTGCTTCAGAATTACTGCAAACAATAAACATGAGCTCATAGAAATATTTGCTGAAATATGGATGAGGATATTGTCCTGCTCCGTCAGTAGCTGCTGTTGACTCACTGAACACTCGGCAGCTGAAACAAAAACCCCATTCGCAGCAAATGCACACAGAGATCGAGACGCTATATAAACCTTTTGCTACAAATTCAGCCACAAGTAAGTCAAATTGATTCCAGATTGCATTTACCGAAGGATCCTTTCAAGTCCACCGACAGATTGGCTTGGTGCACACACACACACTGCTGGGGAGCTGCAGAAGAAGCTGCAGTGGTGCTAATGTTGCACTCGCAGGGAGAGTCACACTCGATAAAAGCATCAGACGACTGGCTAAAACTAAAATGTGGCTCTTTACCCATCCGTTGTACATTTCCTCAGCTGGATTTCTCAACACAAATGCAGAAATATTGGCAGAACTGCCTGCTTCCTATGATCCATACATTTCTGTCCCGAGTCTTTAATGACAACTCAAATACCATAAGAGAGAGTTATACGTGAGTTAGAAAGTCCTCCGGCCCATCTGCTCATCAGCAGGCCTATAGGCAGTTCTCAGGGGGCCTGACTGTTATTTAACAAGCGCTCGGCTCGACCAGAGGAGTACGTGAAGAGAAATAGACTAAGAGAGAGTGAGGAAGAGAGGAGGAGGAATGTTTGTACTTTGAGTCAGAGGTGGCAGGCAGGCAGGCGGCTTAGAGCTCCAGTCAGGCTTCCTCCAAGACACAATGAAACTTTAATGAAGTTGCGCTGCTGCCGCATGGTAATGCTGAGTCTCCGAGGCCTCTGAGGCTGCGACGGGCTGCAGCAGGCCTGGAGGAGAGTGTTTCGACTGTCACTCAGCTAACCGAGAGAAGCAGTAGCGACGTGAGCTCGGGTCAAACCGATTAAAGGTGTTGCCTCCAGCTGCACGTTGAATCCAAGTTTAGACTGATGTTTTGTTTCCGGGTCGAGCTGAAGATGAAGAAAGGTGTCGTGTTATGATTTGTCCCCATTCTGATTTAAGTGACGAGCTCGTCAGTCGATGGTTGAATAATTTAGTGCGGGAGGAGAGAGGAGGGGCAGTGAACTGCTCACCTCTGTCCTCTGCAGAGCTCCTGGAGCTTTGAGCCAACAGAGAGAGAGAGAGAAGCAATGCGAGAGGACGTAATGAGATGAGTAAAGATATATACAGTTTAATTTAGTCTGTCCAAGAGGGGAAACGCTGCTCAGCAGATGGTTTTCCTGAGAAAAGTCACGGATCACTGGTCAATTTTTCAAACAGTTGGAGCAACATATGCTCAAAGTTTCCCTGGAAAGCAATCTCTTGCGTGAATCAGATTTGTTCGTCTCTGGTGCGAACGGATCTCTTCTCCACCCTTTGTATCTCTCCTCACACCCAGTTAGACATATAAACATTCTCAGCTCGTCGAGACAATATTAGGACCTTCAGAATTTGTACCCGGTGAGGTACAGTCGAGTACGTTTGTTATCTGAGTGTGTCAGACACGTTTAATTAACATTCCTACACACTGCGCCACTTCTCTAATCTTCAGGTTGCAGGAACGGTTTTGTGAACGCTAATTAAGCTCTTTCTACCTTCACAGCCGAGGTAATGAGAGTTGTAGTAACTTTAATCTTTAGTTGCATGAAAGGTACGACCAAAAGGATTCTACCAGATCTGAATTTAGGTTTGTTGGACAAAAGGGTTCGATACTGGATTTTACCTTGATATGATGTCATCGACCCCCAACCCCGAATTCAATTCTGACCTGGAGAAGAGTGCTGAAAACAAAACAGAGGAAACTATCATCACCTACAAGACTTGAGCATTCTAAATAAACCGAGTCAACTTATTAATTTGGTTTGACTCAGAGCTATTGTGACCAATAGCGGTAGCAGTTTCCCGACAGACTAGCGTGCTACAGTAGCCTTTCATACAGGTGTCCAAAATCACGTCCTTGTGAAGACGACCCTCAGTAGTTTGTTATATAATTAGCAGTACGTTGATATTTCAGGCACGTGTCACTCATCAGCATTTTGACTTTTTAGTCCTCCACTTGCTGCCATGAAATAAAATCATTGAAGGATCTTGATCAAAGTATTGGACCGGTGCCTCAACCAGGTGCACTTGGAAAGACGTTGAGACTGATTGTAGAGTCTAAAGGTCTTTGTCAGCCCTTTTCTCCTCTCCATTACTTCCCTCCTTTGTACTCACCTTTCTTCCACTCTCTTAGCTCCATCTTTTGTCTTTCTGTAGAGGTATTCTTGGCTTCTACTCAGAGGTCACCTCTTGATCTGTTTGTTAGGGTCGACTAACCATCGATCTGTCCCCCACCTTCTCCCTCTGTCTTCCATCAATCCCTCTGAGGCTGCAAGAGATTGTCAGTCAGCCCACAGCCAATCTCAGAGAAACACAATCACCTTGCATCTTGGCGCTCTGATCTTTGGCCAGAAGAAGTCGGCGGCAAATGAGCTTTTTCACTTACCGGAGAGTCTTAGAGGTTCGCTCGGGAAGGAACGACGCTGGTTACAGAAAGCAAACTGTCTCTTCTGTGTCTTTTGAATGTTTTATACCAGAACACCCTGATTGATTCATCTGTTGATCGCATGAGTGATTATGAAGTCTGTGTGTGACGAGCTAAAAAAAAAAAAAGGGTTTACAAGCATCTGAAAATCCTACAAATGAAGCCATTGTAACTCATTTGTCATTTTTATTCTCCTCTATGAAAAGAAATGAAAACAATCAGCATTAGACGTGACTTATTTCATGGACAATTTGCTTGGCATCATGAATATCTTTTTCAAGCTGAAGTTTTAAACGTATTTTACAACCCAGAGCCCAAACAAACAGAGCAATGCATACAATAATATACTTTATTGACTTCAACAGCACTCCAAAACAAGAATATAACATCAGAACAGGCTGATGAAGCTCTGATTGGATGGTCAGGTCATAATGACACACTGAGCATATTTTACAGCAGAGCTCGCCGAGCTGGAATCTCCTGATAAAAGGCTTTTCTGCCGACCGCAGTAGCTGCCATGAGAAGATTTAGAGCCACAGTTCACAGCTGCTGCTATCACTCTGTCATACTGTGCTCGGTTGACTTTAGGACACTGAGACGGAAAAATTTAGCTTACTGAATTTTGAAGCCATAACAAGTGATAACAAACATGACAGGACAGTCCAAGAGAGATGCAAACATTGCATGTTTGAAGAAGGGAAAGGAAACTTTTTCATGTTACTTGCCAAGAGAAGATCGATATCACTCTCATGTCTGTGCATCAAGTTTAGAGCTGAATCCTGGAGCAGCTTTGTGTCACTGGAAGCAGAGAGATGCTGCTTTGGATCTGTTCAAAGTGCAAAAGTAATGCTGATTGATTACTTGATTTATGTATCAAAGAAACTGTGGTTTTATGGACAGTTTGGTGCCCGTTAGCTGATTATCTCACGGCTCAGCTGCCTGGACAGAGACCTCAGATCATGAAGGGCGTAACCACATAACAAATGTCTTTTCATAACCATGAAAGCAGCAGCGTTTATTTAAGAGAGTGAAAGTCTTCTATGACAGATTTAGAGTGGTTTGTTTTGCAGCTGCATTCAGTTTAAGTCCATATTAATTCAGGGTCGAGAAAACGACATGACCATTGGCAGCAGTACAGCTGGATCGCACATATTTTGTTTTGGTTGTTTTTTTAGAGCCTAATTACAGTGAATAGCAGGACGTCTGAGCCAAGATGAGTCAATCACACCCAAAAAAACACAACAGCATTTTTTAAAAGTGGTGGTGCTGTTGCCATGGACTCCACCAGGCTGACAGTTGTTAGGGAGGCGAGAACAGTTTGCGCGGTGGCTGTATTTATTAATGGATTGGATTTGTATGGCGGTTTTCAAGACACCCAAAGCGCCTGACAGGATTTATGATCCGTGTGCGGTATTTACAGGCTGTTATCACTGAGTTTTGAGTCCGTACACACCGAGGAAGGAGAGTAAAGATGGATGGGAGTCACTGAAGTCAGAGCACACGGTAAACAGATATATGAATTTTCCATGTGGCCTTGAAATATTCTACAGTTTGATTCATAGCACGTTCACACCGGAACGTTCTGCCTCCAGGAAACAGTTAGACATAATGCTTTAAGTGCTTGTTCTCGTCTTACTCACTGTTTCTCACATGCACTTCTCCACTCAGACTCCCTACTCTACTCGTAGTCGCATATAGTGCTGATGGTGTCTAACATACATCCTTTTATGTGTTCCTCGAACAGTTATTGGTTGACATGGGAACTAAAAGGAAGCCGGCGGCGCTTCACGTTTGCTTTGTGGTGCGTCCGCCTCCCGCGTCTCTCTGCCGTATAACGTGGGCAGGAAGGAGTTCTGGCAGCTGGTGAGAAGTGCCGGCAGTGTCACAGCACAGCAGAGTAAAACAAGGTTCAGCACATATAAGCTTAATACTGCAGAGGGATAATCAATCGTTCAGTTCGTGTAGCTGCGCCTTGTGTTCTTGTTTCTGAAGAACATGCAACACCAAAAACTTGAAATCACGATCTTTCTTTAACCTGAAGTGCCATAACCTCAGATCTGACTCAGCGCTGTGGGTTTTAAAACGTTGTGCTGTGTACGCCCACCTTCCACCCCGACAACCTCCCTACAACCTCCGTACAACCTCTGGGTGATTAAGGTGCTTAGGTGTGTTCAGGGCCAACGATTATTACTGCTGCCTTGCATGAGTTTAGTTTAGTAAAAAGTTGCACATATTAAACACTCAAACCCGTTAAAGGAGGCTGTAGGTGTCAAGAAGGTGTCGACAACACAACTGTCGGCTCTTATGAACTGGCTTTTCCTAGAAGTTGAATATAATTACAGAACAAATTTTAGATTTAGAATCATTGCAGCCTGAGAACACCTGTGACTCTCTGATCTGAATATGACGCACGGCAGTGAAAGTGATGCATCGTATAGCCGAAAGATTCTTTCCAACATCACATTTTAAAGCTTTGTTTTGTCGATGACGCACGTCAGACGATGTGGCTTTTGCGTTTTCGTCTGCCACACGTGTTTCTCCTGCATGCGTCAGTTTGATATTCTGATGACTCACCGCGAACTGGACTACACCTATGTAGGAGGAGAGGGAGTGATTTAGCCCTGTGTAAATAATGATACTTATCTCCAGGCATGTTTATTCTTTCTGAGCCATCTTTTCTCTCCTAAAGGAAAAAGTAAAGCCATTTTCTCACGAGGTCTGAAGGTTTCCTTTCATACATATAGAGACTGTCCTTGTCAGATGTGTGTTCACCGACTGGAAACACTCAGTTTAGTTTCTCCTGACAAGGAGGATAAATCTGTATTGGTGACTATTTTAAACTACATGTATTTGGACGTATCCGCAATATAAACGAAAGAGTGGAAATCGATATACAAGCAAGCAGATAAGAGTACGAAGCAGCATGTCATCAACACACACACTTGCTCGCTGTGAATTCTCTTCACAATGTCCTGATTTACTCTGTCAGGGGCTGAACTGGACATCACACAGCGTTTATACTCGGCAGCTGGCTCGTTAATGTCTCGTTCAGCTGATTCTGGCAATTGTTTTCCTGCATACAGCTCCCCGAGGCAACGTCCAGAGAAGTTAAGTAGCGATGCGTATGTGATTAAGAGTGAGACAACATGATCGACTGCTGCACCTCCTGCCGTCAATCGTGTCAGCCAAACTGGACGAGAGGCGAGTTTATGAGCCAAGTGCAGGAGTTTATGTATCTTGCACGGGAAAATGGAGCGTGAGATGGATTGGTGGCTCGTTGTGGCAGCAGCAGTAATGAACTGATCTGAGCTGGAAGGCAAATTGTTTGATCTGCCGGTCGAGATGTCTTCTAACCTGCAGCTACGGTCGTGAGCTTTGGCTGCGGAGTTTCCCCCGTGTAGTGACTGGGCTCAGCCTGAGGGAGAGGGTGAGGACCTCGGGCATTCGGGTGGAGCTCAGAGGAAAGACGCTGCGTCTTCAGGTTAAAAGGAGGCAGCTGGGAAACAACCTGTGGACGTTTTCCAGGCATGACTAACCCGAAAGAGACCCAGAGACACACCAAGAACTGGGAACGCCTCGGGGTGAAGTTTGGAGACTAGATTCAGGCATTATCCTTTTTCTTCACAGTAATACAGTCAATATTTCCTGGTTTGTAAGTGAGAACCTGACTCGACCGTTAGAAGACAAAGAAACAACATCATCATCTGGCAAATCTGCCTCATAACAGCGGAGATACTGTTTCACTTTTTTTTTTTGCCAGGGATACAACGTCACCGTCCCACCGATGTTTGTCGGGCAAAGTTGTAGCAAACTGGAATTTTCTTTTGGCTTTTTGATTTGTTTACAAGATGAGACGAACATGCCTCCCAGTCAGATCTCCAGAGACGCTGTGCCTCATTGTTTTGGGAAGCGTGCCGTAATTTAATAAGTCCGTATAAGCTTTGCAGTGTTCACTGAAGCAAACCACATTTGAGTGCCCTGAAAGACAGAGACAAATAAGAAAAGCAGCTCCTTCAAAGTGTATTTCCAGTGAATAGCCGCACACAAACGCACATTTGTGCACAGAGGAATGCTCACACAGACTTCCCATACAGCAGAGATGTACAGACTTCGTTGCAGAGACACGATGGCCCCAAAGCACATTATGAGTCAGCCGGCATTCACACTGCCAGTGAAGATTTATGACAGCCAAGTGGGCAAACTTCTTCTCCTGCCTTCTGTTTTCCTCTCAAAGCATAAAATCCCTCTGGTAGTTGTTCGCAGCTTTTGGCAGCAGGTGAATTTGCCCTGACCAGCGTTTCATCAGATTGTGCAGTGAATCGGTGGCTGCTGTTGTGGGAGGTAGTCTGCTAGCCGAAGCTTAGCATCTCACCTGAGTTACAGCCTCACATTAAAGATCAATACAAAAGGAAGCTGGCTGAATTTAACTGGATACAAATACGCTTCTACAATTTTCAGCTCAGGCGTCATCACCATGCGGGTTTATTCTGACGTGGTTGATCAAGACTTTCACATTCTTTTGTGTTAAAACTAATTGAGCAAACTACATCTGATGTGTGTTTCTGGGAATATCATTAATCTGGATTAAAAAAAAAGTGAGCAGAGATTAGAAACAGATCTGATCCCGTGTTACTCATGTAAATGAAGGCAGGAGTATCTCCCGGGACCACTAAATTAAAAGTGCACTGATGCTAATCAATAGCATGGGAGGGATTTGTGTGAAGAATCGATTCGTCATCCAGGCCCGCCAAAAAGGCCCCGAGTGCTATTTCCATCAGTGGCTAATGCCTGCATACTTTACGACAAACTTCATTAGGAACGAGCTCATCTGTCGCGCTCATACATTTCCTTTTAGTTACAAGCTCACATCCTCGCCTGATGAGATTTTAATGATCAGTAATGATGTTGTTGGAAATACTGGCGATGCTCGCGGATGTGGAATGTACAAACTCTACATGTTGGCTGCTGATAACTAAAGCTCACATGAGTGTTTTCATCTGAGCTGCTGATCAGCTCCTGAAAAAGAGTTAAAACTGGATGAATGTCAAAGACTGATGCTGAGGAATCTTTAGCTGCAGCTGCGTAATGTTCATCGTAATCACTATGATATATTAAACATAATTGGTTGGGCTGATGAGACCCTTAATTGCAACAAATTAGTGTGCTGATTAGCAAATATTTCTCTGTCAGTGTCCTGGTTACTCTGGATGATCCATAAACGTCACTGTGATCAATCTGTATTGGATCTGCTATACTGTGCAAATCCATTGTGTGAGACCCTGAAGGTCCTTTCCTCTTTGTTATTTATTTATTTGGACCTTGTCGTGGTTTTATTGACAGGACAGTTTGAGAGAGATGACAGGAGATGCAACAAAGTGCCGCAAGTGGGACTCGAACCCTGAGCTGCTGCAGTGAGGACAGGGAGCTGCAGGTCCTTTTATTTACTGCAAATAATCAATATTCTCTGTATTAACAGTTGAGAACAAAACCATCTGTAGCCTGGAAGGAGTAGCTCACAGTGGCAAACCCATGAAGACGGTGCTGGTTCAGTCTCACAGCTATCAGGCAGCTGCTGTCACTGAAAAACAACCTGCTGTACACGACCTGCTCAGCCCCAAACAGCAGACAGGCAAAGTAGGGAAATAGCTTGTGTGCAAAGTTTAGTATTTACCAGCTAAAGAAGCTGAAATGAATGGAACTTCACCTCCATAGCAGAGTCCAGGTATAATCATAGCGTCCTTGAGGGCAGATGATTAAAACAAACCTGCCGTGTTGTAACATGAAAGCGATGGAAGCGGTTGAATGTCATCAGTAACTCCTTTCAGTCGTGTCTCAGTTCTGTGAGCAGGTCCACGCAGTCTTTGTATGTTTTGAATGAACAGATTCAGTAATTCAGTCCACCAAGATTAACTGTTTCACCCATCACTACTGTGCACTGAGACATCACCACAGATTCTTACAAACTTGAGATCAGCGGTCGTGGTGCGGAAAGCAGGAATTTCATTTTCTGGAATAAAACGAGATGTGAGCACGACAAACAAAGTTCCTTTCATCCACGTTGTATTCAGGCACAGCTTGATATCTCTGGAAGTCTATGTGAAAAAAAGTTTGTTGTGTGGTGAACAATCGTGAATAGAAAGTTTGAAAACATTTCTGATACCTTCCCCGCCTCAGCGCTCCTGCTGTCTGGTTGGCAGCAAAGCCTCGTTCTCGTCTTTGCCATAGCTGCAACACTGCAGCGGGTAATAGCCTCGACTTCACTATCTCAGCCTGTTCTCATGTGCTCTTCTCGAGGGGTATTGAACAGGCTTAGGATAATACCTTGACACGGATTCACCAGTCATTTACATTCAGAGCCGCTTCGCTGAATATCGCAGCATAAAAGTCATCTGGGGCCTTTTTTCTTCTGAAGGGAAATCACGTTAGAGTCCAATAACAATTCAGCATGAAAAAAGATTTGCAGCCCATTTTCTCAATAAAAGCAGACATTTTAGATTTGGCCCCATGACAGCAAACACAAAGCAGACGGAGGAACATAGAAAGTGTTTAACGGATGATAGATGAAAACAATGCCGCTAAATTAAGTCGCATTTTCTGGAATAAAGACGGGAGGCTTAGTGCCAAGTACAGTCATAATTGCAATAACAAAAATGGGGTTTAGAAGGATTCCGGTGCTTCCAGCTCATCACGTCGAGTGCACGAACATGAGACGGCAGAATTGGAAATACTTGCTTTTGCATTATCAGTATCAGTGCCTGTGCTGCTGCTCTGTTGTGTTACTGCGGTGAATCGAGCGCTCCTCAGAACTCTGCAGAGACGATCCCAGCTGTGGTTTGGATATTTTATCAGACCGCAGACACACAAGTATGCACACACGGTGGAGAAAGTGTCTCCTCTCTGATAAGGCAGCAGCAGGGCTCTGCTGTGCACCAGGTGCTGGAGTGCTGAGCTAAGCGGACGAGACTTTGAAGTGAAGAATCTCTCCGGCGACGCGGTGCAGCCGCTCCCTGCTCGGCTAAGCTGAGTTACTGCAGTTTGAGCAGAAGGCGCCGAGAAGCCGAGCTGATACTCTGCAGTGAGGGAATAACAACAGATACTGTGTTGCACCGATTCTGAGGGGTTTGAGTGTGTCGTGCACTCAACATCCCAGTATGTATGTTAAGGCTGCGTGATTACTGAGGGGGATATTGATTGATACTACTGTTGTGAACAGAAAGATCTCTGAAAAAGCTTTTATTCTTTGAAATACAAACCTTCATCACATGATGAAATGAGGCAACATTTACATTACCTACAATTTTCACATTACATTTCTGATTTCATCAAGAAGAAGAAACATTTAACTACTGAATCTAAATCCTGTTAAATCTGCTGGAATGCCCAAGTTAAGACTCGTGATGGCAGCTAACGATTGCAGATGGTTCAGTAACGCAACATGTTCCAGATGAATCGCAGTCAGAAAAAAAAACTGTGATGCTGCGATGATGCCAAATAAGTTTAAGAGACATCTGGAGAGAAAAAGTTTTCTTTGGCTGGCAAAACTGTTGAATGTTTCAGAGCGAGGCGAATACAAACAATGTCACTTTAAAAGATACATCATTTAAAAGTGAAGTTTGGTTCTGTGAGGTATTTAGTCAAAGTCAGTGTAGACAGTCAGTGGCTGGTCAGCACAGCCTCAGTGTGGAGAAGCAGACAGAAATACAGCTTTTCTTGTGTTTCTATTCCTTTTCCCGACCAGAAGCCGTCATGTTGTTGTCACTAACTCGCTGTCAGACGGAGACAACATCACCAAGATCCAGGAAATCTGAATATGTCAATCAATGACACGGATGTATTGATTATATTTTGACGGACAGACTTAAAACATGTTAAACATACTTTTCTTCGTAGCTTTTATCGCCTTTGTCGTGGAAATAAGTTGTTTTCTTTAATAAAATCAACAAAATCAACTCTTCTCTCCACGGAGAACATCATTTCAAAGACTATAAAAAGCTGAAATATCCCTTTAATTGTGCACTAGTTTAAAACAGTTTGTGAACTACAGCTGTAGGTTTCCTATCAAGAAGAGATTTCTACTGTAATACTTACTGAGAAAGCACATTTCAGCCAGTGAGACGGTAATTAAAGTGTTCTCAAGTTCTTAATGTAAACAGCTGAGTCAGATCAAATTTTTTGAAGGTTATCACTCGTCAATAAAATTACAGTATTAATGTCTAAAAAAGCCTTTTATATCGTCACCCAGCAGTGAATCTGAATCTTTTTTCCCCTTTGGCCAAAATGCTAATGCGACGCTGCCGTGACGGAGGAGCCTCGCCGGGCCGAGTAAGTGGCGTAATGAAGGTGAAGTACCAGCAATCACATCCGCATCTGAAATGACTCCGGAGATGTGCGGAGCGAAGGAGCGGGACCGTGAACTGACACTCGCTTGATTCGCAGGCACAATGGGACATCGTTCGTCATTAGAGGCTGTAATTGCTGGAGTGGTTTCGGACGCACCGGCTGTGGACTTACAATGAAAATGCTGACGTGAACCAGAGCTGCAGGATAATGTTGAACCACAAAATACATAAAAAACATGGTCACATTTACATTTTTTTGGTGATTTATACTCTGAAGATTTATTGTATAGTGCTGGTTGTCTTTGGTCTGTTGTGTTTGTCAATGTGGGGATGATCCTGGGGCCGTTCTTCTTTCTTGTGTAGTTATTTTAAATTTGTACGCTCACAAGCAAAAAACACTGGCGAAGAAGAGCCGTCTTACTGTTTTGTGTGTGATACAACAACACAGCAGTGACTGACTCTACTTCACACTGCTCTTTGTAACATCGTCCGCTCAGCAAAGGTCCGGTGACTGGATGTGTGCAACACTTCCTGCTATCAGAACCGTGCTTTGCTAAAAGCCGCCTTAAGATTGGGACCGTATCGGATCTGTGCCTTCAGATGTTTCACGTGAGCTAAAGGTTGAGAAAAAGAGGAAATTGTTCAGTATGATATCAGGCCATGAGGTATTTTTCTGATGTTCTGTCTCATTGAATTCCCCCCTGGACTCACAATACGAGCCCCCCTGCTGGAGTCAGTCACATAAATCTGAGCGCTGAAGAGCAGAATGTAGTCTGTTGTCTCGCTCCTGGGCACCGCTGTAGCTCGTGAGCCTGTAGCCTTTCCACGTCCTTCAGCTCCAGTCTGGATCTACTCCCACCACCTGTGTGCATGTAAATTAACTCTTCTTCTTTTTTTTTCTAGCTGCACTCAGTGTTGTGTTTTGTATGCGATGTGTCCAATGAATATTAATGATCTCCTGGAGATCTGGTAGCGATCGCTGCTGTTCGGCGAGGTAATTTCCATCCCCTGGCTGACATCAGCAGCACTCTCGGGCACCTCTCCGCCGCCGCTGCCCACCCACAACCCCCATTACAGCCTTACAAGTAATAAAAATCAGAGCGCCCTGCCAATTACATACAAGGGCATCTTGGAGAAAACAAAGAGGTGATGCACAAACAAACAATGTTTCGTGGAGAGGATGCTCCTCTTCAAACAGGCCGGCGTGACATAAAAAATGCAAGAAGAAGTGCTGCATTTTGTTTTACTTCGGTGTGTGAAGAAGGATCGTTCTTTTTCGTCTGTATCGTGCCTTGACTAAAAAAGTCTATTAGAAGGTGCTGCAGGGGAGAATTTCTTTGCTTTCAGTAATGTGTAAATGGACGGAGTCTTTGCCTCTGACAGAAGTAATGAATCACATTAATGTGAAAAGAAAATAGGGCCACACAGCTTCGGTGCAGCCGGGTCCCTCGGCAGATCTTTAAGTTTTTACTCAAGCTGTGATGTCAGACTAACTTCAAGGATATTGATTAAGTCACATTTGGACGTCCATCTCTATCACAAGAGATGTGTGCGTGGAGAAAGTTATTAGTCACTGTCTTTAGATGAGATAAGAGGAAAACTGAGATCAGACTACTAAGTATTGATCAGGTAATGATCTCATCCTGACAGATGGGGCATCTGAAACAGAATGAAACTCACGTGCAACAGTTACTGGAACTGTCAGAGCCAGGCTCGCAGACGGGAAGGAGAAAACACATAAGTTAGCTTCTTCTTAGGTTAGACCACTTCAGGATGCATTTGGATGCTGACAGTATAAATATATATCTTTGCAATTTGCGAAAGGAAACATCGATGTAAGCCTGAACAATCACGTCGCTGTTTGTTCTGCGGAGGATCATGAAGCTTCGTGCTTGGAATAGCAAACGTTCAAGCTTTAATGAACTCAGGATACAGTGGGATGAATCATGATTGTGTAACTTCAATCATCCACCAACAGAAGTATGAAAACTGACATTTAGTTTTGAAGATGTGTTTTGGTATTTCTGGACGCTGAGAGCCAGAAACTCTCAGCCGACACCTGCAGTAACATGTGACTTGGACGCAGATAACAGCGGAGCTTTCACACCTATTATTCAGCCGTCCTAAAGATTGATTTGCTTCGGCATTTGGACTGGAGTGGTGATGTGGGCTGAACGAGTGGTGATGGCAGTATTCTAAAAATATATCTGAGATATGATGATGGTTGTGATCAGATGCCTTCATGATTAGAAGTGAACAGCTCTGACTGTCAGTCGATCGCTGGTCAAACATGAAGCTTTGTACCTCAAACTGATCACCGAGCGTGATTCGGTTGAAACGTTTCATTACATCCAGCAGAAACTTTATGTTTCTTAAGGTTCAATTTTCAATTTCATCTTGTGAAAACGATGTGCTTATGTTCTGGTTTGGTTTAGGCACAAAAAACACTTGGTAAGTGTTCAGAAAAGATCCTGTTTTGGCTTAAAATACCTGATTTGTTATGTTTTCTACATCTTTTTCCCTCGTTTAAGCCTCCGAGAAGACGCAGAGCAGTTTGATGACGGGGAAAGTATAACAGGACTTGCATCAGAGGGCTGAGTCAGCGAATAGGAGCGCTTACCGAGTTAACGGCAGCTAACTACATTTAGCAGCAGTGTAGTACTTACTTTAAAACTACCTGCGTACATCCTCGGTACTGTGAGGCCACATCCGGTCCAGAGCTTCGACCCAGTTTCACCCAAATCAGAGCATAAAGTCATGTGGTCGTGTTGTAAAGTTTCAGTGTTGCACAGTAATCGTACGACACTCTGCTCTGCAGCATCATAAAATAAAGAAAGTGTTTATCAGATAAATAATTAATATACGCCCACAAGTGCAGGATGAGTCATCAGCATTTTAAATGATTTTCCAAGAAGTTGAAATCTGAAAACTGAACAGGACGTATGTGATAAAGACGGAGATTTCCTACTAACCAGGGAGACCCAGTGTGCTGCAGTTACACTGTCAATACAAGATACACATTTGTTTATGTGTTTCTATGTTATGGATTATTACCTCAAACAATGAAACAGTAAAGCACTTTGTAACGTAGGAGGAAAAACAAAGCACGGTAATGGCCTTTTGTTTTTTTCCAGCATCCTCCATCATAACAAGCTGTGTGCTGTTTTTTCTTGCGTCATTGGACACTCTGGAAATGAGACAGTGACATTTTGAAAAAGTACTCGAGGCGAAATGAAGCGATGAAGACGCACGCAGAGGGAGACTTGCAGGAAAAGTTGTGGGTGCACAGCTGCTCCCGCCGGCTCCCTCGTGGTTTACGAAATGAACGAGGACGCACGGAGACGCAGTCAGCTGCTGACGGCCTCACCACTCATAATCACAACACGAAAACACAGTCGCAGGTGTTATTGTTGTATTAACTCTTGTTCTTACTACAATTCAAATAATGGCTTTGTAGTGTGCTTTCAATAAATTATGAACACAATGAAAGAGAGACAGATCATCAGGGAGATTAGAGGCAAAACTAAATAAATTAACTTAATCCACACAACAGCAGCTGCTATGAATGAGTAAAATACTGCAGTATGTAGTAGCAAGTCCTGTCGTATTTACAGTGCAGAAGCATATTTATCTTTAACTTGTCAGAAAATGACAGTTTCATGGTGTAAAAACTAATTGAACATCTCTAATATCACCAGACGAATGTTCACATCACCACACAGTTGCCTCTCCTCCCCAGCAGCACTGAGTCATCACTCTATAGATTTTTCTGTTAAATGTCACTTCCAGTATTTCTCCTCTGGTGCTGCAGCTACGGGTCTGAGAAAAACAAATCCCAAACCGCCAGTAACAGCGTCTTCACCAGTGACTCATCTGTGTAAGTAACTTAAATCAACTATAAAAGTGCCACCCACTGCTGAGCGCTTTCATCAGCTTCCCGGGTGTCGGCGACTGCTGGCCCAGAATGAAGTGTGCACCATTAAAGAGGTCAAATCAATAAGAGCTGTTTTGAATATATCTTGTTTGGAAGACGACCCAACAGTGTGGCCTTCAGGTAAAGGTTAGATATTATTATTATTCTTTGTTTGGAGCAGAAAAGCCACGAAACTGTCGACGCTTATGACTCACCGTCTTATGTTTGAGGATGGTCGACAGAGAAAGAGTAAAAAAAAAGAGTAAAAGCAACATTATGTGACTGTTTTACCTTCAGAATCACTTTGATGATATAGTGACGTCAGGACATCACACACAGCGTCAGTGATTCTGGTAAAACTGGATCATATTTAATGGATAAAACATCTTCTGGTTTTCTCTCTGATGTCCTCCGGCTGCTCTGCCTAAACTCTCTGCGATTAACGGAGTTTCTTGAAAGCAGCTTGTAACTTCTGACTCACGTAAACATAGCTATGAATTAGCTCGGCTAGCTGACTGCTCAGAGCACCAACAGGGAGTGCTGCCACTTACACGTCCATCTGTGACTTTAACTTTAGACGACGTTGTTATGACGTGTCATGTTTTGTTTTGTCATGTTTAATTATATCTTACAAATTGTTACAGAGACCTGAGGTTTGTGTTGCACTCAAAAACGGTCTGTGCGTAAATCTCAAGGACGCTTTAAGAGTTATGTAATCTCTTTTAAGACGCAATGTTAGGGAACGTACAGAGGTTGGACCCAAATGGCAGGGCGCAGATCTCAGAGAAGATAGTTTAATCAAAAATAACTTTGGTACATGGGGAGGGAAAGCAAGACAGGCAAACAGTTCCAAAATACACCAAAAAGTCACTGGAACGCTTGACAAGCTAAGACGAACCGGCACAGAAGGTGGGAGAGACAGTGAGACACAGGTGAAACACATCAGGGATGGAGCAGGTAATCACACAGGAGGGAGGGACACAGGTGTCCCAAGCTGAGTAACAAAATAAAATACAGGAAGCACAAGACAGAAACTGACAAAATAAGAGGGGAACACTTAGCCGGGGCAACATGACACGCAAGACGTTCTGCTAACTCAAGAGAGTCTTTTAATACTTCTGCTGTTACGTGCCTGTCCTGAAAAATGTTACCTCCAGTTAGACAAATGTTGACTTTAGAGAGAAAGCTTTAGTCGACAGCTGCACTTGCAGTTGTCTGCGGCTGTATTTTCAGGTACAGTCGTGCTTTTAGTGCCGGAGACTCAACAACAACATGACAACAAGCTACATCATTTTTCCATTAAATTACTGGCTGGTTTCCAGTTACACAGAGTTTATAATGGCCTGGATGATCTTTTATAGCGCTAACATAATCAACTTGGCATTTGACGATTCGTCGGCTTTAGAAATCAGAATCAGAAGTTCTTTTATTGTAAAGTAAGTGTTCACGTACGAGGGATTCGCTGTGGTCTGTAGGTAAAAAGAGATTCTAAAACAGATAGATGATAACATCCACATGGACAAGAATATAAAGATAAATAAATCTCTATCTTCAGTTCTCGGAGTGTTCCAGTCTGCTGACCCTCGCTCGTTTTAATACGGCAACTCATCAAGAACAAAGACAGACTTCCCTCCAGAAAGACTTCACGCCGCGTTAGCATCATCACGCTCCAGTACGTCAGATCAGTTTTCATTAGTGGAGTTTGTGTGAAAAGTTTGGCTTGAATATCTTTTCCCGGATCAAAGAGAAACTTTGGTTGATTCGCTGAATTGATTCTTTCTCGTGTAATTCGTTTGTGCGTCTTCTGAAGCTCAAACACAAAACACGAGTCTTGTATTGATCGCCTCTTTGGTTTGTCCTTGGCTGTACGATAAGATGTTCCCAGCCTGGTTTATAATTAACATGCTGTAAACTTCAGTTTGCAGACATTTCCACATAACTCCTAATTTCATATTTCATAAATCAGTAAAACAGTTTTTAAAGAGTTATATAACAGCACAAGCTGGTTGTGTGAGCATTGAAATAACCTCTGCTGCCTTCATTCATGGACTTTCTGCAAAGTTATATGTACAATTTAAAAATACAGCGTTGTTGGTTTTCCATAACAGATTGGGAAATCATGCGTGACGGCAGATTATTGTTGGCACAGAGTAAACACAATATGGTCCGACCAGATTTGGCAGAATTACTCACATGCTCAGGCAGCAAGCAGGACAGTTGCAGCTCTTCTGTTGACGACTCTGGCAAGAACTGCAACCAGCTAATTAAAGTCATTCAGCCGAGGACTCTCCAGCCTCATTGTCTCGCGGAGCCCAGACGCCTTTAACAACAGATCTGGACAATTCACAACACAAATACTTTCTCTCTATCTTTATCTCTCTGTGTGTCAAACACTCGCCACACAAGCCGTTAAACACACACTCTGTTGGGAGAACACAGCCGTGCATGTTGAGAAGGCCGGGCGTCACTCTGATCGATCCTGACAGCTAATGCGCCCGGCAGCACGCCACCGCGTTGCCAGATCTAATCACACACGAGTCTAATTTGACGAGGAAATGTGAATGAGAGCTCTCACGAGAGTCGACGCGCCGGGGGAACAGCTGCTGTGATTATAGCTGGACGCTGAGAAACAAGAGCGAGAGAAAGAAGCGGCTGGTGAATTGTAGACTTCATAATGAGAAGACTCAGGTTGGAGAGATTGGCTCTTTATTCAGTGACACATTTTACCCATCATTCAGTTTGCTGATAGCACTTCCTGTTCGTTCAGTGCAGAGTAACGCCTGTTTTTATTACCTCTGTGGTGAAAGTTTCACAGCCACGCAAAACATCATTAGGATGTTGTATTTGAAAGTTAGCTGTGAAGAGGCGAAGGATTCACAGGAGCTTAGAAAAATATATAGTCGTAAACGAGAGAGACAAATAATGTTTTGGCACCTTTTTGAATTGTGCCGTGAATTACACAGATATTTATTTACCCAACAGTCTCATTTAACAGTCAGCCAAACATATTCTTCTGACTCTGGCTTGTTGTGAATGTTACCGCTTTAATACTTTCTCTTGTGTGGGTATATTAAGCAAGACGATGTAGTTCACAGAGTTTTACACAAAACTGAATGATAATCTCACATCTTTAGGTGAGGCAGGTTTATTTGTTCAGCACAGTTCAGACACACGGCAACTCAAAGTGCTTTAGAGGGGCATAAAATTACATTAAAAGACATTAAAAAAGGAGGAAGACATCAGGAAACAGGAAAATAAGCTGATATAGAAGAGTTTTAACACAGATAAGACTAAAGAATAAATTAAAATGTCTTTAATTAAAGACTGTGGCAAACAAAAGGTCTTCAGCCTTGATCTGAGAGAGGTGAGAGTTGGAGCGAACCTGCAGTTTTCTGGTGCTGAAGAACTGAACGCTGCTTCTCCATGTTCAGTTTTGACTCCAGGGACTGAAAGCAGACCTGAACCTGAAGACCTCAGAGATCTGGATCGTTGTATTTTTAAACCATTCAGTGCTTCACAAAGTCAGTGAAATGATCCAGTTTGCTGTTTGACTGAATCAGCTAAGAAACCTCCAACAATGCCGACCGACGGCTGTCATGTGAACATTCAACGGCGTCTCATCTCGTCACTTTGATGCGAACTGATTGTGACCTTCTTGTCATAAATCTCTGATTTACAGTCGTTCTAATTTTCTCTCGTGCCCTGTGACTGTGTACACGAGTCGTGAGCCAATACTCATTCCAGAGATGTCACTCCTGGTCAGACTGCAGCGTGAGAGACGAGGCGAGATACTGGACAGAAATGACGTCCTTTGAGGCAAATTACATGACAGCGTTCAATTTGTACACTTACATCGAATTTACTGACCGCAGTGTGTCATTTCTGCCACCAGGAGTCTCTCAGTCAAGACTCAACAAAAGCGAAGGATCATGGGAGTTTTTGTCTTCATCGCTGCTGATGAAACGTGACTCCGGCAGAAGCTGTTTTTTTATGTTCGCCAACACAATCAGCAGAATAAATGTCAGCCATGTAAGTTTCTGCAGATGTTAAACCTAAATGTTGCAGCTTTACGTTTGTTTAGGATCAGTTTTCTGTTTCTCTCTTGTCACAACGATGTGCTTATACTCTAACACACAGCAGGAAATGTTACAAGGTCTCCCTAAAAAACACACGTTCTGACGCCACGAACACGGCTGGAGGTTGTTCTGAGTTCTCCTCAAAAATATCCACTAGTGTCACACTTACAAATGTTGAAACGCAGACTCGAGTTGTGGTCGTCTGTTTTGCAGCCTCATCACCGGTATAGTTTGTAGCCTGACGTCTGTGTGTCTGTGGTTTGCAGAAACATGAACTGTTAACATTATATTCTGGCGACTGTGCTGCGTTCAACAACTTCCCTCCTCACACTCTTACAGCGACAGGCAAGATATTGAAACGTAAGATTCGCCACCTTGAATAAAAGTAGGATTTCTCTGGGTTTGAACATCGTTGGAAACATTTAGGATAATGTAAGTACACAACAAACATATCACAAAGGTTCTTATACATATGAATGTAGAAATGATACGTATTTGATGTATTTGCTGACATAAACATAGTTTCTGGGAGCAGTTTGAACAGTCAGCGGTCTGAATTCTCCCTCGCAGACGTTTGCTTTTTTACTTCTGCAGCATTTTGCGCCTTTTGAGAAGGAAGTTATTATTTAGATAGAGTCATAATTGATCATACGGTCTAATTGGGCTGCCACCAGCCGCATGAATATCAGTCTGCATGCACTGACATAATAAATGATATCCCCCTCTAAGTCTTCCTCGGGGCCGACATTAGAAACTGCTCAGAGGAAGCCGAACGCTGCGCTGTGCTCTTTAATGGATCTAATAGATCAACATTATAATGCAAGAACGCAGCCTATCAAACCTCGCCTGCCTTCTATTCCGACTCTCCAATAACAATTCAGCCCCTCAGGCTTCAGACCGGTGCGCCATTTATTCTCATTGCCTGTGTGTGTGTGTGTGTGTGTGTGTGTGTGTGTGTGTGTGTTCATGCATCTATGACCCAACGGATGTGTGTGTGCAGTAACTGAAGAAGGTCCCAAGTGACCACGGCTCAGAGTGGCAGAGTGTTTAGCCACCAGCGTCACAGTTTGATTGGCCGACCTCCATCGCTTCAGCCGTGCTCCTGTCCATGACCTCCCTCCCTCCGTTACATCACACACACACACACACACAACACACACACTCTCTCGCTCTACACGAGGAATATTTCTCCCTTTTGTTTACCGAGTAGTGTGACGATAACAAAGAAATCGAATCCTGCATAATAGAAATATATCCCACAGCAGAGCGAGGGTTGCATCTTCTCCGCTCTCTCCTTCTTTTTGTCCTTCTTTGCTGCTCATATTAAAATCATGAGCGAGCCTCGTTGGCGATGGTTTATTTTCAGCACAGGAGCAGAAGGGCACACACACACACACACACACACACTCAATGAAAGAGAGAAAAAAACAAAAACCCAGCATGTTCCTCCACACAGCGGCTTGTTTGGTTGCTTAACGTCAAAGTGAAATGCCAGAAAGAAAAGCTTTGTCACTCTAGTCTCGGAAAAGTGGAGCGACACGACGACTGCCTTCACAGAAATACGATGGATAAAATGTGTTTTTGTGGGAGAAACCTCGACGAAACAACTTGCAGCCGTGGACGTCACAGACCTTGATGACGCATTCCTACGTACACGTGCCTCGTTACCGTTACAGCGATGTATTTAATGGAAGTAATCACCTTTTAAATGCTCCTAACTGCTGTGTTTTCATCACTTTGTGATGCTCGGTTAATTTCAGGACTTGCTTTGCATTTCAGCTGCTGGCTGTGAGTGTAGGTGGAGGGAGAGCTGGCGGTGGCATAGTAACAAACATTACATTCGATTTTCTTGTTGGGAAAACAAGTCGTGCCCTTTGCTGAAGAGTGCAACAAACGCTGGCTGCAGAGCATTTATATCTATTTCCACCTCTGTCAGTGAAGAAACCGCCGTCTCTGCTCTCGTCATCGTGCTGGTAGAAAGTAGACAGAAGTCCTTCTTGGATTCTGATGGCCGTCGGTGTTGTGACTGATGGATGGTTGCTGAACAGACATCTTCATGTCAAAGTGAACTGACAGCACATGTTTGTCTGGCATGTCAGCCACCAGAGGAGAACAAAAATAAAGTAAAAGGGCAATCTTCATTGTCAAAACAGTTTTTTTAGCTTAAAGTAAGATGAAGATGAATTGCCACAATGCACACACAGTTTAGGGAAACGCTACAGCAGGATGCAATCAGCCTAGCTTAGCATAAAGACAGGAAGCGGGGATAAGCTCACTGATTAACATGTATTTCTTTGTGTAATCCAAACACAAGTGAGAATGACTGTGTGCAGTTTCAGGGGGTATATTGTGTAACTGTTTCCAGACATGTGACTCAAGTCGTTTGGTTCAGGTCTCAATAAAGCCCCAAGTAATTTTTCCTCACAGCAGGATCAGACTACATGATATTCATGTGGTTCACGATGGTCACCGTTCACGACCCTCCGTGAGTTCAAAGGTCATCAGGAAGGCGGGAAAGGAATTTTTTAGCTAACAAGCGAGTTACTCGCTGATGTGCCTCCAACATTGTTCTTTTTTTACTGTGTCGTGGTCCCTCGAGGAAACGTCAGGCGTTTCTCAATGAAAACAGGGTCAGTGCCGTGCAGGAGGGAGCCTGGAGTGAAACAGCGTGGTGAAGGTTATGAACAGGATAAAGTGTCACTACAGTGAGTGTGCGTTGGGCTCTAAGTGCTGCTAAAACGTGGACGATCGACACAGATATTGAGCTCTGAAGCTGCTGACTTGCTCTCACTGGACGCAGTGTTCGTGCTAAAGCTCACGACGGTGCAGAAACACTTTGCAGCTGCACGCAACAACACCGATTGGTATCTTTGATTCACACAATGCAGAGCGTCTGTAACGTACGACCCGCCTCAATACGAACTGCTCTTTCTGCTCTGCACGAATTGGAAATGTTTCATATCTGCTGTGCAGCTTCTATATGCCAGTTGTTTTGTTTTTTTGTCCTTTATGCTAATGTTGTAGCGTTTATCCGTGTGTGTGTGTGTGTGTGTGTGTGTGTGTGTGGGAGGCCCAGCAGCACAACAGACCTCCTGTGCTCTGGCGCTGCAGCTCCAGTGTGCGTTGTGTGTTGTGTGTTGTGTGTTGTGTGTGTGTGTGTGTGTGTTGTGTGTGTGTGTGTGTTGGGTGCAGGCAGGTACTGTTGCTCATTTACAAGTCAGTTGAATTCCCCTGGTGTGTTCTGGCAAGAAGGAGTGAATATGCAGAGTGTGTCGCTCCTGTTCGGGTGCTGTTGTTGGCAGTGCACAGATGTTTTCAGGGCAGGAAGCAAAAAGCATATATAAGCACTGCAATGATTTAACTACAGTTGAATTGATCAATTAAGGCAGATTAACAGCTGCGTTAACGATGATTTACTGCTGCTCAGCTCGGAGACTTTCAGCTCTCTTTCAGCTGTTGTTTTTGGTTTCCTGGTCCACAAACTCTGCTCTGATCATCTTCATATTATTGATATGTTAATAACTACCAAGTTCAACATCAAGCTCCCAGAGACTCGAGGTGATGGAAACAAAGAAATAGAGCTAAAAGTTTATTTGACCGTTGTTGAACGGATTTCCACAAAACCTGGACTAGTTGCTGATATCTGCCAGTGAGGACAAAAGGGGCTGTTGAAAGCAATTCGAATCTAAATGAGACTACCAAGAAACAAATCAACTCTGGTAAAAACAAGAAACACACTCAGTCGAGCACATTCCTCTGCCAGGACTCACTCTCACACTGCTGAGTTTCACATCCAGCTCTCGGCTTCATTAGTTAGTTTATAGTCGCAGCATTACAGATTTATTTCAGTATTTCTCCTGGATGACACGCGTGACACCACAGCTGTGCAGCGGAACATTTTTTTAAATGATTTAATAGCATTTTTTCGGTGAGTGGCAGCGTCTCTCTGTTCAGCGACAGCAGAAATATGAATGTGCTTTTCCCGAGGCTTTGGCCTGAATGGAGGAGAAGTGATGGAGTCTTACGTAACTCCGTTCTGATGCTGCAGCTACTTTAGTGCCGTATTATTATTCTCCGCTGTGCGGTCGACTAGAGCCGCTTCTGCTCTCCGTCTACACAACATCAGAAGTAGCCGAGTGCTTTATTTTTTATTTAACTTTTTCTCTCTGACTGTCTCAATCTCGCTTTCAACATCCTGTCCATCATTCTTTCTGTCATTCTCACTTTTTCGGCCTTTGAAAAGAGAGACTGGCTGTGTTTCGCTTGGTTATCCTCTGTGTGTTGGTCTCATCTCATCTCTAATTTCGATTGTTAATGTCTTTATGTCAACATGAAGCTTGAGGAGCTGTTTTTAGCAGCTGGATGTCACAGCTGGATGAACCCGCTGTGACCTCAGCAGGTGGTGAGTCGCTCTTCAGGTCGACGGTGGAGTTTAATTTCCACGGCTTGTTGGTCGTGTATGATTCACTCCGGCTTCGCTCGCTGGTTCATTCCACAGTTTGCTCTCTCACCCACTCGCTCGTTCACCCACTCACTTCCTCTGCTATTCTTCTTGTTGCCTCTCTGACTCACTCTCTTAATTGTTCGGTCACTTGTCATTCACTCGGCACAACTAATTCACTGACTCGCTCGCTGACAACACAAGAGATGAGGCTTGTTTTGTTTTTTATTCTCCTCGTTTTAGAATCCAGATCGAATGAAAAATGCTTTGTGAAATCTTGAAGGTCAAGATTTCCTTTATTATTTATGATTGTGATCACATCCGCGGTCAAATCTGTGCACATATTTATCTCGAAGATTTCTGGAAGCGGTGATTGCAGGTGTGTTTTTGGACCTCACTGCTTCTCAGAGATCCAGTGTCGCCTCTGTGACGTCAGTCAGTTGGCAGCTTTGCCTCCGTAACATTTCATTCCTTCATATCATCGTCAGTTGTACAAAATGTACCCTGTACACAAACAATATTCGCAATGCTCGAGTTCATGTGTAGAGACCCTGGTGATACTACGAGCAAAGTTTCATGTTGTGTCGAGACTTCTTAGTGTTTTAAAAATAGAGATTCTGATGCTATCGTAAAAGTGCCCGTAGCACTCCCATTGAAAATGAGTTTGAGCTCAAAACGAAAATACGGTAAATCTTAAAAGTGCCTCTTTGGTTGTAATTATGCTTTCACACGGTTTGACTCATAAACATTCACAAAAAAAACCTTGGTTGTGTTTTGGCGAGAGTTTCACTTCGAGTGTTTGCTCCCGACGCCAGCAGAAACCAGGATGAACTAACTGTTACGTCCTGTGTGAACCACCGACTGATCACTGCTCGGTGATCGCGTCACCAGCTGCGCTGCTTGTATTGTGTTATTTTCTGGGAACGTTGCCACCGACACCCAGTGGACATCTTTGGTATTACAGCAAAATGCAAGCGGCTGTTATCACCTCATTCAACAACAAATCAGGTAAATCAGTGTCAAGACAGGCGGTACAAGTAAAATGGGTAATTACAGAGTAAATTACATAATACTTTGGTTACATGTGCAGTGGTTCCCATCCTTTCTACCACTTTTTTAAAATGATAAACAAATTCAGAATGAGCTTTATAATCTCCAGAGGAGCAACTCTGGTCACAGCTGAACGCTCCTGACCATTTTAAGAGAGACGAGGCAGTCGAGAGCATCCTTTGGACTGTCGAGACAAATCTGTAAATTCTGTGTCCTTCTCAAATAAATCCACAGTCCAGCAGCTCTAAACAAATTAAACTAATTACCCACAGGCTCGTTTAGGCAGCAGAGAGAGACGGGAGAGTAAATTGCTACAGATTGTTACATAGAGCTGCTTTAAGACCGCCTCAGTTTTAATTAGCTGTTGCTGCTCTACGCTGACATTTCTGTATTTAAAAGACGTCCTCCGTGTTTCTCTGTTGTCTGAATAAATTCAGGATAAAATACATTTTCACAGCAACAATCCATCAGCACAACTACTCAGTCACTCTCGCTGCTTCTTCCTCTTTTCCATCACACTCGATCCATAATCACGGCTGTTGCTGTGCAGAGTTCTACTTCAAGGCTCCCTCGGCTCCAACGAGTCGAGATGAAAGCATTTCCGTGTTGTTATTGATTTGCGGTATTACAGTATAAAGTTTTCTCACACTCAATATTAACTTATGAAATGTTTCTCTTCACCAAAACCTTTAAAAAGAGCCAATTAATGAGTGAAGTTGAAAGTTTGGATCAAGTCAGAAATGCCGTTATCTGTTTTTTCTGAAAAGTTAAAAGCTTTTTCGTGAATCAAGAAATCGCTCACAGACGCATCGAGAGACGACGTTCAAGTTCTCTCGTTTACATTTTACATGTTTTGCCTTTTAATGGCAAAGACAGCTTCAGAGATGTCAGACAGCCGCAGGTCGGATCGGACCTCTCCGGGCCGCCCCGCATTTGATACTTGTTTACTCGGGCCGCAGAAGTGCGACTAAAACACTGCAACACAAGCAAACAAACATGTAAGCAGGGATGAACCGGACATGTGTAATAAGATCTACCAGAGAAATCAATACGGTCGCTCTCTTTGTTCTGACACGAGTCTAATAGTCGACCTGCTGTCTGTCAGCAGCCGAACAGCTGGGACGCAGTTTAAAACAGTCTGTTCTGCTGCTGCCTCCGTGTGAGTTTCATCTGAATTCAACAGGAAAACAAAAATCAATATGTGGTGAAATAAAAAGCTCTCACAGGTCAGGGGACATTTTTGTTACTTTAAGCTCGAGGAAATAAACAATATTTGTCTGGATGAAGAAGCTGGGTGAGAGTTTCTCCCGTACAGAAGCCGTTTAATACATTTCACTGCTGATGAGCCTGAATTCATGTGATTTCCGCGGCGTTGTCGAGGGTCTGCAGGTGAATTTGAATGTGTAAGCGTGCACGTGTCTGCTTGTTGTTTGATCTGAGTCGGGAGCTGGCGCGGACATCTCGTCTCTCTCTGCGGCCCAGCCAGCGCTCCCCGTCCCTGGGGTTGGCGGGCCCTGGTGGCCCTGGAAGCCGGGCCCTCCGCCAGCTGCACCGAAATAAATAGAGCTGCAAATTCACCGGAACAGGTTGTCCTGCAAGATTAAGCCGTGTGTGTGTGATTATGTAAATGGAGGATACTGTATGTACTCGCTCCTTTAGGCCCGGGTCTCCCTGCATGTTGGCCCGTCTCCCTCTCGCACATGTTTTCCATGACAACACTGTTCACTGTTTACACTCACAAACATCCGTCACACGAGTTAACGACAGTGATTGTCAGTCATGTCACGGTTAAGTTATCGCTCTAAATGCGGATCTGGACGATCGAAACCGACTGGTGATGATTGAAGCCCTTTTTCCTGTGTCAGCAAATTAACTTAAGAGGTTTTGATCAATCAGAGAGTGAAATATATCGCTGACCGTGTGTCAAAGCCACACATGCATAGTCATGTGATTAAATGCTTCATAGCAGCAGCTGAACTGTGTCTCTCTCATTAACAGATTGTCCACCGCGCTTTGTAGAGAGGGTTTTTCAGAAAGTCAGCGTTTAAGTCAGAACGCCGCGTTCTCCCTCCTATGAACGATGAGGACAATAACACACGGCTCTTAATTTAATTTGCATAATGATTTTCTGATTGATTGGTTATGAGAGTTTGAAACGAAAGAGATGATTGTAGATTATCTCACATGGTCTCCTGTGGTTGTCGAAAAGGAAGAAGAAGAAGAAGAATGTCTCCTACTTGTGAAGTCCCACAGCAGGCAATTAGCTTTGCAGTAAGAAAAATCAGATATAAGATCTTTTTCCCCAAACATCACATGTGATTAATGGCTGCGCATGAAGCAGCGAATGGGAGAAGCTACAAAAGCTTCTGCTGTGTTGAGAATAAAGGGAACGCTTAATCGAAGAGAAAATGATGGAAAGTCATGAAAAAGCAGAAGAAGATAAAGCAAAAAGAAAAATGATGATGGGATGGAAGCAGGCGAACTTTCCTTTTATTAATCAGAGCTTCTGGGTTATTGGGACATTCTGCGCTAATGCTGCCAAATCAAACACAAAGCGCTCGTGTGTGTTCTCGTATAGATACTGTTGAAAAAGGTCAGATCGTATTTTTAATGAGCTACACCCTTTGGGAAGCGCTCGAACTTAATGGCACTTATCACTCCTATTCATTACTTAATTACTGCTCCCAGTTTATAGCCGCTCAAGTTTTGAGTTTTCACAGCTGGAGTCATTCGATCCGCATAAATGTTCTGTGCCGACTCTGACACACACGATACTGTGCGTGACCCTGGAGACGAGACTGTGAGGGTATCGAGTGAAGGTGGATCTGTGGAGACCTGATGATGGTGAAGAAGGCCTGTTAGAATCACCAAAGTGTGCACAGTTCATCCTCAGGGGAGCATGAACGTCTGGGCCAAACTTCATCCAACTTCATCCATTTTAATCAAAACTGTCTCACTTTACACAAAAGGAAGGCAAACAGAAAAGGCACACAGAGAGGCCGGCAGGTTGAAAACAAAAAAGTCAGATAATGAGCCGATGTCCAACATCCAGAAGACAGACAGAGGAAATTAAAGAGACGAACAAAACTGAGGACGAACCAGATAAACGTGAAGAACAAATTAGGAGCGCAGGGAACAGACATGACCGGGAAACAGAGACAGGACGAGAGGACGAGAGCAGACGGAACGACACCGGCTTAAAGAACAAATGAACTATAACAAGGTGCAGGTGGAGAGACGCTGGGAACAGGTGGTGCTGATGAAGCTGGTGTCAGACAGGTGTGGGGAAGGGGAACAAACTCAGGAGGAGCACAGGTGAGCAGGAAGTACAAAAGAGGATATAACTACAAAATAAAACCGGAAATTATGAACCAAGAAACCTAAACTACGTCAAAAAACACAAATGTCAACCTCGAGCAGTCTGGAGATCTGACAGTATTTTCAGGATATATCACAAACTTTGTGTTTCGCCTCGGTGACGAGCAACAGGCCGCTCGTCATCGTCAGTGACAGCCAGCAAATCGATTGTTTTTGACGGTTGTGACAAGCAACCAATCAAAGTCGAGCTCTCCTCAACTTTGAACGGTGACTTGGCAACAACGTAAATGCCACGTCTGCCATTTTTTACCTTTGCTCGCTGTATCAATATAAAATAAAAGCCCAAAATGTCAAACTGCTGTCGGCCCTAAAGGACAAATCGGGCAGATTCATAAACTGGGAACCATGATTGTCTGTAGCGATCTGTAGTAGAGATGCATGGAACCCGAATATAATGCAATATACTCATATTTCTCAACTCATTTCACGCGATTGCCGATGCTGATACAGATATAAACACATATTTTTATCCACCTGTGAAGAGAATCTGAAGTCTCTTCTGCAGGGAACCAACATATTATTATCTCTGCTCTCCCTCTGTTGGTCCACGACAAGATGTGGATATACGGCGCTTTTCGAAACGTACAGAAATAAAACATCATTGTATCGTCTGGTCATGTTGGCAAAAAATGTTAATTTCTGGCTGATGCCAATATTTCACTTTAAACCTCTTTTATCAGCTGTTTTGATGCCGATATTATCAAGCAAAAATTAATAATTCGCTCATTCTTGCCGGCGCTCCTGCAGAACCGAGCTCCATTTCTTGTCGATAGTTCCGAGCCGCTGTATAGAGTCTCAGCTCAGTGAGCCGCAAGATTTAAAAAATGCCACAAATACAGAGTGAAAGAGATAAAACCACGGAGCGGCAGCCACCCAGTCAGGTTTTCTCTTTTGATTCAGTAGAGAAAAACGTCTTTATGTGCCTCAAACTGCTGCGTCACTAAAACATCCAGACTTCTGGTTCTGGTTCTGTGACCAGTTACCGATTATTCTGTAAGTGCTTATGTGCAGTGCAGAAGTTCAGGCGCTCGAAGAACTCGCAAGTTTGACCCGATGAAGAAAATGCGACACTGTGAGCGCGCTGCAGTCTTTTCTCCACCAACATAAATCCTCCGTCCTGTCTTTGAAACTAACTCCATTAATTCCGAGTGAGCGGCGTTGCCATTTGAAGTCCTCTCGCAGCAGAGGCCATAATGTAGATCCACTTCACTCCATTTGGCTTTTAGTGTTAGTGTGTCTTACATAAATGCAGCTTTTGCAAAGGGGGGAGGGATGAAAGCAGTGATGAATGGATGGGTAGATGGATGGATGGCAGAGGAGGGAGGATGGAAATGGAGGACGGATCGCTCGGTGAACCGTTAACATCCCCATCCATCCTCAACCAGCGGGAGGAAGTCACGTGTGTGCTCGTTGCTCACAGAAATGCCCACACATGTAAATACAGGCACAAACGATATCTGTCTGTTCTGCTGTATCATT
>CAEMYA010000010.1:14116095-14160586 GCA_903131615.1 Diplodus sargus
GTGTGTGTGTGTGTGTGTGTGTGTGGTCGTGTGGTCGTGTGTTCGGATCCTGGAAATCATTTTACAGTCGAGTCTTCCGTATGCTGTAATCTAACTCCTTCCATCTGCCCAGCGTCCGCCTGCATTAGCATTTAGATTCATATGTTTATTTCAGCGTGTTCCTCTCTTTGCATGTTCATGTACATTTAAATGTTGTGTGCGTCAGTCTGTACCGGAGCGTCTCCATCAGCCCAGAGAGTGTCTGTGTCATATTAACAGACCGTGCTGCAGGTAACAAGTGTTTAAAACAACATGTAAACTGTAAAATATGAGGTAATTTTAGCTTCAAACCTGCACATCCATCGCTTTAATGCTTTGGCCTTGAGTTTGACTTTGTTGCTGTCGCTTTCTTGGTTTTTTGGAGCCGGAAGTGACCATATTTGGACGAGAGGGTGGAGCTAAGACGGATATCCTGATTGGATCAATCACAAGCTAGCTGTGTCCTAAGACATACACTGCTTCATCCTCTGTCCAATCAGGAAACTGTTTACTGAGCTAATAAAGCGAGTGAGAAGATGGGTTATTTTCTCATAAGCTTACATATCATTGGTTTCCTTTTTGAAACCAGTTTAGTCGCCTGGCGGCCATGAGAAAAAATGCCTAAAATTTCCAGACCTTGAAGCTAACACCTCTGTTAAGATGCAGTTATTTAATTTATTTTCCTTTTCCATTGTTGTACGGTATTGCAACTATGCTTTGTTCATATAAGGTGTAATAATACAGGTAGCTAGCTGCTAACTGCATCTCTCAGCCATTTTGTGCCGGGCTGACAGTTGCCTGCTGAAGTGGCAAAAACACAAACACATGCTAACAGGAAACCCCCGTGTGGACGCTCCGTGGGTGTGTTTTGGGCTTTAAATGCTGAAGATGACCTTGTTGTGAAGCCTCACCTGTGTGAAGCCTCACCTGTGTGAAGCCTGACAGAACGGTGAGAAAACACGAGTAAACTCTGCTCAGCGCGTCTCTTCACTGAGCTGTTGTCTCCGATCTTAAAAATTTCGCTGTCATCCCACATTAATAAGATGCTCCATCTGCTTTGCTCTGCCAACCCCCCGTCTGCTGTTATGTAACAGTGCAGTGTGTGTGTGTGTGTGTGTGTGTGTGTGTGCAGAAGCTTCCCTGCAAAAATGAGGTAATTATTATTTAAGCAGGAGTTTCCATAAAACTGGAGACACACTTTTCTCAACCAATCGTTGTCGCTTTCTCTGTTAACCAACCTGTTCTTCAGAGAAGAGACACTTTTCACAGCCGACATTTTGACATGTTGAAGTAGGAAAATCACAGGTGAGACGTTATTGATGGTTTTCCTTCGTCGCCTATTACGTGTCCCGACTGAGAGCAAGACAGAGTCCAGAAATGTAGACTAAAGGACGATGTAAGTGAGTGTAGATGGAGCATTAAATGCACAAAAGGTTGATTATAAAATGACAGATCTTTAGCTTCTCCTCAGGAAAAGATCACAGTTGTACCATATGATCAGTTATAAGTGAGTGTAGTTTTCAAACACACCCACAGAATGTAATAAAGCACCTTCGGGAAGACTAAGTTGTCTTTGATTAGGCAGTAAAAGCAGCAGTGAGTCAGCCTGTGAATCACTTTCAGCTCAGCTGTAACCTTGGATTTAAAAAAAAAAAAAACACCATAAAATCTCAAAGTGCCTCGTCTTCGCCTTGTGTGCTCGTCTGGGAGGTTCCCACGTGAGCCTCAGAGCTCTCCGTCTGCTACCGCTCCCTCTCTCTCTCTCTCTGAACCCATCGGGGCCGCGGTACCGGCTCCCGGTCCAGAACACACGCTGCCACGGCACACACACGCAGGGAGGAAACACACCCGCGAACAGAACACACACGCAGGGCGAGCGCCGCTCCAACATGGGCGTGGAGGGCGCCCGGGCCATCTGTCGCACACAGACGCACACATGCATCAAATACATGCACACTTGTCTTGCACACATATAGTTTAATGCAAATGCATGAAACACACACACGGAACAATTTAATATAATGGAGACGTAGTGAAGTGTGTTAAAAGGTTGTACGAGCATGTTGCAGACAAGTGAAGGTGTTTATTGGAAATGTTTTAACTCGCTCTTCTCTGTCCAATAAATCTGAGTTACACCCAGAATCAGAGGAGGAAGTCGGGTGGTGCTGGACGGAGCTGCTGCAGCAAACTGTGTTGGCACGAGTGCATTAGAGCCATAACAGAGAGGAGGGAAAGGAGAAAGGAGAGGATCAGGTCATATTGGCCTGCTTGAAGATGATTGGATGTTACTAGTCAGCTGAGTTATGAATGAGCCAGTGAGTGTTGGGCATGAATTAAAACAGCCAATCAGTGAAAGGATGCGACTGCATGTTCTACATTTATGAAAAAGACAAGAATCAAAAAAATGAATTGATCCGACTAACAAACTATCACAATGAGCCGCTGGATGATCCGTTCATGATGACCAACACACATCGTTACAGTGCTGAACACAGAATCAGCCGCTGAAATCGTCCCTCAACAAACACACCTCTCAGTTGTTTGTCTGCTTCAGTAATAGTTGCTTATAAAACTACAACTTAAATTATGTTTTTGTCAATTATACATTATCTAGTAAAGATGGCTCGTTCGCGAACGAACTGACCTGATTCCACGTTTAGCTTCTCTCGTTCGTTCTTTCGTTCTCACAGACGAGTCGCTGTGTTGCGCGTTACATGATTCACGATTCACCAATGCGACTGAACGAACGAACGATATGAACGATTCTTCCTGCCGAACTGACAGAACTGATCGAACAGATGAGATCCACCTCTGATATCCAGCGAATCCTGTCAAATAGCATCAACTCGTCCTCGTACCTGAAACACCAGACTGGTTTCTCCAGCTGACATTACGTTTCCTTTGTGAGTCATTTCTGGAAGACATTTGTTACGTATTGATTAATGCAATGTTGGTTTTGGTCGTCTCATTGAATTTGATGAGAACTTGAAAGTTTTATATTCATGTTCCGGACCGACGCTGACATTAATAACTGGAGGAACAAGAGAAGCGGGTTTATTTCAGATCTTTACTAACTGAAGTCATTTCTCTGCCAAACGACGAGCCCACAGGACTCGTTATCACGTCTCGCGTCCTCGCGTCATTTCTCCTCACCGGACTCGGGACGCTCATAAATGCAGCTTAATTAAATCAATCTAAATGTTCTCTGTGGCAACATTGTGACGAAGGCGTTGTTAGATCTGACTCTGATATCCAAACCTGCCGTTCATCCTGATTGGGGAGAAAAAAAGGGAGCTTGGACTTTGATTGCTGGCTTGGCTTGTTTGATTGTAGGTCAAGTACGGGGCGTTTGTCCGTGTCTGAGCTTGATTAAGGTTTCATTATTCAAAAACAGACCTTTTCATTAATAGATTGAAGGTGGAGATGACATCATTGGAAGTTGGGAGTTGGAGGATCTTGCGGTAAAACTTGGCAGTTTCTAATTTCCCTCTCGTCTCAGCAGTGAATATTACAGATCCAGAAGAACAGAACCAATTCTTTCCCCCCCGCAGAGACTGACGGGACGACAAGCTGGTCGGGACCACGCGAAAAACTTGAAATTGTTTCCTCGGCTCGGCGTCTTTGAAAGCTCAGTGTGAGGCTCAAACGCATTAGCCAGCGACTGACACAGACCAAATCAAGACTTCCAGCTGGTCGCTTCTGTTTCTATCTGCTCCAACTCTCTTTGTCACAGTGTCGCCTGCACACATCAAGACAGACATACATGTACTGTGCAATGACACACACACACACACACACACACACACTGCAGATGAGAAGGGAAGAAGTGCACTTTGAATTATTGAGCCAAGCTGATAAAAATAGGCATTGAAAAGAATCCTCATTAAACATTCAGAGGTCTATCTTAAGCAATCCACGGCTGATAGTGGAGAGCGTCAGTGCATCAGTCTGATTATAGAGGAATAACATTTACATTAAAGTTGTGTTACACCACCAAAAAAGAAATGTTTAAGTTGGTTGTTTGAGCGTCTGCGTTAGATTCAGAATGTACATAAATAAATGGAGCTGGTGGGTTTTGATTGTGTGTTTTGCTCGCTGATTACAGCAAACACGCCGTTCATCTGCATAAATATGAGTTCAAAAAGTTCTTTTGTTTAGAGACAAACACAGAATTTCTTTAAAACTTCATATTCCTCCAACGCACTGAAAAGAAAAGTAGCCTTTACCTTAACAATACAGTACAAGTACATTCTTCCTATTATATTATATTATGTTCTTCTCGGTGCATAATTTTTGTAAGCAGAACTACACAAGAGTATTCAGAACCTTTTATTTACAGGAGAAATGTGTGAGGTATTGATTAGAGACAAATCCAAGCACTTCTTCTAATCCTTCAGTTGGGAACACAAACCTTTTTTCTGTTTGTTGTTAATTATCGTGGGGAATCCTCGGTCCCGCCAGTCCGGCTGTCCGGCGGTGCCAAACAGAGCCGGTGGGTGCTGACGGAGCAAAAACAAATCAGGGAGAACGTGCAGCCAGTGGAGTTCCCGGGTTAGTGAGCAGCAGTCGGTGGTTCTGTATCGCCCCGCTCCACATCAAACCCACGAGAAACAGGACAGGACAAAGAAACACAGAAATATCTCATTCTATATCCGTCTTTATACCTTTTCTTGGGTAAAAACATCCATTAATTTATTGCTCACTTTATAGAAAAAATATATTTTCAGGGCCTTAAAAACAAAGCTTTCCCTCTTCAACTGATTCTCTGTTCAGATTTAAATCCGAGGTCGTGATGGTGCAGCAGGTTGTACTGGCAGGTTTTCTCCATTCAGATGAAACTCGCGCTCTGCTTCGCTCTGTAAAGGTTCGTTCAGTCGCTACTTGTACACGGCTACAGTTGATCACAGTAAACTATATGCTGGAGTCAAAAAGCGATGGTGTTCTGCACGATATGTGTTCAGGGTCAATACATGACACATCGTCTAACGCGAGCAGAAGTCGGGTTGTTCCCGCTGCTGCAGGCCTGATGTTGTGACCTGATTATGCAGCTACAGCTCAGACTACGTACAGTAAAACTGACAGATACAGTAACGTAGCCTCGATCCACGATTCACTGCCAACACATGAGAGAATAGTGGTTAAAGCTCAGGCTCTGGAAATCCTTTCCTCAGCCTGGTTTCACACAGCAGAGGAGCTCAACTAATCAGACGTATTGACAATCAACCAACACTCAGATTTGTAATGACTGAGCCTCCTTTGCGTGACATTAGTGAGAACAAAAATGAGTAATATTTGGAAATGTCAGATCATTTATATCAGTGTCCCGTTCCTCACACTCTGCGACCCGACCCACAGCTGACAGCTCCGACCCTGAAGACAATGTGGGGGAAAAGAGCAAACGGAGAGCAAGGCGTCTGTCTCACCAGCACACACATCTGCTGGAATATATCCGGCTGTAGCACGTTCACTGAAGCAAACTTAAGATTTACGACTACTCCTCCACTGCTGACACCCAGTTTGTAAGATGCATTAACGTTCATCAGGACTATTACACTAGGAGGACTGGGTTTATCATCGCTGTGTGAAGTGAGTTAGCTAGTTTCAAACTCACGATGCATTAAATTCGGCTGGCTCGTTAACAAGTAGTAGATATATAAGCCAGCAGAGAGCATAATCTGTAAATCAGTTGCAAGAAAACATCTGTAGTGCTCTGCAATCACAAGCAATCAGCTGTTTTGACAGGAAGCCACCTGCATCACATGCTGAAGCATGACTTTGCCAAAACGTCCCTCCACACTAGGAGACACATGCTGTGTCTCAGTTCAGGGTCTGCATCCTCTGAAGGCCTTTGCGGTCTTTGAAGGCGAGTCCTTCAGAGAGACCTCGTGAACCTCGCCAGCCGTTGTTAAATGTGACCGTCTTGCCTTTGCAGCATTTCCTGGTTGCGTCACCAGATGTTTTATACTTACGTCACAATTTCTGCCGCCCAGGCCCGCGAAAGTGACGATCTACGCCACGCGATGTCGCCATTTTCTCTCTTTCTTTCTTCTTTTTTGGGCACACAAAGAATCTTGGGATATGTGAGACCACGAAGGATCGTAGCGGTGCGTCCTCCAAAAACAGGGAGAAGAAGGAGCATCTGGAGGAGCCTTCAGACTGGGATGTAATTGGCCTTCAAATGCTCCTCTGAAGGATGCAGACCCTGAATTGGATCTCAGCACCCCTGTTTCCCACTCTAAGTCTGACAACAATCCTCAAAAGACTCTCCCAGCAGATAAAACTGTCCTCTGTCAGATCAACTCTCGCGTCCCTGCTTGGTGAGCATACAGCGTTTCTCCCTGTTCCGGGTTCAAGCGGGTCTTCGTCTCCACCACGTGTCCGTAACTCAGCTGTGTGCAGCCTCAGAGGCTTCAAACAAAGTTAGCCAGCTGTCTAAAGTGAAGCAGCGAGGACACGATTGAGAGAGACACGCTAACAGCAGCCTGCAGAAAACAAACTTCACTGTCAGGCGTCTGTGGGTTTGCCTCACTGGGCAGGTTTAATAAGGATATTATAAATGGGACGTTGGATGCATTTGTGCACCGAGCAGCAACAAACTCCTTTTCATTTTGCCTTCAACATGTCACAAACACCAACAACTGCTGCCTAACGGCAACTCTGAGGGGACACTCGCCTTTTTGTCCTTTTAAAACCACGGATCTAACAGTCAAGCTGGATACCTGGATGAAGTGGCCCACGGTCACTGATATGAAAACTGCTCAGAGGCGCATGAAGCCAAAAAAAAGCTCGACCACCTGGGTGTAAAACCACCAGGATCTTTGTCGTGCGCGGCCTACAGAACGAAAGAACCAGAGACCTCTGCTGACCGAGCTAACTTCCTGTTTAGCACCCGGATAACTTAAAATGATGTAATCATGCAGCTCGTCTGGACAGCGTCTGTTTAAAACAAGCAGAAACTGAACAAGATGGCTGCAGCTAAGTAGCAGCTACTCTGCGCTGCTATAATCAGAGGTTTGGTGCACAGCTAACACATCCCTGATCAGGTGTTTCAGGTATATTTGCATGAGCCTACAGGTTAAAAACATATTGTGAATGAGCTTAAGGGGATAAAACATTGGTTGGGAAACGTTTCATGCAGAGTACTGACAGAAATGTGGGCTTTCATCGCTCAAGTATTAACTTTTGATATCACCATGCTGCCCGCTGTGGAGAGACTTTCTCTCTCATTGTTGTTGCTCATTCAGCTGCAGGATCAGAAAAACAAACCCAGGTCTCTGTTTGCATTTGAAGAGAATAATCAGTAAGATAAAACAAAGCTCTCGCCTCGGGGCGCGAAGCAGCCGCAGAGAGAAGAAAGCTACGGTACTTTCTTTGAACTAACAACACCCACAGCTTCACCGACATGTCACACAGGCCCAGTAACAACAGAGCTAACGCTGTGAGGCAGAATCACACCGCGGGATCCAAACAAACTCTGCACTTCAGCCGTGTGCATATGTGCAAGTTGCCTCAAGACCACCGGGGTGTTTCTCAAAATGCCTCCGTACAATCTTTAAATTCGCTCTCTTATCACACAGATGGAGTCGCTGCTGAACTGCTGCAGAGTTTCTGCTTCGACTCAGCGAGATATTATCATTTCATATCGCAATCACGAGAAGGTGCAGTGCAGCACGAGCAAAAACACAAAAGATCCACCGTTTTAGAGGATGGTAGCTTATGGGAGAAAGTCTTGACGGTGTAGTTACGCAGTTTAGCAACACGCTTTGGCGGCCTGTTGCACGATGACGTTATAATCATACCGTCGGCTGCATCTCTGCGCCTGACGGGGGAATTTGGTACAATAACCCAACATTAGCTTTTTACTTCTGCCTGTTGTATTTGTGTAAAAGATGTTGAACGAAACATGTTGGTGTCATAAACGTGTGTTTGCCACAGAGCTGATTTTCTGCAGTAATCAGAAATCTAGTTGAAAAATCTGCTTTTTATCGACTTCCAGTTTAGAGCCCTCTGAAATACGTCGTCCCTGCAGCAGAAGCAACTTTAACTCATCATTTTTTCATCATTTCTCAAGTTCTTGTTTAACTTTTTGACATTATCTACATCTCCCACTCATTATTTAACAAGTGGCATGAAATTGAAAGACAATCTACATCGTTACGTCTTCGTCACTTTTATTTGTTCGTGGTGCAAATTATTAAAAATCTACTTATTCTGCTCTGCTGCTGAAACGCTACTTAACCTCACACTGTTCACATACGTACGGTTCATTCTGTATCTGCAGCGATGTGCAGTGACTCACTGGTTCGTCCCTCGTACATGTACGCTTCTGTGGCTGAGAGAATTAGGTTAATTTATGCTAATACCTCTCTTATTGCTTCCCTTAATACTCCTACTGCCTCCCACTATTTCTTATAATAGTATAATTCCTAGTGCAACAAGCAAAACAGAAGAAAATCCCATAAAACATACAACATCAGGTCACTAGTGTTTTCTAAATACAGCTGGAAACATTCAGTTAGTTCGTTAGCGACTGTCCTTGTAACGACCACGTGAACCTGACGTGCCCTTCATATGTGATGGACTCTGCTTCATCACAGCAGGTAAAAGAGCCGCACATGTTCTCTGTAATAATCTGAGCAGGCGGGAAAACACCAGCCTGCAGAGGAGGGAGGGAGGGAAGAGAGAGATGTGTGCAGGAAAGCCGTCGAGACAAAGACGAACGATGGGCGGAGAATCTGAGGAAGAAGGAGCGTGATGAAGAAAAACAAGGGGGCTCTGATGAGACGACGGCGGCAGGAAGGTGGCACGGCGGACGGGAGGAGAAGTGGGTAAGACGTGCTGGGTGGAGGAAGCAGGGGAGGGGGATGAAGGTCACAGGGAGAGCAGGGTAATAAGAGAGAGAGAGAGGATGGATAAAGAGCGAGAGGAATTGGAGAAGAAGGAGTAGGAGACAGGAGGAGCGACATATATATAAACTGAGAGACGAGGAAGACAAAGAGCGGGATAAAGAGTGAGCGAGGGGAGAGACAGACAGGGAGAGAGACTGTGTGTGTGTGTGGCAGCGGGAGGAGAGAGAGAGCGAGGGGGGAAGCCCGGCAGATCTTGTCTGGAGGGGAAATTGCATTGCTAAGGATTTATTGCTTCAAGTGTAATTGGGTTCAACCAGCGCCAGGAGAGAAAATCCATTGAAGTCTCGTCTCCTGTGCAGCGGAGAGCAGGTTGTTGATCTGCCGCGACTCCCACATCCCCACCGCTGCTGCTGCAGAGCGAGGCATCACCGCACAGCTGCAGCGGCCCAATCATCTGCCCCCAAACGAACACACCTAAATAGCATAATAGCAGGAGGGGCGCTAATAAAGAAGCCCCATAATTTCAGATACTTAGCAGCTCGGCTCGCTATCTGTCCTCCTCGATCGACTCCCAGCTGCTTTGTCTCTGATGGTGATTCCACCCGAGTGCATTCTGGAGTTACGGGCTGTAATGTGATCCATTGTTGAAGCACATTGTTTCTGAAGTCTTACTCAGTGTGCCTGCTGTAGACGAATATCCAGCTTGGAGGTGGAAGCAGATATGCAGCAATTACCGCGCTGGCGCCTCATTTGTTAAAGGATAAGTTCAGCCAAGGCGCGTGAAGTTTCCTGGTTTCGCAGTGAAAACTGTGTTGCAGCGTTCTGAACAGCTGAAGCAGACGGCGACAGTAAAGTCCAAGTCTGCAGAAGAGAACAGATCCCACACTGATTTTATTTACATCCTTTATAAGCTGAAATCTTCACAGTAGCTGTTTGAGTTCAGTGTTAGCGCACCGCCCGCCTGCACGAGCTGGACCGCACACTGAGGGTGTAAATAATGCATTTTGAAATCAATTCCTGATCTCGGGGCTTCCAAACACTTCACCAGACAAGCTGTAGGAACATTATTCTCCATGTTTCCATCTACTTCAGCTGTTTAGGACAAATGCTGCAACGCTGTTCTGCTCTGAAGCCCCAGAAATGTTTTGTGGACCACAAAACTTCCCCTGAATTCAACATGTTTGAGTGAACTTATCCTTTAACCTGCATGTAACACTGTAGTGAATGTAAAAAGTGACTTTGCAGAGATTGTTTGCGCAGCAGATCCTGTAGAATTTGCTAAATGTTGAAAATATCTCAATCAAATCAAAGTTTAAATTTACAAAACCTAAATGTTTTGAGAAAATTTGAGTCCATGTTGCACCTCGTTTTTGATCTGTGTCGTGATCAGCTGCTCCGACACAGTACGAGAAACAAAAAACGTTTAACTCGTCAGAATCAAACTAGACAAAAACACCAGGGAACTGATTTATAGTCAACCAGAACAAGATGTCCATCAGGTTCCATAGTCGGTGTTCAAGAGCTACACGGGTCCATGATCATCACATCAAAGTTATAAAGACAGAAGTTAAGAAAATACAGGTGCTGCATCCATCTAATGTAGTAAATTAGAGGAAAGTCGTATAAGCCAAAAGGTTTCTCACTCTTAGTTCAGTGGAGGTGTTCAGTGTGAACCCAGTGGCCCTTCCTGCAGAGCGGTGACTTGATAAAGTGTGAGAAAGGCTGCAGATCAATCATCGTGCTTCTGTCCCATTTTCCCCCCCCTGAAAATGTGCCGTCCGAGAACGGAGAAGCTCCTGATTCAGCTGCAGGCTGCGTCGTTCTCTCCTCCAGGTGGACAGAGAGAGAGAAGCAACAGGAGCGTCCAGCGCTTCATTCACATCCATCGATCGTGTGCCACAAACAGAAACCCTTCGTCTGTGTCTGTGGGAGTTTGTCTGTCCTACTTTTATGAAGTCAAAGCGTAGAAAGTTTCTCTCTTGGAGTTGACACATATTTAAACGTGCAGAGATGAATCTTTGCATCCCGACACCAGAAGAAGTTGGACCGTCTTTTGTTCAGTTCAACTTATAAATCAGGTGCCAAATTAATCTATAGTCCAATCTAAGATAAACTTTCTTGTGATATTTATGGTATTATATGTATATATATATATTGTATAGCCTGAACACTACAACAGAACATTTACTATAAAATATAGTCGTCAGTATATAAGAGAAGCGACACAGTCAGTCCAAAAAGGGACCTGGTGCAGCACAGGAGGGGTTTAATATGTGTTCGTGTGTGTGTGTGTGTGTGTGTGTGTGTGTGTGTGTGTGTGTGTGTGTGTCTGTGTCTGTGTGTGTGTGTGTGTGTGTGCTCACCCCACCCGCCACTGCAGTGCGATTCCCTCTCTGACATGCAGCAGCGTTCACAAACCCACACTGCAGAACAGAGCGGGCCTGGCTCTGCATACTGATGAGACGGGAGAGACAGACAGCTAACGAGCGAGAGAGCAAGACAGAGAGAGAGAGGGGGAGAGAGGGAGAGAGAGAGAGAGAGAGGGAGAGGGAGAGAGAGAGGGAGAGAGAGAGAGGGAGAGAGAGAGAGAGAGGGAGAGAGAGAGAGGGAGAGAGAGAGAGGAGGGTAACACAGAGATGCAAAGAGCCAGAGATGAAAGACGAGAAGCCCCCTCTCCTCCTGTCTCTCCTCCTGTCTCTCCTCCCGTCTCTCCTCCCGTCTCTCCTCCTGTCTCTCCTCCTGTCTCTCCTCCTCTCTCCTCCCGTCTCTCCTCCTCTCTCCCGTCTCTCCTCCCGCCTCTCCTCCTGTCTCTCCTCCTGTCTCTCCTCCCCTCTCTCCTCCCGCCTCTCCTCTCTCTCACCTCTGCAGTCAGCTCGTCACGCCGCCTGGCCGAGTGCGTTACGGCTCTGCAGTTCATACAAAGGGATTCTCCTTCCTAGGCTTCCCCTGCTGAAGGGAGGGAGGAGGGAGGAGGAGGCAGGTAGCTGCAGACGCCTGGCTGGCAGTCAGGTGGTGCAGCAGAGGCTTTTTCCACTTTGTCTTGATAACCGTATTGACTGCTTCTAAAAATGGAAGACGCATCGATCGCAGCTCGGGGGAGTGCGTCTCCTGTGGAGGCCTGAGGGACACAAAGCACACACGGAGCCGAGCTGGAACTATAATTGGCTTAATTCACTTTATTTGAGTTGTTGAGAACAAACACCAAACACCTGAGAAATGCGGTCTTTAAGGAGAGTTAGGAAGTGAACTCGTAAACTGGAGCCCACTCCAGGTTTCCCCGGCATGAAGGAGATGGATGTTGACATTTGATAGCCAGCAGTTATTCACGCTCGGAGAGCCTCGAACAATAATCAGTGGAGGGTGAACTGCAGTCTGGACTGCCGCAGATATTTCTTCATCTGTATTTGGTATGAAAACACATGCGGTGGGAACCCGTCCATCATGCTTAGCTGAGGTTCTGTTTGGACCACAGCTGTCAGATTGGATGACGGGTGACCAGAATCGTTCTGATGAATATGCATTTTGAGAGTTGTTGTTTACAAGCCACGCACAAAAATGTCTCCCTCCTCTTCTTTGTCCAGTATTTTCTTATACTGACAGGTACGAGTGCATTATTGCATTCACAAAGCCATCCTGGGTGTTCGGACTCCTGTAAACGGGCCCCAGATCAGAATCTAATGGGCTGCAAGGAAAGCTGAAATAAACACAAGTCTGTTTATTTCCCTTTCCCTTTAATTCCTGCTCTTGTTCTTGCAGATGTCTGGCTCATTATAGCTAAAAATGATTTAAATAAACCATATTTTTTACTGGGCACAGTCTTCTCTTTGTTTCAGGGATCACGAGCCAACAGTTGTGGGACCTGCTGCCCATGTTGCAAACTTTCTTAACTCGATAATCATTCACAATGATCAAGCCGGCCGCTGACCAACTGTCAGCAGCACCAGTTTCGTCGACTACAACATTACTAAATATGTCGTCACTTTCTCCAGTTGGCAGAACCGCACAACAAATGTCACTGTCAACAGAATCTCAGTCTGGTACCAGATGACAGCGTGTCGCACTCGCCACCTCCTGATGATGGTGTTCCCCGAAGCCAAATGGTGTTTCCCAGACCGAGATCAGCGCCGTGCAAACAGCTGAACTGGACCAGACTCTTGACAAACATCAGTCGGGTAAATAGAGAACATTTAAAGTGGTCATCGTCTGTGGAGACACCGATGGCGATAAGCGACAAATGCAGGTTTATTTTTGACAACAAACTCAATCTTTGTGCTGACTGACGTTATTATGAACTTTAGTGGTACCGACAAGTCCATTAGAAACATCTCCATCTCCGCCTTGGCGACACAACGCCGATACAAACTCTGGTTCTTCCTCGTTTGTCTTCTTCTGAACGTCTAATTACTTTCTTTGTCTTTAGAGTTTCACCTTTCTTTCTAAAGTTTAAGTCAGATATTTATTCACTATAACTCAAAACCTCAGATTTTCATTCTTACTGCAACAAACTGCTTTCAGGTTCCGGTGAGATCCTGATTCTCACGTCAGACTCATCACTATTCCAGTCTTTTAGATTTCACCTTGAGAGCAAACACAGAGTGATTTCCATGTGGAGACGTTTCCCAGCGAAGAGGTGCTGAAGCATCTCATGAAAAGGAGAGTTCTGCACGGCGTCCTCGTCCTCCGACATGTTTCTAAAGAAGCGAGGGCCGTGATGTCGAGGGGCGTCGCTGAAGGTGCTCTGCTGATTCTTTTAATGAAATAGAGAACGTTTCTGCTTGGTGGAATTTTAAGATTAGGAAAATGAAAATTCAAAAACAAAACCACCCAAGTTTGTTTTGGTCGTGTCATTGATTCATAAAACACGTTCAGATGTAGCAAACGGCAGAACTCAAAATAAAATCTGCATCAGGCAAATATCTAATAAAGACTCGTCCTTGACTGTTAAACCTGCCTGCAGAGGAAAAGACGCGTTTGCTCTTTTCAGGATGTGTTTGTCGTCAGCGGGGGAGATTGAGAGTCTTTTCTAAGACGGCTGAATTGGGCAATCACACTTTGTCCACTCGGTGATAATAAAAGTGAACGACCGTTCTTCTACAAAGGACTGGAAGAAGATCCGACGATGACCGTTTGGTGCCAGCTGAACAGTTCACAGCCAAACAAAGATAATGTGAAGGAGGGAAGATGGAAACACGCTCTGCAGAAATAGAATCACAGAATAACTGGCAGCCGTTTGCTTCACTGGCAAAAACATTAATTAACTAAATGTTCAGTATGTAAGAATTTACATTAGCTTAGACGCCAGAATTTCTCCAAAAATATCACAGATATCTACAGATAGATTACATGTGCTGACACGGCGGGAGACCAATGTTAGTTTCAACTTTTGTAAGTGTGACACCAGAGGATCATTTTCACGACAGTATTTTTGGCGACAAACACGTGTTTTTTTAATCTTTAATTTTAGCTTCACTGGTGCCGACAGATCCAAGTAGGCTGAAACTTCTCTTAACCCTATAAAGTGGATTTTGTTGCCTGAACAGAACCGAACCATGAGCACAGCGACACAACTGAAGATTGAAATCTTAACATGAAGAAACAAACATGTCGCAGCATTTATTCAGTCATGATGATTGGATTGTTTTTTTGCACGTATTTGTCGGTATTTGGTTATAAATGAAAGCATTGCACCAAATTTCGACAGTCTCATGGTGGTGCTTGAAGAAAAGTGGAGGGATCACCAGAACCAGAGCGATTCGTTCCCTGGAGACGTCAAATGTTTGGACTAAACTTCACAGCAATCGATCAGATAGTTGTGAGGAGGTTTTCATCTCAACCAAAGTAGAAGACGAAGTAACGGACCGACTTCGGCAATGGGACTGAAGTCATAGCTGTAGTGGCATAAACTGTATAGTTTCTCCTGCTATATGATTATAACATGTCCCACTTTCAGAGCACATGACGATATATACAGCCGTAACATCCGAGGAGATCTTCTCCTCTCAGGTTGTCCGTGCTCAGGTTTCCTCTGAGGTTGAGATAACAGGACAGCCTTTCTGAACACATCGCCGTCACCGACAGACGTGTTTCTGCAGTGCGGCTGCAGTCTCTCTCCTCTCTGCCTGTAAAATACTGGACCACTGACGTCGCCTGCATGCAGAGTGGAAACACATCCGCTGTGTTTTCCATTGTAAGTGCTGCAAATAGAAAAAAAAGGGGGTGTAACGAAAGCATTATCTCCTGCCTGTCACCCTTCCCTCGGAGATGGAAACTGGGCGTGGCGCAGCACAAAGCAGCCACGCGTGGTGTGTTCACCCGCTGCCAGTCACGCGTCTGCCCTTGGAAGAAGGCGGTAAATCAGCGGGGGGGATCCTCTCTGATAGTAGATAACACTGTCATGTTAGACAGCGAAGGAGAAAATGAGGTGAGATGAAAAAAATAAAAATGTTGCGTTCCGATTCATTTCCCCCGTCACCCTCGGATAATTCAGTGATCGCAGCGGGAGCTGGTGCGTGATTTAAACTGCTTCGCCGCTGAGATCATCCTGTGGAAACGGTCATCCTCACTCAGCATCGGGAGGGTGAATCATTGTTAGGGAGAGGATTGTGGGAAACCTCCGTCTGAGGAGATGAAATGTGTTGGTGGTGCTATTAAAGTGAGTCACTCATGAGGGGAAAAAAGGTTAATTTGTCTTATTGATTGACTCGCTGAGAACAGTAACTCAAATCGTTACTTCAGGCTTTGTGAGCTCCGTCTTGAGTTATTCTCAGCGATTCTGCAATCCAGTGCCTGAGGTGAATTCTTATGTTTTACCTTTTCTATATATTTTTTAAATCGGGCCTCGAAAGGCAAAACGAAAACACCTTGGAAGTAGAGAAACTGAGCCTGGATGATGTGTGTGTTCAGGAGCACAGACGGGCGAAATGAATCGAAAACAGTTAAAAATCAGAAACATGCTCTTAATTGTGTGTTTATCTTGATGCAAACTGTGCCGAGGCCCCTTCATGTGCCATCAGCAAGCAAAAGAGAAACCCGACGCTTCAGAACCACTGATTGCACGTCGGTCCCTGTCAGGCAAAAGAAAAACTCACGGCAATCAGCGGCGTCTGTCTCATTTTGCTAAGCAGTCTGTGTGCGTGAGTGCATGTGGGGGCGAGCAGGAAGAGAAAAGAACAACCGAGAGAACAGAGACAGGGAATTGCAATTATCTGCCTTTTTTTTTTTATATAATACGGTAACAGCTGCCATTGTTGAGAGCAGAGGGAAGCCGTTTGTTTGAAGAAGAAGAAGTAACGATGATGCCCCGAGCTGTTTGACTTCCTCGGTGTTACGCAACATCCAAACCCCTGACTGGGATCGAGATGCGTTTGATTCGCGGAGCCCCGGATTACATAATTCCAGTGCAGAATCGAGGCTTTCATGTATATTTCGGAGAGTATCCATTATTTACCAAAGGAAGTTTCTTTCTTTCTCTTCTCTTCCCCCTAATGAGGAGAACATCTTCTCCAGGAGAATTTCCCCATGGCATTACAGGAATGGCGCTCTGAGAGCGTTACACGTCCTGAAAGACGCGTCGTAGCGACGTGAGGACGCGTAACAGCTGCTGTCAGAGCTGCTGTCAGAAGATCAGAGCTCCCTCGTCTGCAAACAGCTAATCAGCAGCGCAAACACGCTCTGATGAAGAAGAAGAAGAACACAGAACAGTGAGGTCACTGCTACAAAGCAGCAACATCCGCACACGCCCACAAGAGAAATCCATTTTTTATTGCTTCTCTTTTTTTTTGTAGTGTCACGCTTGAGTTCTAACACACGGAGGGAGCGGTCCTGCTCCCGAGGGGCCGACACCACTGAATTAAATTCAGAGCCATGTAAGAGTGAAAGGGACAAGAGATCCAAAAAGAAATGCCTGTGAGGGAGGAAGCAGTTCAGCACTCACTGAGCTGAAGTCGGAGATCACAGTGAGAGGAAAGCATCTGTAGAAAAGCTGGTGCGCGCTTCACGCTGTGTGTTAATGTAAAACTCCAAGAAATATGTTCCAGAATGCAAATAACTTGTTTATATCTTCCTTTAAAATGCAAATGTGACCGAGCAGTGTGAGTCAGACGCACAACTACCCACCACAAAGGAAGAATTCAAAGGGAGGCGAGACGAGAGACACAGTACAGTAAGCAGCTCGGGGGAACTCGAGCCGCGCTGATTTGCTTCCCCATCACTGGTTTTACTGCAGCGAGTTGAGCTGGGCCACCCTGCATCCTGGCGGGCACCCACCCCACCCTTCTGCCAGCCTATAACCCCTTCACAATAAAAGCACCCCTGTTATTTAGTCACTTAAAAGCTTTTACTATGAAGCAGCATCACAGGAAACACGACTCCTGAAACAGCTGAAAGTGAACGCGATGATTTTAAAAACCTCGTTCTGTCAGGACGTGAGGTCAGTATTGATTTTAGGGGGAGACGGGTGCTCGTCACAGGTCGGGTCACAGGTCGTCACCGCCGCCCGCTTGGAGGTGGGAAGGCCACCGAGGCTCGGTCCGGTTATCAGTGCGGCTCGGTTTGACTTATTTAAATGCTAAAGTGCTGTGCAAATGTAGCACAAGAAGACCAGTCAGAGACTGTAAACGTAAAGTTTGTTAATGTTTGCTAACGTTAGCTAACATTAGCCACCGGTCGCCCTGAGTGTGCTGAGCGGAACAAGTTGGATCTTCACTGTTTTCATCTGTCGGAAGAAGAATTTGGTCTCAGTTTCACTCTAAAGCATGAATACTGAATTTAAATCCAACAGGTGACCAGCAACACGCCTCCAGACTCGACAACTGTTTGCTAACTCTTCACATAATGTTACTGCTGAAGCCGACGATGTCGATGTTGACTTCGTGCTGATTTCTTCTCTAATGTCTTAATTTGCTGAATCTGAGTACGTGGTTAATCGGCTGCTTGAAGAGGAGTTGATGTCTCACGGTTTCTCCTCCTTCACACATCGTGAGGCTGCTGTCAGCCGCTCCTCTCTCTCCGTCTCCATCTGCCTCCATATTTAAGTTTTCTGACTTCCTTCACCTCATCGCGTCTTGTCTCCCTCTGTCTGTCTCATCTGTCATTCTCTTCATCTCCCCTCTATACTTTCAAAGCATACATCTATATATAGACTCTCAGCATCATTACCGGCAGCAGCAGCCAGTAAACCGAGCAGTGACAGAGCTGAGATGATAGAAAAGGAGAGGAGAGCCGTGTAGCAGCGCACAGTGGAGCCGGCTGTGATGGACGGCTGTTAGCCTCTTATAGAGAGTCACAGCTAGCCGTGCTAGTTCAGGGCTGCAGCCAAACTGAAGGCAGGTCTCGCTTTGCTTTGAAACCAGGAAGTGCTTCCATTTTTACAGTTATACTCAAGAGGGCCTGCTAAAATTACCACCACTGGATGTTGATAACGGACGGTGGAATTTAGCGCTTTAGTGCTGCACCTCTTTAAATACGAATGTTTCTTCAGAATAAATGCACATTTTGGACCGACTGAAGCTGTCTGAATGACTCTGACCATGAACGCTGAGCCCCCCCCGTCTCTCTTTTGGATCAAATACACTATGCAGACGATATTGTTCCCGTTTGTAACCGCAGAACATCTAATAGTGCTAATATGCAGAACCGCTTCACTCAGGGGACGCGTGATATTTTCTGCATTCTGCAAAACGTGCAGAAAGTGAAGATATAGTGAAATTCTATATTATGTACTTCTATCCATTAGTATGCCTGAGATGTCTTCCTGCTCTCACAGTTTGAATGGTCGGGCTGCGTTAGAGAAACTGTTATTAACCTGTTTTAAATTTTATTGTGTTGTCACCCTGTTTGTAGTTCATCAGTATTCTGTTCTGTTAGATCCATCGTGTGCGGCGAGCAGGTAAATTCCCTGTTCAGATAAAGTTTTTAGCATCATTATCGGCTTCTAATTAGAGGATAAATCAGAGAAGGCGCTGTGTTGTTGGCCTGGACGGAGCGAGAGTGATGAAGGAAGTGCCGCAGTGTGAGTCCGAACATGCAGCAGCTTCCTCACACGCTCCGTCTTTCTTTTTCCTCCCAAGTGTCTGTTTTTATTTGATTATGAGGTGTTACGTTCCTCTTCTCATTCTCTCTGCCTTCCTGTCTGTCGTCTCTAACGCCTCCATAATCTTCATCCCTTCTATTCTCCTCATCTAATGTTTGTTCATCCATCCATGTCCCTCCTCTCACGCGGCTCTGACAGGAGTCTCTCTGATATCTGCTGACCGCTCCCTCACTATCTGTCCGTCCCTCTCCGGCACCCTCCTAACATACATAAGCAGCACTCAGTCGCTCTCGGTTGGCACACCGTCGTCCCTCGCGCCTCCTCGATAGTCACGCTCTGATGCCTCGGCTGATTGCATAAGAACATGGTGTCAAACGGCCGCCCAGTCAGCGGCGGTGGAGAAACACCAACACCGCTGCCCACAGCGAAGCAGCGTGTTTGCATTACTGTGACTGTTGACTTTAGATGCAGGTCCTGAAATGGTTTGCATCAGTTTACCTGAGCAAATAAAGGACATTTCATTATTCAGAACAGAAGATTGTGTGTGTGATATGCTGTTTTTCCATCACAGCTGGTCTACGTGCTTGAAGACGAGTCTTAAACCGATGACGCGCTTGTCCTGATCCTCGCAGTACTATCGAAGAATCAGCTGAACACACTGACTTTTAAGGCCTCTTTCTCTCAGGTTTCCTGTATGAGGAGTTGTTCATGAACTGATAACGAGTGTTTGATCCGTCTGTACTCACGCGTCTCATGTCTCAAGAGTACGTCTAAAAATTCTGTCTTTACTTGTGTTTTCTCCACAATAACCTCTTACGTATTAAATGTCTTTGTCTTTTTTTGTATGATGATATATTTTCTCATTTCATCTGTGTTAGTTGACGCTGCCTTGATGTGCCTGGTCTGAAATGAGAAATGTGAAGTTTCCCTCCTGGTAGAAACAATCCTGAGCATTTTAGAAATTGAAGTTCAGACCCAAATCCTTACGGGATCCAGCTGAGCCCGGAGGATTCTTGCAGATCCAATCCAAATTTCTCATGTATTTTTTTTGTAGCATAAGAATTTCTTTTTTTTTCTTCAAGCCAGAATGATAGACGGGCTTCACTGCAGGTACGACTCAGACGAGGTTTGAATATTCGAGCTCCAGGGGGAACGCAGACTCTTTTTCAATTTCAGAACGAGCAACAAATGCTTGTCTACCTGCACCGCCTGAGTCCACACCACCCCCGTTAATGTCTGACACTAATCTGGTGACAAAGCCTGTGACGTAGGTGCTATTCTCTCATTAGTGATTTCTATAATTCTCTCAAAATGCACACGCACACATTAATCAGTCAGTACGCCCGTGGCTGCTGCTGCCACTGCTGCTGTTATTTGTTCTTACTCCGTCTATACGCCAGTAATTCCACTGAGGACCTCCAGCCATTGATTGTGACACAAAAGGAGAAGTCGCCACCATCAATAACTCTGGAATCCTCTGCAGAGTGCAGCCCAGTGCTTACTGAGACGCAGTTTTCCTCAGCTGAAACAAAGGAGGGGAACAAAGAAAAAAGAGCAAGATGCACATACACGACTCACCGCAAACGGCTATCAGTGCTGCCGAGGTCTGGAGGCAGCAGCTCTGATACTGATTCAGTGAGCTGCAGAGAAACAGCCAGAAAGGAAAGAGACGGAGACGAGAGGACGGAGGTTACGACCAAGTTAATTAGATCAAAATGCTCAGAAAGATCCAACAAGTGCTCCGAAGTCTGGAGAGCCTGGCAGATCTGAGAAAGGCTGTTTACTGTTTGCTGTCAGGGTGTGTGTGTGTGTGTGTCTGTGTGTGTGTGTGTGTGTGTGTGTGTGTGTGTGTGTGTGTGTGGCTGCGTGGCACTGCTCGCAGAACATAGGCCAATTAGCATGACAGCAACGCGAGGCACGCTGGTGTTGCAGAGCGCTCACAGGCGGCACCGCCTGCTTTCAGGGCAGGTGGAATCAGAACGAGGCATGTTACGTTCCTGCAATCCAAAACATTCACATTTCTACGTGTCATACTGTACATACCATATATTATACCTTTCATGATCACAGGACAGGACATGTACTTACATAAGCTTGTGATGACATAACAGCTGGGCGTGACGGCTGTCGAGCCAGAGACCACCGTTCAAGACCAGGTTTTAACATTTGAAAGCCCAAAGAACACTAGATATTTAACAACATGTCGGGTGATTTTCAAGCTGTCATTGACAACAAAACTGGACCATCATCATTTCCTAGGCCTAAACTTAACCGGACCATAAAACACAACAGACTTAAAGCGGAAAACGTTTCAACTACAACAGCGTTAACTACACGGCTACCACGAGCAGCCTGACTGCTGTCCGAAGACGACTGTAGGAATCCCAGTTCCACCAAAGAAACTGTGATCTATGTGATATAAAAGGACAGAGAAACACTTTGTTCCTCACTAATCTAGTAGAGAGACATCTTGAGTCCTGGTGGTAATAGAAAACACAGAGTTTGACACAGCGAGTGAATGCCCGCCTGTTCACGTTACATTACCTCCTGAAGCTGATGGTGACATTTTCCCACAGCCATCACACTGCGATCAGTGTCTACTTCAGAATGATACAAAAAAGTCTATTGCCAGTTAAAGAAACCAAAAGTTTGCAACATGAAGAATTGCAAAGTTTCAGCATATGCATGGCTTGCAGAAATGTACGCTGCCAACATTTATTCAGGCGGTCAGGTTGCTGCAGACAGGATGGTTTCAAAATCAGCAGACAAGCAGCTCCGTGCAGACCGGACCGGTCCTGCAGAGCCAGCAGCCTCCCCTGAGTGCAGGCTCAGTGAGCTGCACTACACAATTTTGTGGTGGTTTTACTCAAAATTGACAATCAGGAGGAGCAGTTTAGTCGACTGTCACCAGACCAGAGGAAAATGGAAGAACAAAAGGAGGTCGATTGAATTATTTTTGCGTTTTCCGTTCACCTTTTCCGTTCCACATTTGGATGCTTCGCGGCGCGGGGAGGTTGTGAGGAAGTGGCGATGACACTTCAATGCACCTCCTGGTCCGCTGGGTGACAGAAAGCCTTGTCATCAAACAGCAGCGGTGACATTTCCAATCCGTGCATTCTCACATCTGCTCGGGCAGCATTCAGATTCTGACCCACAGAATGGAAATGTTGACATATCATTTCCCCGCCTCTGTTTTAAAACCTGTGTCTAAAAGGATCTGGTTCATATATCAAATGTGGTTCCCTGTGTGCATTTTAAATGTGTACTGTTGAACAGTCAGGATAATGTTGCCCCCTGTGCATCGCTGTAAGTATGAACGCTGGGAGATGACAGAGAGGAGAGTGTTCGGCCAGCAGCAGCAGCAGACAGAGAGGAGAGCACTCACAGCATTTGTTGTTGTGTTTGTTTCCACCTCCAGGGCCTGAATGTTAATATCAGTGTACATATTATTTTAACACTCCCAGTATGCATCTGCTGTCCCCTCTCGGTAGCGGCAGCCAATTGCCTTATGTCACCATATTAGGCTCATTTTCAGTCCCTGTCCTGGGAGTAGATTAGCACAGACCAATAACAAGGTTCGGCCGTCCTTGCTCTGGGCCTCTACCGGGACCTCTCTGCCTCCCGGACTGCTTTTGCATGTTGCTTATGTGAGGGGTGGATTCACTGTGTTTTTTTGCATCATCCAACAGCTAATAAGCTGCAGCGTAAAGCACGTGTAGTCTTAATAACACAGTGGATGACTGCTAGTAACCTCCACCCACAGGTGCAGCATGAAGCACAATATACACTTTGTGTGGATGAGAGGGCGCTTTAAGTGAAGCAGCTCAGAACAAACTGTGGATTGTGCGTCTATTTGATTAGCTGCATAATCCATTGAAGCAAAGATGATGTACATTATATTAGATTCACTTGAGCCTGTGCAGATTGAACAGAGAGCAGCAGAGGCAGCAGGGTGCAGAGCTGCTGCCACCCAGAGGACGATCAGTGCACCGTGTTGCTCAGGACTGTTGTCTCTTCCCATGTGACCACTGTGACATTTTGCATGAACAATTAACCTTAACATGACTTCTTTGTTTGAGGTCAGGTTTTAAATAGGCTCCTTTTTACAGACTGCAAGCATCACTACAGCATTTACAGGAACTCACACTCGTGCTGGTGAAGTTTTGAAGTGAAGTGTTACAGCATTCTCTTTAACTGCTGAGGAAGATGGGACTTGTTTTAAAACAGAACAAAACATGGAGAATAACATTCTCACAGCTTGTCTGGCAAAAAGATTTAAGTCTTTGGAAGCCCAGAGATCAGAAATTGATCTCAGAATGTATTATTTACACATTCAATGTGCGGTCCAGCTCGTGCAGACGGGAGGCGCGCTGACAAAGCAGCTACAGTGAAGATTTCAGCTTAAAAAGGATGTAAATGAAATCTTTTCAAATCAGTTTGGGATCTGTTCTCTTCTGGAGACTTGGACTACACTGTCCCCGTCTGCTTCAGTTGTTCAGGAGAACGCTGCAACGCTGTCTCGCTTTGAAAATCCAGAAATGTTTTGTTTTGTGTCAGAGACAGAGGAGAAGTGATGTTAGGTTACAGAAAACAACTGCTGTTCATCATTCCAGCAGCAGTGAAGGTTTTTCTGGTGTTATTTGTCCTCGCTTTTGTTGATTTACCTTAAATCAAATTACTTACAAAGTTACATTTTCTTGCTGTTACAGAAAACTGCAGGTACATCAGGTTTGAACATGCTGCTGCTGGTTTAATGATTTGTTTTAATGAGGTGTATTTATACCTTCAATGTGTCATTTTTACAAAAAAGCCAGAAAACAAACACAAAATAAATGTTAAGATGAAAATGATAGTGATGAAGTGAAGCAGAACAATCTCTGGTGTTCTAACAGGACTGAAATTAAATGTTTCAGATTCCATAGTGTTCATTCTCTTATCAGATGGATTAAGGTGACGAGTCAGTGATTTTAATATGACCCCCTGCATACAACAGTCACTGAGCCTCTGCTGCAATCATGTCCCTGATTTTTAAAACAAATCTGATTCAGAGCAAGAGGAATAAACACTGAACATCATCAAGGGTGAACACATTTCTGCATCAACATGAATCTACATTCTCATGTTTCTAGAAGGTCGTTTGAGTGTTTCATGTTCTATCATGAGGGTTGCCTGCAGAAAGGTAAAAGGCCAACATGTTCTCTCTTTTTTCATTTGAAAGAATTTAGCAGAACTTGTAAAATAAGAAATGTGAAATAAGGTGAGGAGATTTAATCTTGTGCTTGGCTCAGGAGTTTGACAGATTTGGTGCAGGTTTGAATTGAAGTCTGTAATGATCTTGTGATTTGTTTACAACAGTACAAACATTTGCCACCAGGTGTCGCTTTCGGACAGTTTTACACAAGTGGTACAACCTGTTTGGACCCACTGTGTGACAAACTAATACTTCCAGAGGAATAGTTCAGGCAGATCAGTGGTCAGCCGCTCCAGCACAGACTTTCCAAAGCAACAACAGCATAATGAACAGTCACAGATAAACAGCTTCAGTAAAGTACATGCTGTTTCTCTTTCCACCAGTTATCTGACCTTGCTGGAGAGAGTGGAGAGTTAAGACGTTTGCTTCATCAAAGAAGTTTATTTCATTCTGCTTTTTTAATTACTGTATTTAAGTAAAGTATGTATTTTCTGTGGTTGTGGTTCCTTCGTTGAGAACTTCAGTAGTGATTCATGCTCAGTGTCACCGAACAATCACTAGAAATGTGTTGAAGTTGCATAACTCACATGACACAGCACATCAGTGGATACGTTAACATGTAGTGCAGAAGCTGTACAGAGTAATAAACACACATGCCGAGTGTTTATTCACGTGTGTGTGTGGGGGTGTGTGGGGGTGTGTGAAGTTGCAGCTGAGGAAACTCAACTCCATGACAACCAGCGGTTGTGGTGGTGGAGGACGTGGGCGTGCCCTGACCCCCCCATCACCTAACTGGCCCTTATAGTCCTATGGAGGTGTGTTTACCCTGTACATACCTTCAACCACACTGCTGACAACAATGAGCTCCAAGTCTTTCCCACACACACACACACACACACACACACACACACTCAGGGCTTCAGAGTGCGTCGTGGCAACCCGGCGTGGTAACACACACAGGAATAGCATCAGGGAGCTACATGCGGCCCTGCGCTGTTTTGACTGCAGGGCCTTGACATTTTTAAAGGCTGTGTGTGTGTTTCTGTTGCGTTGTGATGCGATGCAATCCCTCAGGGACAAATATGCGAGTCCCCCGTTCTCCAGAGTCACTGATGTTCAAACATGCCTTTGACTTCCTCCATCAATCTTGATGCCGGGCCATGGCCAGCCGTTACAAGCAGGAAGTTTACTATGATGTGAGTTCCAGTTCGCTTTATGAACTCCTGACCTGGTTCTGGATGTTAAGAGGCCAAAGAGAAAAGCATTTTTTGTTTGGATAACACAAACAGCTCAAGTGCACAGGTTACAATAAGCTCTGACAGTTGTTATTAAAAATAGCGTGTGCTTATTTTGGCAAATAACAGCTACTTTTATTATTGATTATTCTGTTGTTGATGTCCTTGAATAACTGATTAAACATTTTCTCTCTAAAGTCTTAAAAAATACTGAAATATGGGATAAAAATTATTGGGAGCCAAGGTGACATCTTCTAGATGGTTGTTTTGTCCAATTAACAGGCAAAAACCTTAAAATTTATGTTTTATTATTATTAAAAGAGAAGCAATAAATGAATCTTCATCCCTCTCCCAGGATGGACAGACATGCAACTGATGTCACATGTACAGAACAACAAAAATCAACAAATTCACTGTTGCATTGACAGAATATGTGATATAAATTAGATAATACATGTAAAGTGTGTGAATCCAGGAGGACAACTGAGCAGGACGAAGCGTTACCAAGTGGTGCCCGACCCACAAAACCTCCTCTCCACTGTGGTGACCAGGAGGAGGACACACAAGATCATTAACAAAAAAAGAAAACATCACAATGAAATGAGTCATCAAATTAAAACAAAAATGGAGGACAAATGTTCAGAGCAATGTAAGTGATTTTAGGTTTTATTGTGGTCTTATTTGTACCTCAATTACATAGTACATCAGATGTACTATGATAACAACAACAATAATAATCATAATGATAATAATAGTTATACAATAATAATAATAATAGGATAAAAAAAGATAAAAGATAATAATATACTTTATTGACATGGCACCTTAAAAAACAGAGTTTACAATGCACTTTGACAATCTAGCAAAAAGTTTAAGCTGAGTTTAAAAAAGGAAGGTAGAATACAAAATGTAAAAATGCAAAAAATCAAAAAAAGGAATAAAAGTGATTAAACAGGCAAAATCACAGAAAAGGAAGGATAAATAAATAGATGATTAATGTATGATTACAGGACGACATCACATCCAAGGAATACATAACAGATATACAAATAAAAAAGGTTATGAGCAGTAAAAGGAATAAGGTACAAGAAATAAATAATTAAATAATAAGAAAATAAAAGCAGGAAAAGACAGTGAAGGTAAGAATTAAAAACATATAAGTCATCTAGGAGCATTAAATTATTAAAGGATGATTTGACATAAAAACAAGTCTGTAAAAGTCACCGAGGTCTCTGTAATCTTCCAATCAAAGCTCCGGATCGATGCAGCAGCTCTCATCATCAGGAAATAATGTGCCTGCACACACAAAACAACAATAGAGGATTTAATTGGCCCATTTCGCACTGTCCCTAATATTGACCAATTACAGGCGCGAGTGGGCGGGGCTTCACAGACGCTTTTTTTCCCCCCCTTCTTCTTCTTCTTCTTCTTCTTCAGTTTTGCTGGCGGCAGAGGGAGGGGTGCGTGTTGTTGTCTGTTGCTGCTGGGGACAGGCAGAGCTGCCAAGGTCGGTGAAAGTACTGTCGAGTAGCAAGACTTCTTCGGTTCTTCAACAACCCTAACAACAACAAAAAAAAGTACCGACCCGAGAGACACACAGGTGAGTTTTCATGTTTTAACCGAACTTTTTTTGCTGCGCGTGCGGTGGGCGCCAAAGTTGTATTTTCAGTCCGCCTGGTGTTGTGCCAAATTGTGTGTCCCCGTCAAATCAGAGCCTGTCAGTTGAGTTCACATGGGAAGAGATGCCGGGGAGGCAGCGCTAACTGGCTAGCTAACGTTAGCCGCTTTCTAACCGCTGGAATCAGTTACGTGTTGGCGACCGACGAGGTGTAAAAGTGACGAGGTGGTTCATGTGTGAAGCGCTTGTGGCTTGTTTAGTCTCTCGGACTCTTTTATTGGGGGGAAGTAACGCTTTCTTTGGGTGTTTGTGTGACAGCGGTACCGGCTAGCAGCCGGACTGACTAGCTCAGCAAACTTAGCTTGCGGGAGTAGCAGCCGAACTCGAGCCACGTTTCATAGAGTTTCTCCTCGTCACTTTCCTGAAAGATCGCATTTTTCCCCCCCTCAGTTCTTAATCGCTTGAGTGAGTGAGCGGTATGAAATCCTCTGGAGCTCTGGTTTGTTCAAAGTTATAACAGTTTAACAACTCTTTTCATCCGCAATCACTGCATCCTGCACAGTGAGGCTGCCATCAGCGGACTGCACTCAGACTGGCAGGTGGTTTTGAAACTGAATATGATTTGTTTCCTCTCCAGTCTTCTGATGTGGGGATTCCTCAGCCTGTCTAACTGGTAGAAGATCCACATCATCCCCGGTTCAGTTGCATGTTGTAAATGCCAGACAGCAGCAGCAGCTGTTTCTTTCTCTTCTCTTGACTCTTGTTGCCAATGAGTGACTCTCGTTTTTGCCCCATGGGGTTGTTACTGGAGTACATGCTTACATTACAATTCAACAACAGCAGCACATTCATTCAGTCTGTTGTTATGAGTCGCTGCAGTGCTGAGGTGTAGATGTTGGTACCCTGCAAATTCAGAAAAGTGGTGGTTTGAGAAGTTGATCATGACTAAGGTCTTTCCAAGAACGGGTCCAAAAGTCCAGAGCTTTATTTTCTGCGTAGGCTCAGCGTGTTTGGAGTCGACCGGGAGATGATGTTGGTGTTTTGTTGCGCTGCGATGGAGAGAATAATCAGATATGGAATGGCTTGGTTGATTTGGGAATCTTGCAGTGAAGCAGCTCAACAGTAGTCAGACAGATGAGGACGATTACTGTCATACACGCTCAGTATGAGTTTAATATAAGAGAAGATAGCGGAAAAAAAACCTCTTTCCCATATCAGTGAATCTCCCAAACTGAGGCCATGAGGCGGAGGTATGATGAGGGCGAGGGGTGGAATGTATTTGGCACTCACTGTATTGTTTGCACTTGTGTGTGTTGATGAATGTACTCTGGACAAATAAATCAATCTCGAAGTGTAAAACGCAGGGAGGGACGCAGTCAGCCAGGCAATAAAAGAGGTCTTAAAACGTGTCACGACTCAAAATGTGTAACACATTGACCCCGAGCTTTGCCCCTGGAACCAGCTTGAGATACTGCATTTTGGTGGTTGTGAGAGGAATGTGCTTCATCGTGGCTCTCAATGCACTGAAATGGCGCTCTTTTGTTGGAGAGGACATACAGCAGCAGCTGCACGCCTTAACAACAGTGTGTGTGTGTGTGTTTGATTGAGTGTGTGTGTGTGTGTGTATATGTGTTTTGTTTCAGTCGGTATGCCAGGCTGTAACTGCAGTATTAATGGAATGCTGGTTGAATTCTGTGACTGAAACACACGGGAACACGGCCGTTGTGGATGAACCTAATCTCTCTTGGAAGAAGTTGAAATGCTTTGCATGTTCTTTGCATGACCTCGTCTCACTGTGCGCCTCATTGTTCACTTTTACACAGTAAAAGTGGACGAGTTGGGGCGCGCAGGGCTTTATATAGCCTCAAAATGTAGATGCCAAGTCATTGCTATAAGCAGCAAGATATAAAAAGAATCCAATATGATGTGGCACTTGGTTTACAGCCACATGTGAAGCAGTTGTTGTTCTGTTTGACTCTGTAGAAGTATCAGACTTTCAAATGTATCATGGGAATTTCAAAATAAAGGCGCATCTTAATGATGTCGGTGATATGAATCTATCAATCCGGATCGATGTATCATTACAGCACTATTAGAGAGTAAAAGATTCTGATTTCAATAAACACATAACTTTTATTGTCCCATTTTTAAAAAATGTGGTTTTCGAAAATGTTTAACAAAGAAATGTAATGGAGGCAGGATATAATTTAATCGTTTCCTAAGTATTATATTCTGCATTATAATTATAGTTTTTATATACCGACACATATCGAACAACCTTTGAAAGACCAATATCTGTCAAAGCAGTATATTGATTGTGCTTTAAACATTACAAACATCAAAAACATAGATTGTTTCTCTAGTGAGGAGTCGATGAATTGGATTTGAACACCCCAGTGATGGACCCTGTGTCCCTGCAGACCGGCTCCTGTTGGGTTTCTTGTGATGCTTGTGGAGCAAAGTAAAAAGCAAAAGACATGTCAGACTTTGTCAAGTGTGTGTGTGTATGTGTGTGAGTGAGAGGGACAGAGACTATTCAAGGAATGCTCTGGCAGAATAGTAGCCGTTAGACTGCATTTTAAAGATTTCTACTCTCACCGTTGAGTGTTCGCATCTGTGACAGAAAAACAGGAAATGGCATCTCACACCCTGCGAACAGTGGCAGTTTTTCACACTGTGGTTTTTAACCTGCTGCTGCATTACAGGTTGCCTGAGGCTCGCACATGGGCGAGCCTTTGTGTTACACAGGCTGTTGTGTGTGTTTCAGACTCATTTAGCACTGCCAGGCTGCTGCGACAGGAACACTACTAACACTCCTGAAGAAAATACACGAGAATACAAAAGCATCCGTGAATATTAAACACAGACGTGTGTGGAAAGTGTTTTTTTTTATCATGATAAGGCTGCTTGGTATCAAGTTTTACCACAGTAATCAAAACGGGACCAAAATATGCGTTATGTGGAACCTAAACCAAAACTACACAGCAACGCATACTTTTAGATTGAGTGTGTGTTGTCATGATCAAAGATGTAGAGTATCCACCTTAGCAAGCTGATGTAGCTGCAGCCTTCTGATGTGTGAAATATGATGACTGCAGCCATTATAGTCATCTTACAAAGAGGCATCCCGCTCCTGAAGCGTGTGCTTTAAACTCTCCCCCGGCCGGATAAAGGTAATGCGATATTTGCAGATTAGCTGTTCTCAAACTCCAGATGCTTGCTTGCAGCAGCAGTTTTTTGTTTGTCGGAGTCCAGCAATGAATCACAAGTTGCTTTGTGACACTAAATGAGAAATCCCAACAGATTTCCTTCCAGCAACGCACACTGCATCGGTGCCAAGTCTAATATCTGATTTATAGGTTTTAGCTGAACAAGCAGCGAATAGCCATCTTGTATCATTACTGTCTCTGGCACATTCATGCATTCGTTAATGTATTTTGTCCATATTTGCAGTTCCTCCTCATGTCTTCATTCAGCTGAAGGACGTCGCCGTTACATCAAGAGAAAACAAATGTAAAGTAACAACAGTGTATGGTATAGAAATATTAGTTTTAATCTGAAGCAGGAATGACTGAAATGTAAATATTTGAGGCCTTGACCATCTTGATGTTGTTTATTTACCAGTTCATGGCAGCGAGGTTTGCTCATCCTCTCAGGAGAAGCTTCATTTTACATTATGAAAACATTATTTCATTCAGACAGAACGAACTGGCCAAGAGGTCCCTCAGCTCCTCAGCTCCTGGCTCTTAGTTCTCAGCTCTCCTCCTGTTGTCCACGACTAATGATCCAGTTTACCATGGACCACCAGCCACCGCTGATTCAGCCAATACTGCCATCTGGGCTGGAATAGCAAGCACGGCAGACTTGTCACTGCCTCTAGAGCCTCACATGCGCATCCAACAGACTGTGTGTGAGTGTGTGTGAGTGTGTGTGAGTGTGTGTGAGTGTGTGTGAGAGACAGTAAAAAAGTCAAGGAGGGGATTAAAGTGTAATGTGAAGACAAAAGGTAGATAGATTTTGATAATCAAATGTTATGTTTACAATTTGCAAATAAGGCGGTCAACTGTTAAAACCATTATTATTTTTTCAGCTGACAAATCTATGAACTGACTAATTCTTTTAACTCTTATATGAGGATGTCATCAAGAAACCTGTCAGTAGAGTCTTTAAGATATTTTTGACAAGTCACTGTAAGAAAACAGCTGCAAGTAAACAATGGCCAAATTCCATTTAGCTTGAGTTACACAGTCCTGATATCGTAATCGTTATTTTCCTACAATAGTTTTGTCACAAGACTGTAATTTCATTCTAGGGAAAGCACTGACATAACAACAAGAGCATGAAATTTAATATTTATCATATAAGTTCAACGTCACAAAGCTTGTTTATTGTGGCAATCAACGGTATTGAAGTTAATTTCCGTCTGTCTATCACCAAAGTGTAATCAGAGTCTTTTCCTATGAATTGAAACTCGGATGCCTGAGATTCCTCAGGCCTCGTAGCTCTGAGTGGGATTAGTTTAGCTTCGAGAATTACAAATGGCTGTTGTGCCAACAGGACAACACACTTATCAGAGGTTTTACTCAGAGAGCATTTTTGAATTCATCAGTGTTGTTGAAATAGGAGCCGTCACCAACCTCGAGAAATTCTCCACAGAGGTCGGCATGTTGATCCTTTCGGTGCTTTGTTAAATTTGTTGTGTCAGCACCTTTTCATTAGCACTGCTGTGTAGCTTGCATGCTTTCATCCTTTCCTGTTTCCTGTTTATTTGCTTCTAATGTGAAATATTTTCAAACTGCATCCCTGCTGTTGAGACTGTGCACTTGCCATCTAGAATAACACCAGAACAAACCGATGAGTGATGAGAGGACAGCACTTAGAATAATGCCGTATTTTCAGACTGAGTTGGGCTGATTTGCTTTTCTATCACCGGTTTTACTTTACCGAGTCGGGCCGAGCCATTCCAGTGATAGAGCAGCTCCAGAGTTGGACCAAGCCGAATCACAGCTGAGGCCGTAACAAACACCCGTCTCGCCTTCAAATCGAGACTGAAATCATGTCGGTGCAGGAAACCTGACAGAAAGAAGTTTTTAAAAGTCATTGTGTTCAGCTCTCAGTACTTTTGTATCTTCTAACTGAATCTCTTTAGTTTCTCTCGTCCTATTTGTTCTTTCAAACATCTGCTGTGTTTTACGGTTTCATCGTGTTCACTTTCAGCTGGTTCGTGTTTAGTTACTGCTGCTGCTGAAAACACAACATTTCCTGTGATGCTGCTTCATAATAAAAGCTTTGACGGCGGGCTTTTATCGCGAAGAAGTTACAGTGAATGAAACGTGTTTGGAACTGGATTAGCGGAGCCATTTTGTAAGCAGTGATTCTTCGATAGTACTTTGGGGATCACGACAAGCTCGTCGTTGGTTTAAGACGCACCTTCAAGCAGGTAGACCAGCTGTGGCGGAAATGCAAAGTCCGTGTCGTGCCGAGTCAAACCGAGTGGAGCCAGGCCGGCAGATGTGATGGAAAAATGGCTTAAGTGAGAGGAGGCGGGTCTATACGGGCACTGCTGTGATGTGTGTTTCATCTCCTGGTCGGATCAAAGGGAAAGCGAGAAAGCACAGCTGGTACCTGTGTATCGATACTGTGAAAGAGTAAGTGTTGAAACTGTTTCAAGTTTCAGAATCACTATCCTACAGTGACAAGTCAAGTGAGTGCTGCTAACGAGGCCTGTGAACCAGAGTTATTAGTTTTCGGCTGTGAGTGCGTACCCAATTACACGGGGTGCTTTTTCAGTCTCTATTTGGCAAAGCAGGATTAATAAATCTCAGCCGGTAGAACAGCTTATCTCTTAAAAGCTTAAAGTGTTTTAACACTTAAGCCGGCAGCGTTCAATGTTCAACAGGAATAATGTGCTCCTGTGAAAATTATCTAACATTTTTTTATTCATTGTTGGCCGTCCTTGATCGCCTCCTGTTTTTACTACCCTCAGGAAATAAGTAATTTCTTTGTGCATTCGACCATGGCCGTGTCACAGTGCAACACCACGCGAATCAAAGTGTCTGCTCCGAGTTCCTGTTTTACCCCAAACTACCCGTCTGACTGCGTATTTATCTGTCTGTCTGTGAGAACAAGTGTGTGTTGAACTGCGCTGCTTTATGACCCTGCACACTTCCCGCTCACGTTTCACTTTTTATACTCACATCCTGTCAGCGGGACAACAGCTCTCTGTGAGTGTGTTTGCTGTGCAGTTTCACTATCCTCTCACTGACTGGTATTGTGCAGAGGCTGTGCTCGTAGCTGTCAGCCTCAGTGTGTTTATTACCCCTCAAGTGCTCCAATATAACTGTGTCGGTGTTTACTTTGTTTTTTTCCTGATGTCTCACATGTTAAACTTTTCTTTTATGATGGGGAAACTTTTCTTTGGTTAACCAATCCTCAGACTTTCATGCGTGCTTATGCAGAAGCAATGTTTAAGGATGTGTTTTTGAAATGTATTTTATGCTATAATGAGAAAGCCTCCCTGTTTTCTTTCTACCATATAACTTTAACGTTGGTCTTACTTAATCTTCTGAGGTTTGCCGCTGCGTCGAGTCAGATCAGGGACCTGTTGTTTCTGAAACCTGAGAAGTGGTACACCAAGGTCATTTAAAATGCGCGCCATCTGTCCTATCGATTTTGTGCAAACTACTTTGAACTAAGGCTTTCTTTGCTTTGGCAGTTTATTTATGCACAAATGCCTAAAGCACCATACTTTCTAGGCCACTGGAAAATTGGAAAGCCTTTTTGAAACTGGTTCCAGTACAAAGTTTAGTTTGAAAGTTATGAAACTACAAGATAAAGAGTTCCTCAGATTGACTCATTGTTGTCACCTGTCATGTCTGGTTACATGCACTTAATCATTTTGAGAGTGAATTGCCATTTAACAAATGACAGGGCGTTTTCACACCTCGGCTGTGTGAATCACACTTGGTTTGTATGATGTAAAATGACATGAAAGTTACTTCCTATTTGTTTGCACGATGCTTCTGCCAGATATGATTGTTGAAAGAATATTTAGTTGGATTGTAAAAAGGGTTTGCGATGCTGATATGTAACAGTATGCATCACAGAGTGCACTGTTAACTGAATGTACAACATTATAGTATTTAATCTTGACAGAGATTAACTGCGTGCTGGCTGCTGCACCACCTGCTCGTCTGCATTTCCACAGCTGGCAGAAGGATCTTGGCTTCTGCTCGACTGGCTTTTTGCGATTCAGCAGCACTCTCACTGATCTCAGCAGGTGCAGGGATCCAGAGATTTACAGCTGTTTATTGTTTATTGTTCATTACAAGCTAACAGTCAGCGAGTGCCCAAACATTAGGATGCTGAATAGGGGTCGACCAAATTGGCTGACCGATTATCTGGTCCGATATTCAGCATCTTTCCGTTTATTGGTATAAGTGAACTTTCTTTCACATTGCCGATAACATTAACAGATGAAAAAGTTAGGCAACTTTGGTTCAGACTTAAGAACACTGTCTGATTGGTAACACGCCACAGCTTATAGCCTATATATACTAAAATAATATGAATCTACAGAGTAACTAGTAACTAAATTTATCAAATAAATGTCTTGGAGAGCAAGTATAAAGTAGCAGATTAAGATTCGATACGATAGATTAAGATAAGTACCCCATGTTTGTAATTAAGAGTGTGTGTGTGTGTGTGTGTGTGTGTGTGTGTGGCAAAGTAACGGCTTAATCTCTGATCCTGATTACTGTATGTTTGGATCGGATGGTGACGATTATGTTGATTATTAGTCCCGATAATTTGATTACATAATAATTTGGATATCCAGATGGTGCTGTTTGATAAATAAAGATTTTCGTTCACTTGCAAACATGCTGTAGTCCTAAAAACTACAATATAAATGCATGATAGATAAATTGTACAGCCTGTGTGTGTGTAAAAGTAAGAATAGTCAGTTGTTCCTGAAACTAGTCACGTCTCTGTTTGACAAAGTTTAACATGTAACAAAGCACCGTTAACCAGAATCAGCAGTCAGTGTGTTCTGCATGTGGTTTTTACAGACTCCTCTATCTGTAACTGAGAGTGTGGTGAGCTATTCTTTCACTTACCAGACAGATCTACCACAAAGTAAAAGCACAGCAAGGAGGAGAAAAAAGAAACATTTGGCCTAGATATGTTGCATGACTAGCTATCGAGTGCACTTCATCTTGGCCTCTGTCAAACAGGAGACCGAAGTCGTGGTCCGTTAAGGTCAAGTATCGTCTGCTAGGCCATTCTGGAGTGATTAGCACTGATCCGTCACTGTAGAGCCGCCACTCACGGAAAGCCATAAATAGGTTTGTTTTCATAAGGAACACCCGTGTGCCCCACTCCCTGCGTTGGCATAGCCTGTTTTTGCAGAAATGACTCAGAACAATAGTCTGTGCATTTTGTCGCTTCCAGCTCGGTGTGTAAAATGATTAATACTAAGTGGTTCACCCTAAAACCTCAATATTGGTATTGCAAATAATCAACCCCAAATTAAATTAAATGTATGTGTTTTTATATAAGTGATTTAGAAAGAAACAACTGAGAAAATATCACTATTAAACATACAGTTGAACTGAATGAGTTGAAGGAACATGTCAAAAAAGTACTTTTATAGCTTTCTTGTCAAGTTTGATCAACTGAGGTGTAAAAAAGACAGTTTGCAGTTTTACAGGAGGTTCTGTACCAAACTGTCTCTTTTCTGATCTTCTCATCTAACTCTCAGAAAGAAAGCAAATATACATTTTTCCCTAAATACCAAACTATTTCCATGGTTCAGATAACTTTGTATTTACTGTTAAGAGACTGCCTGAATGTAAACTTCATGCAATACTACGATAACCTAAATCACAGGCATGATCCGGTCAGAAAATCAGTCGCAATAACCGACAATATATTGCACAGCTCTGTTTTACTTCCCTCCTACTGCAAGAATTATATCCACATAGTATTGCCAGATGCTTTGCATAAACGCATTCATCAAATGGAGAGCTGCTTCCAACTATTGGCATTAATCTGCTGATTATTCTCTCAACTAATCGATCAGATGTTTGGCCTTTTTAAAATGTGGTGAAAAATGTTGGGCAGTGTTTCCAGAATCCCAGGTTGACATCCTCCGACATCTTGGTTCAGTCCACAAACCAAAAATACTCAGGTTACTGTCATAGAGGATGTAAGAAAAAACATAGTAGCTCAATAACAACATGTCACTCTTTGTTGGTAAAATTTGGGATCATTTAACCACACAACTCAGCAATGTTAAAACCCAGAGAAATCCATCATTTTCATCATCAAGATGTCAAAGATTAAAAATGAATGTCTTCTTGAGCCACGTAAGATCCCTTGTTGCCTTAACATAACATAACATAATGAGCATGAAAATAGTAATTAGTAGTTGACAGCTTATGAATTGATTGTTGCATTTATTCAAATGACTTTCTGTCTTTATTTGTATCTGCAATCAACAAGATTTGATTCTCCGGCGATCTGTGGCAGCAGCACATGTTTGAGTATGTTAAGATCATCCGGCTGCCGCGGTCAAAGTATCTTCTGTTAGCCTAGCATGGATGCCTCCACTCAGCAGAGACGTAGCATGCAGGGGTGGAGATGGCTTGATGCTCTCACACACAAAGTCGGTAACACTAGTTTGACACTGGAGTCAGTCACACACAGACATGGTTCCCTTTGTATCTGCAGTGCTGTTGACATGCAGGGCTTTTGGTAGAACAGAAGTGGCATTGAGCGGAGATGTAGGAGGAATTTTCTACGCCTGGAGTCCCACTCTACGCGGCCATGGCTGCTAGTAGCCAGACAGCCTCCTCCTCCTCTCCAAATACCAAACGCCCTCCTTAACTTTCCTACTTGCTTTTTGCCTTGATTTCTTTTCCTCCTTCCATTGTTCTCTTTATGCGCTCTCATGTGCCTTGGCAGTCTGTCTTTCTCTCTCTATCCCACTTTCTTTCCCTGAGTTGTTTACTACATGCACACCACCACCACCACCAGCCCCCCTCCTCAGCTCCTGTGAACAGAAAAAGATGACCACTGTGAGTTGTAGTGTGTGTTGCCATTATCAGTGTCCCTCTCCCTCTCTCTACACCAGAGGCCAGATGTGGAGGAAGGATAGTGGGGAGTTTGTAATGTGCAAGTGTAAAATTAGGCAGCAGGCCCAGCTGACTGAACCACAGGGTACACAGAGCCAGCTGCTGAGGACCGGACTCCGTGACGCGCTGCTGTGTCACTGACTGAAGTGTGTGTGTGTGTGATATGCGATGTATGGTTCCTGAGTGCTTAGAAATTAACCGTGCTTGACGTGCGAGTGCTCACCGCTCAAGAGTTCTTCAGTGTGCGTGGAGCAGTTGGAGCGCGGTGAGTAGACCGAAACAGTTGAGTCCTGTGCTGCTCTGTGAAGTAGACTGTAAGAGGGAAGGATAAAGAGTGTCAGTGAGACAGTAGAGGGAAGCAAGGCTGCCATTGTGGTGGTGCTGGGCAGGTTTCCCCTTCTCCACCCAGCCCACCCTCTCGCCAGAAGAACCCCGCGCCACCCCCCCCCGGCCTGTGTCCATATTAGGGCAAAACTCAGCCAACCTCCCCTCGAGCTGAGCTCAACCCCCCCAACACGCCCTGCTGTCACATTTGCTCCAGCGAAGGGAGCCTGAGGGAGACGCAGCTCCCCTAACCCAATTTGAAGGCCTGTTTTCCTGGCCAGTCAAAACAGCAGAAGGGTTTTAAAAATGGATGCAGAAGGCCAAGGCCAATTGTGTTGTTTTGGTTTTTAAGTGGCAGGCTGGTGTATCCTGAATGTTTTTCTTTTTGGGTTAGTTTTTTTAGGACCTGTTGTTGATTCGCTTACCTTGAGCAGAGACTAACCATATGTTACTTTTTTGTGCCACGTTTTCTCCAAAGTGCCTCGTAGTTTCATGTCTGCCAACATCCTGAGTTTTAGTTAGCGATGCGTTGATCTAATACTCATGTAATGTATAATCCGATCCGATTTTTATTTGCCTAAACTCTCCCATAAATGCTTAAACTATACTTGACATGCCGTAAAGAGAGCCGAATGTTTCGTGTGACCAGCTGGAGTGAGCTTGAGTGAGACTCTCATCATATCAGCTGTGTGGAGTTACTTTAAGGTTACGGAAGAAAAAACAGAGTGCAGTTTATGCAGTGCAAGTGTTTTGAGGGGTGGCAGCACTGCTGGAAACTTCAATGCCATGAAATTCTTAAAACACTTGCAGAAACACCAGGGGAAGGAGTATGCCAATTTTTTTAATTTTTTTTTTTACAGGTGTCAAGTGCCCCCAAAATGAAGTACATCGCAACAACCAATGCTGTTTGTCCAATAGCATGTTTGGGCACGATGAGTCAATGAAACTCTCGCCAAAATCCAACCTAGGCTTTTTTTGTGAATGTATATGAGTCAAACCTTTGTGTAAAATAATAATTACAACGAAAGAGGCACTTTTAAGATTTACCATATTTTCATTCTCGGGTTAAACTCATTTTCAGTGGGAGTGCTACGGGCAAATTAGCGATAGCATCAAAGTCTCTATTTTTAAAACACTAAGAAGGCTCGACACAACATGAAACTTTGCACGTAGTATCACCAGGGAGCATTGAGAACATAGTTTGTGTACACAGAGTTGTACATTCACACTGGCCCAAAAGATCCCATAATCTTCGCTTGGCTGGTGCCAAAATGTACCATTAATGATAAAAAAAAATGTTATGACAGTTTTATTACTGACTACCAAACCACTATACTTAGTTCTTAGTTTGCCATAATGTTCTGCTTCTCTCATGACTGTTTTAGGTTACAAAATGTTCCAGAGGTGAACAATAACTTCACTCAGCAGGCACTGAGGTAGTAGGTACACAGATTACACCAGGCCAAAGGTCAACAGCACAAAAGTTGATGCCAACTTCATTACAACGACGTATTTTAGTGTGCAACTGCTCACCACTAAGCGCGAGTAGCAGTGAGCACAGTATGTATGCTGTTACGGTTCTGTGAAGGCACTTGGTATTGAGGGACACACTAGTTAAACAATTGGTTTGTGCTTGCCAGTCATTTTCCGAGAGATTCCCAAACAGAAGTTATTTTGGGTCATTGGTGTTGATTTTGGTTTCCTTTGGTTTATACAGAGTCCTTCTCAGAGGAAATGGGTTGATTTTACAGACATAAGACCTGCGACACAGGCATTGTAGACTCGGAACACACTCAAGTGTACGAGCACCATCGAGATGACACATTGACAAGTTTGGACTGTAATAGGCTAACTATAGAAAAGTTGAAAATGTCCAAGCCACCATTATTTTGTCAGTCAGACATCCAGTCGAGCAACAACGTGAAAACCAAAAACATCAAGATTAATGGCTCAACAGTTAGACACAGTCATAGTTTACTACAGTTGTGCGCTGGCAAATCACGGTTATTTTTGAGTAGCAGGTTTTAGCTAATAGTCGGTAATGACACACTGATAAATGTCTTTGGAAGGAGTGAACACTTTTATATAATGTTCTGCGTGTGCCACAGCGTACCTGCTATTTAGAGCCTATTGGGCAATTAGCTGGTAATTATCTTTGACTGACGGTGCTGGTATGAAACCATTTATGCGTGCTGTTACACCTTTTAAGAATACAGAGAGTTCAGAGGCATTGTTTGCTTGCAAATGCCCCGTTTTGACTAAGGTGCTGTTCAGGTGCTGGTTCAGAGCCAGTGCCTCCTCTGGAGCAAGTTCTGTCTTTTGGAAGCTACTAAGAACTCAGTTCAAGTCTTAGTCATGAAAACTGGTTCCAGAGCATCACCAACACTTTGGTGGTTCAGAACAAAGAGCTTGCTTACGTCAGGGGATGGGAAGGGGCTATCATGGCCAAAAAACGATTAAAAACTACGCCTTTCTAATAGCCAGCGCTAGTGTAGTGTGTTCTGACTTATTCATGAGAGAATAAACCTAAGATTTCTAAAATGTAAGCCAAGTCGAGGCGGCAGTGGTCCGACGAACAGTCACGTCTGGATGCCAGTTTAGGCACTGACGGCCAGGAGCAACACTTGTAAAGAGTTGATGAGGTCCGCCATAGTTGTTCCTGGCAAAGCTGGGAAATTGGAAAAGTATACAGCGACTGAGTGGTGGTTTTCACGCCCATAGAACAGCGAGCACTTTCAGCTGTGATGGCCGCTTGCTGCTCCACTGAAGATTTCTCCCCTTTCCTTAGTCGTCCAATCAGTCAACTGAAATCCAGGCTTCATAAATGGTGTTAACAAAACTGTGTCTTGTTCACTCCATAATTACTTTTGTCATTTTTCGATATTTACTGAGCTTCATTGTCATCACAAGAACTCCACATCTGATTCATTGCCAACATGGCTGGTAGATAAACTCCCAGACGCAGCCAAAAAAAAAGCAATTGGCTGATGGTCATTTTCCTCCGTCTGGGATTTACTGTGTTTGAACAACACCGCAGGTCTTTTTAAGATTTATGTGTTTTTTATTGGCAGTTCCTTGTTCCTCAACATGAACAACACAGTAGGCTCTGACCCTGGGAATGTGCTATTCAGAATCAAAACTGAGAAGGCTGTCTTTTCGTGTTTCATCGTGTTCCAGCTTCAGTCTTTATAAGCATGGCTGTTTGAAATATGTGCGGCCAAGATACAGGAGAGGAAATTGTTTCTGTCTGTTACATTTGACCTTTTGAAAAAGGCCTCATGTTTGGATATGTTGTTGCGGAAGATTCATAAATAGTCACCTGAGCGAGAGGAAGAAAAACTGGAACCAAATTCCTGAAACTGCGGTTTCAGGTTCGGCCTGCTTGGAGCTAATTGAGTTGGGGGGGGGGGAAAGCAAAAGCATTTCCTGTTACGTCTGATATTGTTTTTGAGAGTTCCTGCGTCACAAAAGACTGTTACAGTGTTTCTTACCCAAGATTATATTGTAAAGTAGAACAAAAAATCTGTATTCTGTTTCTAGATATAGTTTTGGAGCTATTAATCTGGATTAATTGGATTTAAATAGACACATGCATAATCTTTAGATCTTTCATCTTTTTATATGCACATCTTGACTGTCTCCGCTACAGCAGAAGCTAAAGAAGAATTTTGTGTAGAGGAAGCGCTCTGTTGTTTACGAGAATAGTAATAATGTGACGTGCAGTTACTCACGTGAAGCTGTGCAGCTCTACCTACATGAGAATAGAAGGAACTTAACGCAGTTCCCACATGTTTCAGTGTTGTTCAGCCTGCACAGGGACTCAGTAGGCTGATGCATTTCCTGTTCACTCGAGTGTCAGCTGATGAATGAAAGGTTTGACTCGCTGCAGTGTGAAATCTACGTCCCGCGTTTCATTTTGTTGTACTTTTGAGGGTTGCGTGCAGCGGCGACGAGTGCTGTGAACTGCCATGTTTTGATGTTGTAAAATGAATACGGAGTGAATGTAGGCACAACGCTGTCAAATGAATGAATCTTAATGCTCGGTGATGTCTCCCCCCCTCCCTAAAATCCCCCAAACCCAGAGCTCACTGGGCTGTTATAAATCCATCATCTATTCATCAGCTGTTGCTATGCAGAATGGAAGAAAGATGCTCCAGAGTTGTCACAAACACACACAGACACACATTCATCTACCCATGGGAGGGTCGCGGTCTTCCAGCCCATTGAACCTCCACTGAAGGTTAACCCTTGTCTGAACCCTTAGAGGGTGTCTGCAGGAGGCACATCGTCCTGAGCCAGATGTGTCTCTCCCTGCCCTCCCCCTCCCTCCCTCCCTCACTCCCTTACTCCATCTTTTGCTCTCCACAATACAGTAGGGGGCTCTTGCTAACAAAGACACACACACACACACATATACCAAGACACACATTAGCCTGAAAATGGGAGCCAAAGTGAGTCTCACCTGGGACTTGAACCAACTCTTAACCCCCCTCACAAATTTGCACACCAACTCCGCTCGCGTGACTCGGAGCAGTGTTGGAAAATGTGTGTTTCCAAGTGATGGAGATGATGCTCAGTCATGTAAATAATTGATTTACGGGTTAAATCCTGGATGTCTGAACATCAACAGCTGTCACGCTATCCAGTGTTTGTGCCAGGGTCTCCTGTTGTTAGTTTTGTGGAGTATGTACTGGAGCAGTAACAGCTGAGTTGACTCCGAGTGGTCATAAAGTGTTTTCTTTCTCACACAAACCATACAAATCAGTATTTTCTGAAAAATACCACATGTTGAAACCTCGCATCCAACTACAGATGACTTCAGTGATTTAAATGACATTTTAAGAGCTGCACGATATCGTCAAAAAACAATATTACAATTATTTTTACAGATATTGCGATAGCGATATAATATAATCCATGATTATTATGGATGATTACATTTTAAGTAATTGAAAAACTAGTATAATCAATACATCTGGAGAACAATCTCTGCAGCATTACAACATTTTATTAAAACACTTCTGTGACACATTTGTTCTGTTCAATCCCATGAGGTTTGTAAACATGATTTACATGATTTGCCCACTAAAATATATATATTACACCAAAAGGTCATGTTTTCCCTCTGACCCTCTGTACTAAAGGATGTTTGTCATATTTGTAACCCAGGCTATGTTTGAATTATAGCTAATTTTGAATAAGGAAGCTTATATGTAGCATTAAGAAAACAATGAGCCTTGATCCAAAGTGGGTCACGGCATGTTTCCCCCTCAGGACAGGAAAATGTTTTGACTGACTGAAAACAAGAAAAACTACACATCAGCAGTATACGTCTCTACATGCACTGTGAAAGTCAAGAACCATTGTCATTGTCAGTGCGGTTGGCTTTTCAAGGAACAATTGTGTTTCCAGTCTGGTGTGACGGCTCTGACTCCGTGTTTTCTTGGAGCTAGTTTTCTGGGTAGAGTTGTGTTGACCTTGACAAATTGCAAGTTTTTTCCCTCTGCCCTCGTAACTTTACTGTCACTGTAAGCAGAAATTCACACCATGTAACTACAGTGACTGACTGTAGTAAAATTATAAACTATAACTGTGTTTAATAACCATTTTAATTAGAGTTTAAGTCTCTATTCATTGTATCAAGTCTCGACACCTATTTATAGTTTTGTTAAGGACACTTTACACTTTGTTAAGGACACCTTCTTTTAGGTGACTCAGTTTTGGTCCTTCGGCTGCAACTAACGATCGTTTTCAGTATCGATTAATCTGCTGATTATTCTCACAATTAATCAATCAATTCCATAGTCTGTTAAATGACAAACAATGTGTAACTGGCATAACTTCCCAAAGTGAGTGTCTACCGTGACGTCTTCAGTCCAAAACCCAAAGACAAAGATAAGCAGCATCACATAAATCACATTTAAGAAGCTGGAAGCAGCAAATGTTTGACATTCTTGGCTAAAAAATGAGTGAAACAAATAGTCGAGCAACAGAAAGTTAGTTTCCATCTATTTTGATAATCAATTAATCAACTAATCATTGCAGCTATACAGTAAAATCCAAATTGATGAAGCTTTCAGTGTTTTTGTCGTCAGAGGTGTTGGTCACTTTCGATGCCAGGTTTGAAGTTTTGTTCAGCACATGTCCTTTTTAGGCATTTTCACTCTGTATCAGTAATGGCCTCATTGTAATCAGTCATGATATTGCATTATGTTGATGACTCTTCAGAAACTTTGGCTACTGTAAATCTCGTAGGCGAGTCATTTCAGGTTTAATATCAAGTGTCAGCTTGATGCCTGGCAGTCGTGATATTTTATGGGTTTACAGGATATATCAGTACAATGCTGCAGCATAAAGTAGCCTGAGATATCTCATATTTACATTCTGTAGTTTTGACTTTATCAGGAAGACGATCAGACTTTAAACTGCGCTGGACAAGTTTGCACTAGATTATTGTAGTAGCTTACTGGTTATCTGAGTACTCAGTGGTGTGAGGATAAAGCTAAGCATGTAAACACTCTGAAACACAGCTGATATGAGAGCCAGATAACAGGGACTCGTGAATGTTTACTGTTGCGGTCCATTTAACCAAGTGAAGTGTGGGATATAGAGACTTTTGTCATCTTGTGTAAACGTTGCCTACAGACTATTGGACTAAAACATTGGCCGGTCGCCATCACAGTCAAGTAATGTGTGTCTTTCCATGTCAGCCACGTTAAAAGTACTTTTCTGCGCCGTTTAGTTTTGCTCTACTTTATTGTTCTACTTTCCTTTTAGTTGCAGTTAATTCCCTCCAGCGACACGCAGGCGCTGTCACAATAATGATGCTCTCTTTTCTTTAGCTTTTTTAGATGTTGTTTGGATGCACCCGCTCCTTTTCTTGTGGATGTATTTGTTTTTTTCTGCGGTTTCCCCCCCGGGACAGCATCTGCCGTTTTCTTGTCATCTTCATCCCTCGCCTGTAGTCTGTCACTCTCCTCTCTCTCCCCCTGGGGAGGTTTTGGCATCCTCCTCTCCAGACTTTCAACCAGAAGTGACAGTGAGCTTTCATCATCGCACACCTTCCCTTTTTTTTTTTTTTAACAGTAAG
>CAEMYA010000010.1:14169222-14180541 GCA_903131615.1 Diplodus sargus
TTTTTTTTTTCCCCTCCTCCTTTGTCTTTCACTCGGTCGCGACCTTCTGCTCTCTCAGCTCTGATCTAGCCTAATAACTTATTGATGACTTTTAACAATCACAAATACTTTTCTTCCTTTCTCTTCTTTCTCTCTCTTGCAGAAACCAAATGGGGAACCTGTTAAAAGTGCTCACTTGCACAGAGCTTGAACAGGGGCCAAACTTTTTCCTTGACTTTGAAAGTGAGCTCAGCTTGTGCCTTTTCCTCCTCCTGCTCTCCCCTCCTCTACCTCCCCGAGTCATTTCTCCTCCAGCGTCTCTTTAGCTGCTCCGGCTGGTCAGGGGTCAGACTATTCAACCATTGTATCGCCAACCATCCCCCTTTTTTTTGAATTGGGCAGAACTGATGATTGATTTCAGTAAACTTTTAAAATCCATTCACTTCACACCAAGCTGAAGAAAAATAGAGCTGACCTTTGACCTTTACTGACCCGTCTGCATGCCTGCCTGCTTTATAATAAGACAGATATATGAACCTGGCATAATGTGGTGACTAACACATTATTATCAGGTGCATTATATTACAGTTCCTTCTTGTTTCTCTTCCTGCATAATCCTGTTATTTGTTGCGATCATTTCATGGTTTAATCAGCTTTACTTGACTGTTGTTACGATAGAAAACCCTCATCGCTGTGAAAAGATATTAAATCATCTACTTTATTGCTCTGCTTCCTAATGCTCACATCAAACAGACAAATTGGCTCATTGTTAACCCTGCAAATAAATCTGCTTTGTCCCTTTTCTCCACAACAAAAACCTAACACGCCTCCGCAGTGGCATTTCAGCTCGTCTCACAATACGAGCCAACCTCAGGCTTTGTTTATTCTGCAAAGAGGAAATGGTGGCAGTGGGAGGGTTTTTGAAATTCAAAACAGACCCGAGGCTCAGAGTTTTTAATGTCACTGATGCTCTGTAGTTAGAGCTGATAGCCGAAGCCTGAGAATCTTTAGCTTCCTGCAGAAACATTCGGATTATTTGCAGTATGTACAGTAAATAAAAATTAGTCCTGTGAGATATTTGGGATCTGCAGAGCAATAAAAATATCCATGTTCTTATCAAGACCATGCAGGAAATACAGAACAAGCGGTCCACTTCCCTGTAAGTCGCAGGCCGAAGAATCCTGTTTAAATTTAATCAGAGACTTCCCAAAAAATGTAAACAATCAGTTTAATACCCTGAATATTGTCGTCTCTGTAAACAGGACCTGCTGCAGCTTCATGTCCATCCAAGAGCTCCAGCAGGCTTCGAGTCCCGACCTGCAGAAACACGCAGCAGATTTTACAGAAAGCTTTCAGCTCACACTGTATATTCATCATACGTACCGTAGTAGTTCCTTCACAGTCAGTCTCCAAATATCGCTGCCTGGATTTTAGATTTGTTTTAAACTTCGTCTTTGAAGGTACGATGCAGTAAATGCATCCAGCTCCAGTGTATTCAGTTACAGACGTCAAGACACATTATGGATGCTTGATTATGTGTCTGGAGCCTTTCGGTCTACAGCAGAGTGCTTTCATTGTTTCACAGACAGTTCCAGCCTCCTCCTCAGTACTCAGTACAGTACAAATTAAAGGCATCAGTCTGGAGGCACGTGGCAGCTGATTCTGGTGTCTGACTGTTGATGGACTCATGTGGATGTGCTGGATGAGCTGAAAGCCAAAAAAAAAAAATCCACTGGAGTGAAATGATGCTTGTAGCTTCGACCTCAACACAGTTCAGTGTGCTGAATGTTTCTGTACTCGTCTCCTCAAAAAAGAGTTTAGCTAGAAAGTTGTATTAATTTTTTTATTTACAGAAACACTCAGCACACCTGCCCCAGTCATTAAAACAGTCGTTATTTAATGAAGCCTTTTCACATCAAGTTACAGTGAAAAGACAAGAGAAATAAACTGTATGTGGAGTTAAATCTGCTAAACTAACAAAGACCCCTTGCAAATTGATTCTTGATGTGAAAAGACGAGAGTAATCGGTCCTGAGATGTGTGTTTTGACGTTGACTGCTGCAGTAGATGAGCTAACTATTGTCCCGGTGTGTGTGTGTGTCTGTGTGTGTGTGTCAGATGCACAGCCGACAGATATGGAGCGTGATGTGTGGAACCAGGTGAACTCGGTCCTCCAGGACTCTGAGAGCATCCTGTTGGGTCTGCAGGCGTACAAAGGAGCCGGCCAGGAGATCAGAGATGTGAGGAACCTCGCCGGTGCTGGATGTCGACGATCACCGCGGCTCTTCATGGTGGATGTTCAGCTCACGTTATTCTTCTGTTTGTTTTGTTCTTTTCCAGGCGATTCAAAACCCGAACGACTTCATGCAGCAGGAGCGAGCCTGGAACTCCGTCTGCCCGCTGGTCATCAAACTCAAGAAGTTCTACAGTTTCTCTCTCAGACTAGGTGAGATCACAGTGTAGAAGTCTTGTCTTAGCTGTAGAAATGTACAATATATTTTCTTTTTTGTTCAATATGTCGCATTAGTCTCAGCTTATTAATCTTTGTAATGTTTAATGTCACTTCTGTGCTAAAGTCCAGGATACAATATACAGTAAAGTGTTGGAGGAATAAAACTGTCAGCATCAGGCTCTGGAGGATATTTTCAATATGAAGTTTTGCTGCGTTACAAATGATTTCATGCGATAAGGAAGTTCAAGTGGGAAATTAAGTGTTCAGGTTAAAATATGCACGCTCAAATAAATTGTGAAGAGGAACTGAAAGAGGTTCCCACACAGCAGCTCACTTCTTTCCCGTGTGTGAGCAGAGGAGGCCCTGCAGAGTTTACTGGAGTGCCTGACGTGTCCGCCCTTCACGCCCACTCAGCACCTGGAGAGGGAGCAGGCGCTGGCCAAACAGTTTGCTGAGATCCTCCACTTCACTCTGCGCTTTGACGAGCTGAAGGTCTGCTGAGCTGTCTCAATAACACACGCACACTAACACACTCTGCCACACAGTACACTGTATGAAACAATATGTTGTCGTCCACTTTTTGATTGTTGCCTTGTTTCCTTTCAGATGAGAATTCCCGCCATACAGAACGACTTCAGCTACTACAGAAGAACCATCAGTCGAAACCGGATAAACAACATGAACGTGAGTTTTGAAACATTCTTTAAACTCCCAAAAATAACTAACTGTAAATCAAACCTGTGAGTTGTTCGTTAGGAGACTTGTCTTATTCTTTCTTTGGCATATGTAATATTGCTCTTGATGAAAGCACAACTTCCATCAACCCTTGTTACTGGCGTTCAGGCAGCTGTGCATAATACACTGTAATTCACAAGAGAAAAAGACATTACTAGGGGTTATAAATTGATTAATTCAGGAACATATTTGCTCTGTGTCTGTCGTACCAGCTGGATTGTCACTGCAAAATGAGTGAGAGTGGGAACCCGGGAGTTATCTGCATGTGGTTGTGTTGTTTAGATTAATCTACGTCAGCTGACACTAGAGTGACAGAGTCACTGATGGATTCAGCATTTTTATGAGACAGAGTCCAGAAATAAACCAGAGTAGTTCACTAGTACAACAACTAGTTGTAACTGTCCAGCTGTCTGGATGATGCTTCTCTCCAATGACTCTGAGTGAGATGATGTTGAAAAGCTCTCCCACACTGACTTTGTTTATCTGTTTGTCTCTGCTTGTTTCTGCACCCACAGTTGGACATTGAGAGTGAAGTCAACAATGAGATGGCCAACAGGATGTCTCTGTTCTACGCTGAAGCCACGCCCATGCTGAAAACACTCAGCAACGCAACCACAAACTTTGTGACAGAGGTGAGAATGTTTCCGCTGCATCGCTGTTGACGTGAAAGTCTAACTCACACTGCAACTGTTTTTACACTGTCATACATTTCTGATATATTAAAGTCTTCGTTAAGTTGTTGAATACGGCGCTGTGGCTCGAACCTGAACGCCGCCACAAGTTTAAGACGAGAAAAAGCTAAAATGAGACGGATTTAATTGCCAAATTGTTCTTAATTCCTGTTTTGCGACAGAAAACACACAGTCATGTTTGAACAATGAAGAATTAAATAACCAATAATCATACTGATTGATAAACTGTTGTTTTATGTGTCTGTCTCTGTAGAACAAGACTCTTCCACTGGAGAACACGACAGACTGTCTCAGCACCATGGCCAGCGTCTGTAAAGTCATGCTGGAGACACCGTGAGTCCTGACACACACACACACACACACACACACACACACACACACACACACACACACACACACACACACACACACTCCTTATATGGGTCTTTGAATAAAATATGGCACTTCTACTTATTTATACCTGCACAGTTGCGTTACATAATGGGCAGGATGTAGCCAATCAGAGGCAGAGAGGGGCGGGTCATGCCGAGCGAAGTAGTGTGATCTAAAATAACAAGCTATTGAAGTAAAGGCTCAACTCCAAACCAGGAGTTTCAGGCAGAGCAGCAAAGTTTTCTGTCACCCTAACCCAAAAAGCATCATATGACCTTTTAAGTGAGACAGTAAATGAGATTTACTTGACATGAATGCATTTCAAGACAAGACCTTGAAATTGAGGCGTTTAGTGTAGAACACATTCACACTCACACATGTATTCACTCAACTGCACACCAACAAATAATGTTGTTTCCTCTTAAAGAGACTTCAGTCTTTCTCATTTCAAGCCTCATTCCTTTTCTAATCCCTTTCCTCCCTCCCTCTGTGTTTTTAGTGAGTATTCGAGTCGTTTCAGCAGCGAGGACACGCTCCTGTTCTGCATGAGGGTGATGGTCGGAGTCATCATTCTCTATGACCACGTCCACCCCAACGGCGCCTTCAACAAGTCCTCGAAGATAGACGTGAGACACACACACTCTCACACTGCTGCACATATCGAAACAACGTCACTGTAGATTTGCTTTTTGAAGCTGCGCTCTCATTCAGTCTGTTTTTTTCCTCCTCAGATGAAAGGCTGCATAAAAGTCCTGAAGGACCAGCCGGCAGACAACGTAGAAGGCCTCCTGAACGCCCTCAAGTAGGTTATATTCAATCCAGGAGTATTTCTGTGTTGAGTTTCCAGTGTTAGACTTTCATCACTCTCTTCCACGAGTCGGAAAAACACATTGTATTTCCTCCATTCTGCCCGGCTGGCTGATATAAAACAGTTCAGTGAAAGAAAAGCCTGAACTAAATCTTTGTTTTAACACTGACGAGGTATTTTTGCAGAAAACACTTTTATTTTGCTTTGTTCTTTGTCAGAATGTTGAGAAATTAATTATGTTGGCCATTAAACTTTTAGCAACTGTGAAATGTGATGCTGCTTCATAATAAAATCTTTAACAGGGGGCTTTTATTGTGAAGTTACAGGAAATGAAACGTGTTTTGTAGTTTGGGAGCCACTTTGTTAGCAGTGATCTTTGATTGTGCTGCACCATCGGAACAAGAGAGCGATTCCTCTGATGACCTTGTTGTTCACATTCGCTTTGTTTCTCCTCAGATTTACCACAAAACACCTGAACGACGAGTCCACTCCGAAGAACATCCGGACGATGCTCCAGTAATTCTTTTTTTTATATATATAAATAGATATGAAGAGGATCACTGCTCTGACCTCAAATAAGATGTATATGTTTACATTATTTAAAAAGACTCGATGTTAATACTTGTGTGTATCTGCATAGTCATTCCCTCCAAGCTATTGAAACCTGCAGAACATCTACCTTCTTCTTCTTCTTCTTCTACTTTGCAAAAACTCTGAACACATCACATGAATTGCCTCTACTGTTAACAGCTGTCAAAGCACAAATGATGGAAACCTATCAGCCTTATATATCGGAGCTTTGCGAGCAGCACTTGGACATGAAATGAACAAGGCAGCATAAAAATGTCCTTTAATCAATCTTCTCAATCTTTTATTTGACAATGGAATTAAGTGGAGTGTACAGCTTTTTAGTCAAGTCCAGCTTGTTTTTTTGAAACAATAAATCATTTTTTGAACATTTTAAAAATTCACAGGTTTGTTTTTTCGTTTGTATCGCAGTTGAAAGTTCAACGTGTGTTAAAACAAGTGAAGTTGTTTAATGACAGGATTTGAAATCAGTCGATGTTAAAAGTTGGACTTTTGTTTTGTGTTGCAGTGAAGGGCTAAATATTGTGAGCACATGAGGGATTGATTGGTTTGATGTATGATGTATTGCTAAAACCATTAGGATGTTTTCTGTATTTGTCTTTATTGTTTTCAGACTCAATCATTGTGCAACTGTTAAAATAAATCCACTGTGAACATCAAACTAACTTTGCACATCCGGTAAGATCCAGTTTGTCGGCGTTCCTGAGCTTTGAAAAGGCCACGATGAAGAAAGACTGAATTAGAATCGACCAAATGTTTTATTGGACCGTCTGTCGCGTGTTTTAAGTGACTTTATCGCGGCTTCGTCATTAAACGCAAAATTCATTTCTCTAGAAGAAAAGGCCAAAAAATCTCACATTTTGAATCAATAATGCAAAAGTTTTTAAAACAGTTTATTAATCCTTCTCTACATCAAACTGCCTCAGAAATCAGTAATGATCGTCTGCTTTCACCTCTTGATTATAACCAATATGGATCTCTGTTGTGTATAATCAATATTATCTGCTAACACACGACACAAATGATCCTTCAGCAGCTCCTAACGAACTCAAACTAACTTTCTCACGAGGTCAGACAATCTCGACGGCTGCAAGTTGAATTGTGGCTCTTTAATTTAATCTTTTTTACTGTTTACTCTGTAAAGGACGGAGGATGATGAGAGAGTGCGTACTGAAAGGAAAACGACTACTAAATACTTGGATCAGCTGTAGAGACTTTGCTAAATGTTCCATCTAACATTATAATAAGTGTCATCACTCATCATGGAGCGCGACGTGGTCTTAAAGCCTTAACCTGTGAACCCGTGGAGACGGTATTTTTATGTTTCAGCACAGAAATACTTTTTATTTCATCCACAAGCCATAAACGTAATGAACCACAGTCATTAACGCATTAAATTAACAAGTCAGGTATCTACCGTTCATTATTCATTCAGTTTATGTTTTGATCCTCTTGTATTTAGTAATATATATATACGTGTGTGTGTCTGTTGAATGCAATGTTTTATATGCGATGAGTGAAAACTGCGTGGTCGAGACTCGGAGTGATGTGTACGTATGATACAGATATTTCATATCTGACTGAAGTGTCGCGTCGTCTGTCGTGGCTGATGTACACGACGCTCTCCTCTCTGCCCAGATGCTACTGTGTGTTCAATCTGAGACAGAATCAGTTTGTTTCTCTTTTTGTCTTAAACTGACAGTTTTGTTTTAATATGTTCAGAGTTCAGACTTACTGTTTTATATAAATTGCTTTGGCTTTGTATTGCATATTGAATGGGACGTGTGAATTGGATAATAAAGGTGGTACATTTCTTATACAGACGGATGTTTCCTTTTGGCTTTTTGTACGAGCTTGAAATCAAATCACGTCACGATGAACACCTGAGCTCATAGTTAAGTTATTTATCACATTTAAAAACATTGATACTCTGAAAACTGCTAAATATTGGATCCGATAATCAGCCATATTTATTTACTTGTAAATATATGTACAGTTTCCTTATATTTACTTTTGATACTTGAAAAGTACTTTTGATACACAAGTACACTTAATATCAGGTACTTTTAAGACTTCTCTTCACAAGTTACTTTTACTTTTACCAAAATAGTATTTTTACACATGTGTGATTTTTCTGTATTTTTTCTGGCATCTTTTTTAGAACTATTTTATAACTATTTGCTGCTTTTCTTGGCCTGTTTCTGTCTGTGGGACTGTGTGGGGACAAACAACATCCTCAAAACATCCACAGGTCATCTTTAACAAGTCACATCTGCAAAAAAATATTAAAAACAAGAATATAATTGAACAGAAATTATAAAATATCCCAAATTCATAACATGCAAAATACTGTCTACTTAAAACACATCTCTGTTTCACAGGTGATTTTCTCGGGAGGTCGAAGTTCTCTGAAGTTATGAGTGACTGAGACCTTCAGTCATTTCTGCAGAACCTTTAACACAATGTCAAAAGCAGTTCTGGGGCTTTAGTCTTGTCCTGGATCTGTGGTTCTGATGTCGCCCTGATGTGAATAATGTTCTTCACTCCACATCTCACCTGTGTGACGAGAACACGGTCCAGGGCTGAACTTCAAACAGTGGCGTACCTGTGATAGAAATAATCATCAGGTTTTTCACTCACAACAGTGCTGATAGTTCAGAACATCTTCACCAAAACTCAAAGTTCCTCTTTGTCTGCCGAGTGACATCACTTGAGGAAATGTATCTGTTTACATGCAGCTTCTTCTGGATCCACAAAAGGCTTTATACTACTTTTTCCACATATGCAGTCGTACTCAACACGACCTGTAAACACTTTAATATGTCAGTTTGTTGGAGAAGTTTAGGATCTAAATAACTCAGATGAATCTCAATAATAATGTCCTGTTCATTAGATGCTTTCAGTAGTTTTCAGAGTAAATCATTCCACTTGTAACAGAAGATAAAACATCTCTAACAGGGTCACAAACGGCACAAAGAGCACGACTTTCTTGCAGAATCAGTCGTTTTAAACTGATTTGTCCTGAATCCACGTCTTGCTGTGTGGTTACATCATGTTCAGCTCCGAGGAGCTGGGAGTTGACTGGGATTACTTACTGGGAGCGCTCCGGTGTGAACGCTGCGACGCCCTGAGCGCCTCCACGCTCAGCCGAGGCACCGGCGACCTCGCTGGGCCCGGACGAATCCCGGCATTCCACCGGGCCAGCTGGAGCACGCTGCTGGCGGTCTCCTCGGTGAGGGGGGGGTCATGACTGCAGGTCGCCCAGGAGGGTTGACACTGGGTTTCATGATGAGGAGGAGGAGGAGGATGTTGTGGGGGTCTTGAGTTGGAGCTGAGGAACATCTGGGGAACAGAAAGACTGTTTAAAATGCTGAAAATATAGTGAATTCAGCATCACTCCTGTTTCCAGGCAGGAAACTACATCATGATTTCCCCAAACCTGGAATATTAAATGCCACAGTGCCCTCTGTCTCACCCCCCCCCCCCAAAACCCTCATCATCAGCATAATTTGCCCCCCCGTCACCTCCCTCTCCGAGCAGCTCGTCATTAACATGTATCTCTGTGTAAACGCTGCTCCATAATGCATGATGCCTGCTGGTTGCTCAGTCTCCAGAGAGACCGCGCGATTATCAGCCCCCTTTGATTCAGACAAGGAGGTCACAGTCACAGCGGGGCTACAGCGTCGATGATGAATGGAGCGCGATTTACCAGCGATTTGGCTTTGCGTAGTTTGTAATGCGCCTAAGACAGCGACTTCCTGCTCCCGTCGTCTGGCTTCCACTCGATACTGCAGCAGGTGGACGCGCTGATGTTCATCTGCCTGCAGAGAGTCAGCGAGCAGGTGATTCATCAGGGCACACAATCAAATACCAGCTATTTCCACATCCACACTTTTTGAGATGGCTTATATTTTACTTGAAGAGACATTTCTTTCTTTGTGAGAAAACATACCCATTTGTTCGAATAATGTAATATTTGTATTTAGAGTAGAACAGTAAGATCTGATTACTTGCAACAGAGGGCAAGAAAATGTGAACAGCCGGAAAGAAGACACAAGAAAACAAGGTAATAACACCGTGTAAAATAAAAGCTGCAGAAGAAGAAACTTTTACTTTCCCTTTGTCAGGGATATATAACTTAGAGACAATAACAAATAGTCTGATAATTTGTCACTCAGTTCTTTTCTTTTTCTATAATCTATTACAAAGAATCACAATATCTAATGAAGAGAAAGCTGTTTGGCTCGTTCTACATGTGAGAATATACACAGGTACAAAGTTCCTGTCGAAAAATGTTATATTTACCGGATGTTTGCTAAAAATGGAAGCGTAGAAGCAGGACAGGAATGTAAAGGTAAAATCTGACTGAGCCAGAAGATGAAAGTGTTTCTTTTCCTTCTCTGAGACGGTGTGAGCCTCCATCCGACTGGTGCTGCTGTCACCAGTGTTTTTCTTTTTAGACAGCAGGATGTGGTTATAATGATGATATGTTAGTGTCTTTGGGAGTCGAGCACCTTCAGAGGAGGCATTTGTTGTTTCACTCACATTTTAGATGTCGACTTCAGACCGAGGTTTGAGTCTGAATGTCTAAACTCAGTCTGGGCTGGTCTGAAAAAGGTCAGGTTGTCTGATTTCTCTTGTTTTGTCTGTCAAATGGAACAAAAAATACTCCTACTTTCAGCTAAAAGAGGATTTATAATATTCAATATTTTTGATGCTAATACAAAGTTCCTCATCCGGTCCTGTTTATAACATGACGTTGTTCAGTAACAGAAACATAGTGGATTAATTATTTTTAAAAGGTTCCATCTTATGTGTTCTGAAAACAAAGAACTGTCTGTCTCTGCCAAAAAGCCCAGTGTGCTCTGATTGGTCAGCTCTCCCAGGCCTGAGCAGGCTCCGCCCACCAGGTGTTCTGCAGGTGTCTTTGTAACCACGGCCGTGCTTGTGTTGTGGCTGAGGGCTTGTTTAACGACAGTTTTTGAGTACGGGTCATTAATGTCACTGTGTTTGAGTGTTCTGGTTCTCCTGCAGTCTCACCCTTTCTGGACTTGTTCTGGCGGGTCCAGGTTGTCTAAGTAGTTGAAGCGTAGCGTGTCTTTAGGATGTCTGTCAGAGTCTCTCCACGGCGGTGGCGCAGACTGCTGCCTCTTCTTGTAGATGTTTCTCAGTGGCAGGCTGCCGGATGCAGGATGTTCCTCCCCGAGGAGGTCCGGTTCTGACGGGTCTTCATGTGTACTGCTGATGGCTGATACATGCGGGACTGCAACCGGCTGCTGGGACGAGGAGGTCTAGAGGGGGACAGTGGACTCTTTTATCACTGCATTTTTCATGTAGCTCTGTTCTGAATCTTGTTTAAACTAATTCTGTTTGTGACCTCCTGACCTGCAGTGAGGCGCGTCGCAGCTCCTGCACAGTCTGGATGTAGTGCCTCTTCCAGACGCCTTGTTCAAAGGCTGTGGGGGAGAAGCTGACGCGCCAGCCGAGCCTGAGACACTTCGGCATCCACAGCTGGTCCAGTTCTACGATGCTCCTCCAGTGCCAGCTCACCTGCCCACACAGGGTTAAAACAAGAGAGTGAGTGACTTTTACAGACTCAGTGATATCTGAGTCCTCTGTGTTAACAACATATATGTTAGTTGTGTGTGTGTGTGTGTGTGTGTGTGTGTGTGTGTGTGTGTGTGTGTGTGTGTG
>CAEMYA010000010.1:14193108-14204895 GCA_903131615.1 Diplodus sargus
ATTGGGATCTGGAGAATGAGGAGGCCAGTTTGACACCTTGGGTTCTTTGCCATGAGGGGGTGTAGTTGGTCTGAACGGTGTTTGGGTGGGTGGTGTTTGTCAAAGAGGCTCAACAGAAATGACAGAACTGAAAGTTTCCCAGCAGAGCATTTGATTGTATACAAGATGATCAATGCTCATTTCACTAGTCAGTTGTTTTAATGTTGTGGCTAAACAGTGAAGATATACATGTTGAATAAAACATGATTTTATTATCTATATTACATGTAAATGAGATAAATTAATGCAGGAACAAGGCCAGTCGCCAAAAATATAGCACTTGGTAAAATCCATTTTATATACTACTTTTACTCGTACATTACTTGTTTGCAAATTTGTTTGCCTTTTGACAAACAAACAGAAAAAGAGGGAGAGCGACTAGTGTCCCAACAGTGACACTGTCGTGGCTTCTGCCAACCCAAACTGTTGGTATTCAACGACCTGTGAATGAGACTCGACGATCTTCTAAAATCATTTACTGATCTTAGAGTTAATTAATGAACCGCAACTGATAAATCTCACACTTTCTGCCTTTAATTTTTGCACCTGTTTTAGCACTGACCTTGTTGGACCAGGTGTCTCTCCTCTCCGGGTCTGACCACTTAACAGGTCAGAGCTGTTCCACCTAAAGCTGAAGACAAGTCCCACTGTTCACCTGGAGAGAGGAGGAAGAACTTTAATATAATATGATGAAAACATGCATATGTGTGTCTCTGTGTGTACTATATATATATATACACACACACACACACACACACATATATATATACATATATATATATATATTTATAAATCTGGATAAAGAAGGTGTAATTAGATTACAGACACAACAACTAAAAAGAGGATTTCTTACACGATTATAATTTCATATTGAAGAATGATATAGCAGTCTGCAACCATGTGCATGACATCATATCAATAAATATGTTTCTTAAAGGTAAACCAAATGTATTAAATCCTGATAACATTTAGTGCTTTACACAAGAGTAATGTGATTTTAAAATCTATCTTTTGATACACATGGAGTCAGTGCAGTGATTTAAAAAGCATATTAAACCAGAACTGAGACAAACACACTGAATACATTCTGTGCAGCTACACTGATGCTGCATATTGTGTGTTAAACTACTTTAGCTGCTCAGAATGACCTTCTAGATGCTGACATACTAACATACTGAGACATTACTAACACAACATGGAGCCTGTTAGCAAACTGTGCTGTACTCAGATATTTAGCTGTAACGATGCCAGTATTAACAAGCTAACATTACACAGCACGTGGCGTCATGCTAACACTCTCCCACAGACACACACGTTAGCTAACATGCAAAGCTGTCTGTAAAACACGACGATTAAATGACCCAGTCGGCTTTATAAGCTCATTATACTATCAGTACCCTGTTAATAAAGGCAGCTGAGCCGCTGCTAACGTGTTTCCAAACCGTGCAGTGCATCTGCAACAACTTTAAAGTCAGCTAGCTAACATAGCATAACAACCACTCACTGAAACTGACCTGCAAACGTTAGCTAACCAGCTTTCTAAAGAATACATACATTTCAAAAATGTTTAATGCCGACTTTACCCAGACTTGAGAAACTGACCACTGTCTAATTAGCTGTGCATTATTCATGTAATAAACAGGCAGAGATAAAACGACCAAAATCACAATGGAGTTTGGTGCACTGAGCAAAACATAACATCTGTCACGGATTTAATTGGACGTAATAAAAGGATTATGTTCCAGCTGAATTTACCACAACACTTAACAGTTAAACAAGACCTCTTCAGCTTCTGTTCCGAATTATTTCAGAAACATTTGAGGCAAACACAAATCTCACCAACATGAGACGGAGGCTGGCTCCATTTTAACCCGCAGAGAACATGAAGGTATGTGGAGCTCTGATATATGAAGGAACATCACCTGGGCTGATTACCTGAGATCTGTAGGTCATAACTGATCTGTACACCTCCTACACAGACATGAATACACCTGTACTGAGCAGATAGCTGGGCACATAAAGCAAAATCATACAGAACAGTTTACTCACCGTGTTCGTGTCCTCAGAGAAGAGCCGCAAAGACCAGAGTGACGCTCTGTCAGCCTTATTATACAGATCTTTATTTTTGGAGGGAAATGCAGTAACTTCGCGCGGGAAACCGCCCCTTTTGGAGCGCACCACCTGGATTCGCCAGAAAATCTGTGGGCGGGACTTATTTGACCTGGTTTCTGCTGATAAATCCACAGAGACCAACAACTCAGTTGGTACAGCAGGTATCCCAAATATAGAGGTTTTGCCTCAGAATGGTTGAACTCCTGGCTCAGGGTGTTTGACTGCATCCTGTTTCCTGTGATTTCTCAAGCTGTTTCGTCAAAAGAGGCTATAAAATAAAAGACATTTTATTAGAACTTACACAGACAAACAATTGATAATACTTAATTTGTTATTATTCCAATACAGACAGAATGTAATCAAGTTACTTTACTTTAATATTGTAATTGGGTGAGTTCAGGTAACTAACTAACTTCCGCTTGAGACTTCCGGTATGGATTGGATAAAAAGTGGCTTTTATTTTGGTTTTATTTTGGAGATTAACCAATTTCCGGTTGCGACTTCCGGTATGGATTGGATATATGGCGGCGCCCTTGTCGGTCATCTTGACTGCAGATGGGTACTCTTTTTTTTAACGAATCTTTATTAAGAAATACAATGCAGAACAGAGCAATAAAATTCAGTGTACCGACAATCGCCAGGGGGCTACGAACATTCAGAGGCAATATTTCAAATTATGATATTACAATTACATAAATACATTACAAGAGAGCACATAAATCAAGAGTCTGCAGATTGGTACTCTTGCCCAAAGTGCACTAAAAAAGGAAAGTGCGTCGACTCTAATGTCCAGTAGGTGGCGCCTGCTTGCCACAGTCACCCCCAGGTTTGTCGACTCCCATCTCCCATGGCCAGAGAGCGCACCTGAATGCATCGTCAGTTCCGCAATGACCGGATAGAGAAAATAAGAGCAGCTCACTCCAGTCCCAGAGTAATGTTATCCCCATTCAAGTTAGCCGGGCGCTAAATCGGATGTTAGCCGGGAAGTCGAGCTTTTTAGCTTCAAAACATCACTGAGCAGTGTTTATAGGATGGATGGAGCTCGACCTCTAACACTATGTTCAGTTAAAAAAAAGTTCCTTAATAGACCGCATCCCAAATTTCTTTCTTTATTTACACGCCACCACCGGATGTTGATAACGTGTCATTACGGCAGAATTTAGCGTGTTTACCAGGATCTTATTGTATTGGTGACAAAGTAAAAGAAGTGTCTTTCAAAATAATGCATAATGTTTATCCAGCAAAAAAGACTTTGGAAAGATTTAAAATTGATATGGATTTTCTTTGCGTTTTTTGTGGACAAGAAATTGAAACAATACAGCACCTCTTCTATAAATGCATGTTCTCTAAAGCGTTCTGGATTGACATTCAACACTTCATAAGAAGAACAACCGGACAAACGATCAATCTACAAGAAAAGGACATTTTTATTTTTTTTTTGAAAACGACAAGATGCCACAAGGGATGTAGTTTTCCCAAACCCTGAGCTTTGCCTTCAACGCGGCCGTTGGTGATGCTTTTATTTTGAAAGTTTTTACAGGAAGCTAACTTGAAAATGGCGCGGCCTTGACGCTCCATCTCAGGGAGGGGACGGCAGCCGGGGAGGAGGAGGACAGAGGAGCCGGGGAGGAGGCGGGAGGCGGAGGACTGCTGCTGCTTCTGCTTCTGCTGCTGCTGGAGGGACGATCACTCATTGTTACCGAGTGGAGGAGCGGCGGAGACCCCGTCGCTACACGTGAATTCTCGGCGCAACATTCAGGTAAAGTTGGCTTCAATTAAACCGGTTTAGCTTCCATTCATAACGGGAGCGTTTCTAACGGGCATCCACCTCCGCTGCCGCCCGGCTCGGGCTCGGGTTCGGGCTCGGCTCGGTGCGGTGAATGGTAATACCGGTACACAGGCTACATATGCCCCGGTTACACCATTTAACTAACCGTCATCTTTTGTCTGCGCTGCGTCGCTTGACATTATCATCTGTTTCAGTATCACCGTGTTTTGTTTCTGTGGGGACTCAGTCACACCGCGAGTCCAACGGACCGTGACGAGCCGTTACACAGTTAGCTAACAGTCCACATTTATGAGCAGCGATTATTTCATGGATCCGCTGCTGGGAGCTCCGGTGAAGGAGGAGTCCGGGCTTAGTGGCGCTCAGGTGGGCTAATGGACGCACCGAGGTCGCGTTTACAACAATCAAATCATCTTAAAGGCTCAGTAAAGTCTAATGTTCTGCATGAGTGAATACGAAGATGTTATGGGTGTGTGCCGTCATGTAAATGTAGCATTTCCATCATGTAAAAATGGCTAAATTAAAAAAACACACGGCTAAAAAAATTATCTTAGTGTGTAGATGCTCAAATAAGGAGAACGACGAAACGCCCTTTATTGTAACACGCATTTAAGATTGTCTGAGAAGTTGTTCTGTGTGACTTCTTGTTTGTTGTTTGGTTTATTACACATGATTAATGTGATTAGTCGAGTGTATGTATACATATGTGTATATAAAACATATCTCAGTGAACATATGTGATGGTCCTTAGGCCACAAAGTAAAGTTACATCACTAAAGTCATCAGTGTCTTCAATAAAACCACAAAAACAGCTCATATCTTTAGATATGTTGATGTTTAGGTAAAGAAGTGAATATGTGTTTATGTTATATGTTATTATTAAGCACTTGTATGACACATTGCTTGGTAATTATGTCTGGTAATGTTATCATTCATCTACACAATCCACCCACCACAGTTAGTGACCGACCCCTCCTCAAACAGCCTTTTGTGTGTTTTTCAGATGCAGTCTGTAATTAGTCTGATTGTCTTTTTTTAAACCCAAACACAAACACTAGAGATTAACTACTACTGTTGTCGACCTGATAGCAAATATATATTTTAAAATGTTACGCTTTTATTTTTCAGATCTCAGGCTGAACGTCGTCTCCATTCGTGGCTGCCGTCCGTTTTCCTCCGAAGCATCATCGCTGTCCGCCGAGGCAGAGAGGGAGGAGTGTGAGCCGTCTTAAAGGACCACAGAGTCCCTCAGGTGATGGAGGTCTGGTGACGCACTGCTGCCTCTGACCGGAATCCCCACGGTGATGGATGCATCCCGCTTCAACCGTGGATTATGCCGCCCAACCCAGACACTGTGAGCTCAGAGGAGGAAGAGACTAGCAGACAGTCCTGACCGCTCCCTAAGCCTCGTGAATTCCCTTTCCTGTTGAGCGAGCCAGATGCAAACCGGGCTCAGTCCCTCGTCCTAACCAGACGTCCCCCCCCAGGCCCTTCTTTCCTCCTGCTGTACGGACCAGTCATGGATCTCCTGTGGGTGCTGTCGGTGTCCATGTTGACGGTGTGCGTTGCCATCCCCATGGATGCGGCGGCAGGTAGCCACAGCCTGTTCACCTGTGAGCCCATCACCCTGCGCATGTGCCAGGGGCTGCCCTACAACTCCACCTTCATGCCCAACATACTGAACCACTACGACCAGCAGACTGCGGCCCTGGCTATGGAGGTACAGTACACCGCTGACGTGTGATAGATGTAGCTGCTGGTTGTGTTACTGGAAAATGAGATACTTAAGGAGAGTTCAGATATGTTTCCACTGAAAATAAGAGAACAGTGTTTTCTCCCTGCTGTCTGAGAGAAACCACTTAAAACCCATTTAGACCATTATAGACCCTGTAGACCACAGTGAGACTGACATAACAGCTCTGTGGTCCACAACACGTACTCAGTGGAATATATGAGATACATTAGGCCATTTAATATCCCAATGGGTTTTATTTTTTTAAGCCTTTTTAATAAAAATTACAATAAATTAGAATATATTTGCACCTCACAGTAGTCATGAATTAACCCTCTATTAGATGCTAAAAACACAGATAACTGCTATATTTATTAAAGCCCACTGTAAATGTTTTCATGTTAATTTTCCTGTTTAAAGCTGTGGATTTTTTTAGAATTTGGTAATTGGATCAAATTGGCTCTGATCACATTATTTTTTTAATACAACACATTTCAGGCGTAATCCATATTTGAGTGTTGTGGGGATGATTTCACGTCCTTTCTGTTGTGAGACATTTTCATATTACTATCAGGGATTCACTGATCCAATTAGTCTCAGTTACAATCCAATTGCAATACCTAAGTTTGGATATCTGGTAGGGCTGCATGGAAGAGTAACAAAGTTCTATAGCGATTATTATTATTATTATTATTATTATTATTATTATTATTATGGACAGATATTGCTGAATGCCTCACTGTGTGGAAGAGACACACATTAAAGACTTAAAGATTGTTTTCCTAATTAAAAAAATAAAAAATAAAAATATGAATACAAATAAATTCATAGATACACAGTTTCTGAATTATTATTTATTATAAAAACAATAATAATCCTGCACAAGCATCTTGGTAAAAATATTCAAAATTAACAGGAATTTTATTTAAAGCGTGGGTCCCTTTGTAAATACAGTAGTAAATTGAAGTTACTGAAGAATTGAAATTGCAGTATAAAACAACAAACCTGCATCAAATGAGAATGTAAACATTAAATCACAATTAAGTCACAATCAAGTGCAAACAAACCTTTAAATTAAACACAGTCCACAAAAGAAGCACACACACACACGCAGCTTGGTAAAAACAACCATTTAAACGGAACAGGAACTGAAGCTCTTTGTTAATGTTTGTTGCAAATAGTCACGTAGGCGTGAAAATAGACTTGAACTGAATAGACCGGCCACACTGTCACTGATACCCAGTGCAGCTGTTTGAGTACTGAATGGTTATCTGGTATCAGTATCAGTTGGGTGCATCTCTAATTGCTTTGTCACAGAGATTCGATGAATCTGAAGCATATTCAGCGAGTTGTGTTACAGTTGTGTTGCAGTTGTGCAGGTAAAAGCATTTCACATCTTGTATTTTACTCTGTGATCTTTTCTGTTTCCTTCCATCACCTTCCTGTCCTTCACTGATCGATGCCCACGGCCCTTTTCCTATAACTGAAACAATTAGCCAATCAATCAAGCAGTTCATGGACAAAAGATCAACTGACAACAATTTACAAATGGTTTTAGAATTTTTTTCAACCAAAAATGTTTGTTTTCTGGTTCCAGCTACTAAAATGTAAAGATCTTAGCTTTTCTTGTTTTATGTTGTTTAAGATAGAATATCTTTGTCTTTTGGACATTTTAATGTGTCACTGTTTGAGAAATTGTGATACAGAACGTTTACTGGATTGTAAATATGTAGTATTTATCTAATGACAGTCCAAGTTTCCTCTCAATATTAATTTTATTATCTTTTGTTTTGATTGATTTTTAGTAAAGCCATGAATTGGCAACACAGACAGGTAACGACCTGTATGAAACAGGTTTACGCCTGAGCAATATGTATTCTTGGTGTACACGGTGAGCAGATGGTTTAGTTTTTTCAGTTTTAAGACATTTTCACATCCCAGTTATCTTAAAAATAGTTGGAAAATGTTGGATTTTGTGTCAAGTACTAGTCTGAAATATTACATATCTTAATTTTTATTCTTTTTTTTATGTTTCTCTTGACTCTCTCAATGGTCACTACCACTTTGTCTCTGCAACTGACTTTTTATTTTGAGCATTTTTACCCAAATTCAAATTGAATTGAAATCACGTTATGACCAAGTGCAGTATTCGAATTGCAAAAGCTGCAATTTTAGGATAAAGATAAATATGTGACAACTTCATTATCAAGTGCTGTAGAGATGTCCCGCCTACAAGTCATAATTTTAAGAGATTATTCATTAAAAAAGCTAAATCTTTTTACGTCATGCCGCTCTAGTTGTGACTCACATTGTTGTGGCTTCACTGAAGTGAAACTGACACACACCTGCAGACACACACACACATTTCCGTGCAAAGTCAGGCGCACAGACGACAGTTTTATCCACATGTGTGTTTTCTCAGGTCAGGACAGGCGTTTGTGATATAATGAGTTGTTCCTCACATGTTGATAAGTGGTTCAGTGTGTCTACTCTGCTCTGCCTGCCCCATGGACATCAGTAGCCTAGATAGCTATCACCACGGCTAACTGTGTATGTGCTGAGAGTTAGTAATATCAAAGTGCTAGCCTACTTTAATCTGGCTCCTCTCGCTCCAGGGAGTTGAAGTGTATTACCAAAACATTAAGCAGAAAATTAAGTTTTAATACTTGTCTCCTGGGGCCGTGAGATCAGTGCATTATTAAACTCCACTGATTTAACAGGGAGTGTTGTCCTAAAATGGTCCAGCGTGTTGGCGAGCGGCAGTTTAGCACAACATGTAGGAACTCTTCATTTCATTTGTTGTGCACCAACCAAAGCCATTTTACATAACAGGCTTTTGAGTAGTTAGTCAACTTAGTCTGGGAGCAAAGACACCAAACTGTCCTGTGTTTCGCTTTGGTCCAACTGACGGATTAAAACTCAGACTGCAGCGATGAGTCCATGTTTTATTGTTTTAGCTGCTAGATTATCTATAGATTTACCAGCAGTCACAGCATCTGACTGTTGTGGCTGTGGTATCCTCTTTGAAACGTCCAGTTAGGCATTTAAACTCAATCATGGAGCAGATGCATCGCCTCGTTAACTTAATCCCATCCTTTATATAGGCTGATCCCTCTGGAAGCTCAATCTATCGAGCAATTACTGGCCAAACTGCCCCAAAACATGAGAGTGGATGCCCTGTTAGCCGAGCTGTCTGTCTGTCTGTGTGTGTCAGTCCGTCCATCTATATTTATCACAGCTTATCCATTCTCAGTATCATGTTCACATCAGCTCCTGCTCTCTCTATCACTTTTACCCTTCGACACCCGCCCCGCCCTGCCCAGCGATGGGGTCCATGTGTGGCGCCCTGCAGACCATCTGTGCCGGCTCTGCTCTGTACTCACCCCAGACATACTGAGCGAGAGAGCGATCGAGAGATGGAGGGCGGGAGGAGCTGTGTGCCACGAAAATCCAGGGTTATGTAACCTCTGAACGTTCCCTGCCCGACAGTGGGAGCACACAGAATCGCATCACATCGCGCCACATCACAGCTGCACTCACATTTGTATGAGATGCAAACGCTCCCGCCTCTCCTGCCTCCGCCTGCCGCCTCAGACTCCACCCGCATCCTCTCTTGTCATTGCTGAAATACTCACTCTCATCTCCCTTTTTTTGTGGATTCATTCAAGAAAAATAATTTACAATTTTAGTGTGTAAATCAGACGGATGTTTGTGGTTTCAGTAGAATCAATCTCTCGTTGCTACCGCTGTGTTGTTTTGAGGCCAGGTTAGCTTTTTACGGCTAATCGCAGTGTGTGGGTCGCAGTGAACAGAGCGAGGTTTAGACGGTGTTCACTTTGATTGGTCATGGATCCACAATTAAGTCTCTTTTAGTGTTCAGAAATGCTCGTTGGGTTTAGAAAACACATGGAAACCCAAAAGGTTTCCAACTAACGGAGACTACGCCTCTGTTTGGCTCTTGTTTTCCAGATAACCTGCCCTAGATCCAGTTCATGGGAGAATTCAAAGCCTATAAGATGTTGAGGGCGGCCAAATGAGAATTGACAGTTGATTTTAAAGGGAATTAGGTCCGCTGAATAGCCATGATAATGATGATGAATGCCTCGCACCGTGGAGAAACGGGGACTTGGACGAGAACCAACGCCTGCCGTTCTTGCGGTTTTTGTCTAAACCCCCTGAAGTGGTGTCTTTCTCAGTTCCTTTTTTTTCTTGTCCTGCTTTTCAAGGTCTTTTAAAGGTTTTTGTTCTTCGGGAAAGTGGCCGCAATTTTTCATGATATCGTTAAAAAACGTTCCTGCTGCTTTATCTTTTGACATGAACTGGTAATATTTCTGAAACTATTGTCTGATGATGTTCACTTTACTGTATTTCAGCCAAAACTGACACTGTTTAGTGAATGATCGAAGGTTTATTACTTTATTGCACAGATACATATTTAGCGACTGTCTGAGCAGGCGAGAACACAAGCAGTGTGATTTCTGAAAACACGGTTTAATGTTTACGGCGTTTATCCTCGCTCAGTCTGTCATCGCTGACCGCTGAATGACCTCGCAGCTGAAGTGGGGCAGCGGCCTCGGGGCTGGGAATCGGCTATTTCTGTGCCACAATGACACCGTGCCACACTCACATAAGATAAGTGGGAGCGTGGCGGATTTGAGTGGCATCACAAAAAGGAAAAAAGAACTGGCTGAAATCCCCTTTTTTAGAGGTAGACACACACTGTAGCTACAGGATGATTGTAAAGCTGCGAGGATTCAACTCACTGAATCAATTCAGCCGGCTGAACTGTTCCTGGCAGCCAAAGGCATTCGACTCACACACAGCGATGATATAAAATACAGTAACACATCAGGGCTGCTCCTTCTTTACTGTTAAGTCTTCTGCTATTTACATATCCCGTCACATTCCCAGGGATTATTTCTCCTTTTGTTGCCGTAATGGACGGGAATTCTGATATATTGAATACACTTTCCCGTTGCTTTGCCTGTTATGACATTATATTTATTCTCCTGCTCTATAGTAGAATATCTATGTGGCCCTCATTACTGTTTTCCACTTACGGTTGGTGCTCAACGCGTGTTTGAGAAATTCACTGCAAACCACACTGTCAGATTTACTGAGGTGGCGGATCCGGCTACAAAGAAAATTCAATCTTGAAATCAGTAATCAAATCATATTTTTGTGGGGTGGAAAATGTGTATAGCGGCCTTGTTCTGAGTAGGAGACATCGACCAAGTATGTTCTGAGCTTTGGAACAAAGAGTTCTATTGATAATATTCCAAAACAGCCAAAAATGTATAAAACTTGGGAGGCCGCTCAGGTGTTCAGCAGAACAAAGCAGTGATGCTATCAGGATGAGGAGAGACGGATTCTCTGTAAGACTGGAGACTTGTTTCGACTGTCATGGTGAAATTAATGAGAATGGTGAGTGCTTGAACATTTTTCAAGGCCAGATGGGACAAATGAGGGTCAGGGCCAACACAAGACGTTAATTAAATTAGTCTGATGAGATGGTTTGTTTACGTGAAGCCAATGCCAAACCCAGCAGATCATTTCTAATGGCTGCAAGATTAAAAAAAAGCGACTGTTGTCTTGGTGGATATTCAGTGACGGTAATTAGATTAACAAGCTGTGACACGTCTTCTTGTGACGCCATCACAGATATGAATGAAGACGACCAGGTTGATCTGACTGTGTGTCTGCGCCATCTGTAGTCACAAGACACACAAGTCGCACTGCCAAGTCTTCTCTCAGCCATTTTAATTTCATTTTTCTCTGGTATTCTTCCTGTTGTGTTTGGTTCTGTTCTGCATGAAGGCTCTGCAGCGACACAAAGACTTTATCAGTGAACTGTTTTTAATCTGCTCGGTCCCACTTACACTCATTTCCTCCTCTTTCAGCTCGTTAAATGAGCCTCTTGTCTCAGGTTTACGACACATTCAGACAAACTGTGTCATGTTACAGCTGCTGTGTACTATAACCCAGATACTCCACCCATGCTGTGTGAATGGATTTGTAAAGGAGAGCAGAGGCGTGTGCGTATGTGTGTGTGTGTGTGTGTGTGTGCGTGTGCATGTGTGTCTGTGTGTGTGTGTGTGTGTGTGTGTGTGTGTGTGTG
>CAEMYA010000010.1:14205354-14239653 GCA_903131615.1 Diplodus sargus
CTCTCTCTCTCTCTCTCTCTCTCTCTCTCTCCCTCCCTCTCTCACCCGCTCACTCTAACCTCCCCCCCTCCCCTCACCCGTCTCTTTTGTCCTCCCCTTCCCCCTACGCAGGGCTCACCCGTTGCCCAGGAAACGGTCCCAATTGTGCTGTTAACAAAGGGAGCAGAGGCTTTCTTGCCTCCCGGGAGGTGGTCCCCTCCGCCCCGCACCCTGACCTCCTCGAACCCTGCTCTCCTCCCTCTTCCTCCTCCTCCTTCTCCTCCTCCTCCTCCTCCTCCCTGGTGATGCATCACTCGTCGCCATGGCGCTGGGCTTGGAAATTTGGCGAGTTGGAATGGCAGCAGAGGAGAAAGGAGGATAAAGGGGGGGGGCAGGGAGAGGGTCTGGGGGAGGGAGGAAAGGGGGTGTTGATGGGAAGAGAGGTGACTGGGAGGTATTTAGAAAAGAGCAAATCAACACAGACCAGTTGGCCACGGTGGGCTTCTTTGTCAGCAATTCATCAGTCACAGCATCTTAGCAGCTGATGTGGAGCCTTCGTTAAAGACTAATTACTGTAGCATTAGGAAGGTAGCAGCCTCCCCTCGGACGCACTCCACTGGACCGGGCCATATTAATATTTAATATCACGACCATCTCGCTCTGATTCAAAACATGCCGGATAATCTGAGCAACGTATGGAGGTGAAACTAAGGTCATGGCTGTTTTTCTTCTGTCTTCAAAGGCTGACATTTTGGAGATTAGACAGAAATATGCAGAAATATTCAAAATCACATGTTTAAGTAAACAAACTTAGTTTGACCTCATTGAACGCATGGAAATATGATTTACCATCATTTAATTAATGGTCTGTTTTCTTCCCCCCTCATTCTGGTTTGTGAAGATTTCATCAATTACTCTGTATGCTGCATTCACACCAGTGTTTTTCAGTCTCAGAGCACCGCTGATATTTCCCATTTAATCAGAGATGATTTACATCAGCAGGAACGCACCATGTGGATGCAATTAATTACGATAAACAAGCCGTGGAGTGGCGCACCGCTACTGTGCGCCGCGGAAATGCATCTTTAACACCAAACTCATCAGCAGGTCTTTGTCTCACAGCAGACATTTGGACATGTCCCAGTAAAAAACAAGCACAGGTGTGAATGATAAAACACATGAGCGCCGATTCAAGTTAGCTGCTTCAGTCTCAGGGTTTCACTGAGGCAGACTCACAGTCACAGACGCTCACGGCTTACTGACATACTCAGACAGAACTTGATTTTAGTGGATGGATTCATCATTCATTCATGGAATCATCGCTACATTTTATTTGTATTTATCAAGATAAATGGGACTTTTAACCGTACTATGTTAAGACTGGAATAAGCCTCTTGGATGGTGTCAGTTGTGATGCGTAGAGACATTTTCCTGTCGCTGTGACATGATATCAGAGCAGCGTTCTGTTAGAAGTCTCCTCTGTTTCAGTGTCTTCATCAGGATCTGTTGTTCAGGAAATTCCAGGCTCTGACTTTGACCTGTGGCTGGCCGATATTTAGATATTCTATCATTATCATGATATGACAGTGTATCGTTGTTTTGTGATTTGTCATTAATGTTGTCTTGTCCTGGTTTCAAAGACATTACAGTTAAGTGATTTTAATCTCAACTTTCTGACTGTTCTGCTCGTTTGCCCACTTCGTCGTTGCATCCACATTACTGATGATTTTTTACCAAAACTCGACCGTTTGATGTTGTCACCCAGTCTGAGCATCTATGAAGAGATTACAGAGTATCAAGACATAGAATATTTATAGTAATGTAGCCTAATAATATCACAATGATATTTTAAGCACATATAGATAAAATGTTGTCCCTTAATTTTAGATTAGATGGAGGAACATTGTGTCACTTAAAAGTGAACGTAGCTAATTAACTGCATTTATCCCGTTTGGACTCTTTGTTGGTCTTCATCGGAGTCTTTCTGTCACATCTGAGCCTGTTATTTCAAGAGTGGCATAATATTCCACATTTTCAGAGATCAAAATCCTCTAACAAACTCCCATGAATACGTAATGACTCCAGCAGTGGTACTGAAGATGAAATTACATTAGCATACCCCCCTCCCAGGCCTACAGCGCTGTGTATTACACGGTTGATTCTCCTTACACGGCCGGCTCTGAGGTGGAAAGCGCCATGACAAACCTCTGGCTATTCATCGGACCAGCGGTTCACCAGCTGTTTCCAGTGTGGCCATTAACGTCAAATCCCCATGGAGAGTGCTGAGGCTCTGCAGGGCCTGAACATGTTGGTGTTTGGAGCTGTTTGGGCTGCAGACTGTGTGAGTAAAGCAGCCATATGTCCCGTCCTGCCCACACTGGCTCACATGGAGGGTTGGCTGTAGTAAAATGGCTGAATGGAGACAGAGAGAGATGGAGGAGGGGTGGATGATGGAGGAGTGTAAAAATAGAAGAAGCATGGTGAATAGTATGAGTTTTCCCCAGTAGATCACTTCTTGAAGCCTATATATTTACTCACCCGTCTCCGCTGGCGTCTCGCTGTGCAGTACAGTGGAGTGCATCGTGCTCTGTGGAGCGCATCGGTAGCCTGCAGGAATTAAAACGCACCGGAAGAGCAAAGATGCAAGCTCACTTTAGCTGCATTAGCTCATGTTTCAGTGGCTAACCGACAGTGACGGGGTTCCACTGATGAAGTCATAGATGTCACACAGGAGTGCACCCATCAGTACAGTAGCACCCAGCGGAGGCAGGGAGGGCGACGCTCAGGATTTCTGCTTCTTTCCCCAGAGACCGTCCAACAACTGACTCCAGTTTTCCTTTCTCTCTGTTTCTCTGACCTGATTGTGCTTCGACTATAGCTGTAATGTAATATCCTTAAAGTATTTCATATAAAAAGGAGTCATTGTTGTGTCTATAATAATCAGAACTTTTCTTTTGCTTTTATGATAGCAGTGATTTCACAGTTTCCCACTCACTGCCGCTCTGTCAGTCTCTGTGCTGGACGTCTGTTTCCTCTGAGGGGTTTTAGGTTTCAGAGCTGTTTGTTAAAACACATTTTTCTTTGACTTCTCACTTTAAATTCACAATTATGGGAGAAACCTGTCGAATACTGACATTTAAAACTTCACCTCAGACTCAAATTATGGCGTCAGAATTCATCAAAATGTTATTCACATTACAATATATAGAAATAATAAACCATGACTGCAAGAAGCTGCGTTTTTTTAGAATTATAATGTGTGATAAAACAGGATTGTAATAAAGTAGCATAATGCTGCAGAGACGACCTGACCGACACATCTTGTTCTCCAGTTATAAGATAACGTGTTTGTTTTGACCCCAACAAATGTCACATTATCATGATTTGAATATTTTTTAAGGAAAAATTAAAATTGTGATTAAATAATAATCATTCCCTCATGAATCGTTATTATATCTGTCAAAGTAATGGCTATATGAATTGATTTTTTCACGTATCCTGCAGCCGTAACTGAATGTTTGATTCTCTCGTTCAGAGAAGACTTCACATTTTTTGTGAGTGTGACGGCTGACAGTAACGGAGCCGCTCTCAGGTGGATCTCTCTCGCAGCGCTCCTTGTGTTAATGCTTCACAGATAACTGCGGCTCTCTGTCATCGTACAGTGGTGCTCAATGAAACGTGATGACTCCGTTTGTGCAGAAATTACACGATCGACTGGTTGATTGATCTCAGTTATGACAGGCGTGTAAGTCAGCTAAACTGTTCATCTGGATTTTAGAGTGCTGCGAGCTCACGTTACGGCTCGGTGATGATCGTATGTCCTCGTCATCATCAGCCGTCTATTCCCGCTCCCTCAAAGTGGAGGTGACGAGCCGGTCTGAGAACCTTAACGCTCGTCTGTTTGTCTCCTCCTCCGCAGCTTAATGTCATCTTCCTAGAAAAGTGATATGAACAAGGTGATGACAAAGGCTGCGTGCATGTGGCTGCTTTGTGCTTTAAGGGCCAAGCCTAACACCCATAATAATCCCTTTTACATAAAGACAACGCATGTGGGTGGCAGTCAAACATGGATATGTGCCGTCGTTCAGACATAAGGTGGAAACACAATAGTCTAATCTGTTCAAATCTGATTGTGGCAAACAATCGGGAGAATTGGAGCGAAAATCCCACATCGCTGCTTCTCTGAAATGATTTATCGCTGCAGTCTGAGCGAGAAAATGTTCCCAGGACAGAAAGGTGATTTTTCATTTCTAAGGATATTCACTGTGTGCTGCATACTAAGTATCGGATCACAGGGAATAAACTGTGTTTTATCAGTTTTTAACCAAATATCCACTTTTATTTTCATTTCATTTTCATGTTTCAGTTTAAAGGAAATATACATATATATTTTGGGGGGAGACTTCGATGTGTTAACTTGTTTGCTTACATGTGTGTCAGAAGACAACAAGGACTCACAGATCTGAGTAAAATAATCCTTTTATGTTTTTATTGAAAAGATTCAGTTAGATAATAAACCCAGCTGCTCCTCCTGGACTCTGTCAGTGTGGCAGAATGAATTCAACAATATCTCTCTTATTAGTCACAGAAAATAAACAGAGCTACATGTTTTCCTGTTGGTGCAGGATTTAGATGTTACCAACATATTTTATCCCAAAAAAAAATCAGTAAACAGAAGACGGGAGAAGTTTTGCTCTTTGTTTAGTTTCCAGTGAAGCAGCCGAACAAGCTGTTTAACTCGTTTAAACCTCGGCGTCACGTCCTCCTTCATATCCTCCCTCAAACAAACACAGAGACAAATTGCCCCCTGCCTGTCTCACCCCTCCCCCCCCTCCCCTCCCTGTCCCTGTCTGTCATACAGACTTCTGTCTTTAAATTTCGGGGGAGGGCTGGTAGTGATGTGTCTGACTGACTTGGGCGTGGCTGCAGGCCTTTCTATCACACACACACACACACACACACACACAGAGGAACATGCAAATTCAGGCACACACATGTAATCATGAGCTCCTGGACACTTGGATTTGAATATTTTGCGTTCCCACTGTCTCTCACACACACACGTACACACACACACACACACACACACACTCTCCACTAACCATTTGCATATTAACAACATGCCCTACAGATGCCTCCAACGCCTCTTGGCTCAGTTTATATGTGTGAGACCATTATTGTGCTGCTGTGTGGGTGTGTGAGCATGTAAATAATATACTTCCGTTGGTACTGAGGCGTATGTGTGTGTGTGTGTGTGAGAGTGTGTATGCACGTTACAGCAGTGTGTCAGTCAGTCACAGCGTGGTCCTGCCTGTAACACAAAGGCCCTGTCAGCAGCAGCCCTGTGTGTGTGTGTGTGTGTGTGTGTGTGTGTGTGTGTGTGTGTGTGTGTGTGTGTGTGTGTGTGTGTGTGTGTGTGTGTGTGTGTGTGTGTGGTGGGGGTTGCTCAGCTTGTTGTGCTCCTCCTATCTGGAGGTTGGAGGGAAGGAGTGGAGAGGAGATGGAGGAAGGGGGAGCTTAAACTCGTGGGGGTGGAGGGGATTATTAGGAAAGAGGCCAGAGTTGTTTTTATGGATTCATCTCCAGAGACGCTCCGCTGATCTCTTTGTGCCCGTCTTTGGCCCTCATTGTGAAGTTGGAGTAACATTCTGGCTTCGTCAAGTGTTTCAGATAAACCAGTGTCATTATTCTGTGCTGCTGTGTTGTTTTCATACACACTAAATGTGACTCTCTGTGTTTCTACCTGCAGCCGTTCCATCCCATGGTGAACCTGCAGTGCTCTCCGGAGCTCCGGATGTTCCTGTGTGCGCTCTACGCTCCGGTGTGTACCGAGTACGGCCGGATGACTCTGCCCTGCCGCCGCCTCTGCCTGCAGGCCAAGAGTGACTGCTACAAACTGATGGACATGTTTGGTGTGAGCTGGCCGCAGGAGATGGACTGCAACAGGTTGGCACAACAGCAGTAACTCTGGTCTCCTGGTTGTACGTCGGCAGTAACGACCCTGCTGCTTCAGTCATTTAAGCTCCTTGTGAGCAGGGTCACAGTGCAGCAGCAGAGCAGCGTCATATATTCTGATGTCGACAGAAATGAATCCCTCAGAGGGACACCGTGTTTATTAGAAGCTCCACTGTCTCCATTTTTGAGAACTGGCTGCTGAGCAATTACATTTATTTCAGACATCGGACAAATTAGGTTTGCAGCCAGTTAATCGAATCAGTGAATCACACATCGAATTAGGAACATCAGCAGCAACACAGTGAACAGACATGTCCAACACAGCAGCATCAACACTGTGACAGGGAACAGCTTTCACAGGTTGTCAGGAATGAAAAGGTCATTTTTATTACCAAGTTTCAAACACATTATATCCTCGATAAAGCAGGAAACCTCTGTTTCTTTTTGGGGGCAAGAGAGCAACTCTTGTATCTGATGAAAACATTTCCGACGAGGTTTAGACGAGTGGTTACAAACTAATGAAGGGCATTAGCTGGACATGAAGAGGATTGAAGGTGATCTCAAATTAAAACAGAAACATGGAGCCTGCACGTTACTGAATGAACATTTATTACCTTCATCTGATGTTTCGGGCTCAGGCTCGTCTTCAGACATGACGGGAGTCTTAGAAAGATTATCAGGAGCGTTCTGGCCACCTAGTGGTCCAACATTCTTACAGAGGAATGCAACCCGCCGCTTATCTGTCCGCTTGTTTCCTGTCAGCCCTTCTGCTTTTTGTCTGTTTAATAAAGACAAAAATACCCTGAGAATCCTTACAAAAGATGTTTATATCTGCTTGACTATAAAGTAAAAGCTCACAAGAGTTTATCAATTCTCTCAAGTTTAAAGTCTCTGCAAGCTGAATTTCTTCTCCTTCGTACTGTCCTGATGTGAGTGTCTGTATTTTATGTGTGAACAGCTAAAATCACCGTGAGATCATCACCACCTCTCTCCTCCTCCCAGGTTCCCAGACTGTGACGAGTCCTACCCCCGTCCCGTAGACCTCCTGTCCAGCTCGGACACGACCGAGTCCCCCATCGCCGTCCAGCGGGACTACGGCTTCTGGTGTCCCAGAGAACTCAAAATCGACCCCGAGCTGGGCTACTCCTTCATGGGGGTGCGTGACTGCTCTCCCCCCTGTCCCAACATGTACTTCACGCGGGAGGAGCTGATGTTCGCCCGCTACTTCATCGGGGTGGTGTCCATCGTTTGTCTGTCCGCCACCCTCTTCACCTTCCTCACGTTCCTCATCGACGTGTCGCGCTTTCGCTACCCGGAGCGTCCAATCATATTCTACGCTGTGTGCTACATGATGGTGTCCCTGGTGTTCTTCCTGGGGTTTCTGTTGGAGGACAAAGTGTCCTGTAACGCAGCGAGTCCTGGGAGGTTTAGAGCTTCCACGGTGACCCAGGGCTCCCATAACAAGGTAACAAAGTCCTGACTGCTTGTTTTTGCTGGTTTTCTACCGTCTAGATGAAGATACTGATGCTCAACCTGTCCGTTTGCTCCCTGTCCCAGGCCTGCACCCTTCTCTTCATGGTGTTGTATTTCTTCACCATGGCCGGCAGCGTCTGGTGGGTCATTCTGACCATCACCTGGTTCCTGGCTGCTGTTCCCAAGTGGGGCAGTGAGGCGATAGAGAAGAAGGCCTTGCTCTTCCACGCATGTGCCTGGGGAATCCCCGGAGTCCTCACTGTTAGCCTGCTCGCCATGAACAAGATCGAGGGAGACAGCGTCAGCGGTGTCTGCTTTGTGGGCTTGTACAACCTGACGGCGCTGCGATGGTTCCTGCTGGCCCCGCTGGGACTGGACGTAGTGGTGAGGACCAGCAGTACAAACATAAAGTGGTGTCTTCAAAGACAACTGGGAACTACTGCTCTCATGACAGAGATAAAGTTGAAGTTGAAGGATAATGGGCCAACAAATACAAGTTTTTTAACCCTCTGATGACTGTAAACAATAACCACGTCCCTCTCATGTCTTCTCAGGTCGGTGTGGCACTGTTGCTGGCGGGCATAGCAGCACTGAACCGAGTCCGCATGGAGATCCCGCTGGAGAAGGAGAACCAGGAGAAGCTGGTGAAGTTCATGATTCGTATCGCCGTGTTCTCGGTGCTCTACCTGGTCCCCCTGCTGTCCGTCCTGGGATGCTACCTGTACGAGAACAACTACCGAGCCGTCTGGGAGACGACCTGGGTTCAGGAGAAGTGTCGAGACTACCACATCCCCTGTCCCTACCAGGTAATCATACCGGACCCGCCTGACGTGCTGCCTGCTGCCACAGGGTCAGCTGGTGATGTTTTCACTTTGTGTGTCTGTGTGCGATTGTGTCATCATGGCCAGATGTTGTCCTGGAGACCTTTTGTAGCAGGAACTAACACAGAAGCAGTTTTGAGTCCATAACCAGATGTTTATATGTCAGTCTGTCTGAGTGTGGACACATTTTTGTCTGGTAATTTAACATAAATCAAATAATTTGCCGCCTGTATTCGTCTTGACTAATAATTCCCAATATAATCTGCTACGTCCACACTGGGACACAGAGATGCAAGTTGACAAGATAAACTATATTTTTAGTTTCTTTGTTGTCGGCTAATAATAGCTGAGCTTGTCTGCATATTTATCTGATGGAGTCAGATCATCCAACCATCTTCTTTGAAGCAAATGTGCGTGTAAGAATGAGATAGAAGCGGCCGATATGACCAGAAACTATCACGGTATTATGAAAATAAGATGTTATGCCACTCAAACATGAGTGTTTTGGGAGGAGTCACCTGCCTGATAATGAAGGTTAATTAGTAAATGTGTCCACTGAGTCTCTGCTGCCTCTGATGGGAATAGATGAAGTCGTCTGTGTCACTTTGTGCCGACAACAATGGAGAAATATGGATGCTTTGTTTACCTTCGACGTGTTTGTACTACTGAAGTCGACATCAGTTTCAGTATCGTGACAACACTTAAGTGTTCATCTCTCCTGTTTGCAGACCTGATTTTTAAGAAGGTTGACCTGTAATTAATCCCGATGAACCCTCACTTCAGTCTTGGCACCACTTATATTGTCACCTGGAGGCACTGACGGTAGCTGAGGTACTGACGCAGTCACTGACACAGTCTGCAGATGTTCCTACACACTAAAAGTGTGAAGGGGACTTTTGCGAGGAAGCCTGAAGACAGAGCGGGAGGTAACATCTGTAGGAAGGCTGGTAACTGCCAGATGTGTTTGCACACAGAGACATAAGGGACCAGGATCCTCAGAGTGCTGTGTGCTGTGTGCTGTGTGCTGTGTGCGCTCATCCTGCCGGTGTGGAGCAGCTCAGTTAGCTGCTGGAGCCTCCAGCATCCGCACACACACACTGCAGCTCATGTGATAGGGCTGTTAATAATTCACACACACTCCCTCTGTTGTCCTCCTTCCTCTCAGCCAGGTATCACCTCCCAGGTGAGCATCCGCTCTCACCGCTGCAGGTTCAAAGTGTTTCTGTATCGTGGCGGAGCAGAAAGTGACTGTTAGCTTTGTGTGTGTGTGTGTGTGTGTGTGTGTTGGTTTTATCAAGACTCAGCTGTTCCTCATCAGGGATTCAGTGTTTTGTAAGCACTTTAAAAAAGGTGATGATGTTTTGGTTTTGTGTCTTTGCAGCATTAAACACAGGAGAAAATATTTTATCTGTAGGAACAACGTGAAGTAGTCGACAAGCTGGAATGATTCTGAGCTGCAGATCTGAGTCGTGCTCTTAATCTGTCATTGTGTAAGAGAGCAGTGCAGTAATCCAGCGTGTGTGTGTGTGTGTGTGTTTGTGCTGCAGAGGTCCGGGTCAGTGGGGTCAAGCTACAGCGCATCATATTTGCAGCAGATCTGTTAACACACACTGTACACATCAGTGAGCTGTGCAGATGCTTCCAGGGGTGAAATCACACAAAGATGCAACTTCCCACTCCGCCCCCACTTTGTTCATGAACACACACACGTACAGTACGCGTTCACACACACACTGAGTCGATAGCATGCATCAGTAGGTAGCTTTGACTCAAAGTGCCTCGCTATATTTATCTTAAAAGCCTTCCCTGCAGCTCGGACCTCCACTCAGCAGAGCAGCTCCTGAGTGACGCTCCACCACATGAGATCGGTCAAAGAACGAGAGACGAAGACTGTTTTCAGTCTGACGGCTCGTTTTAGGCTTCATGCAGCTATTTTATGAGTTTGACGTTGGAGCTGCAGCTGATGACTGACTGCTGACATACAGTCTGTAATGAGGATGTTTCAAACTCGTTCACTCGCTTATCTCGGTGCTGTAATGAGCCTGTGATCTGTGGACGGATGAGCCTCAGGGCCGCTCATAACGAGGCCATCATGACTACATCTGTGTGTGACTGCATGAGTGCACGTGTGTGTGTGTGTGTGTGTGTGACTGCATGAGTGCACGTGTGTGTGTGTGTGTGTGTGTGTGAGGCAGAGAGTAGGAGACAGCAGCAGTAGTGCTGTTGCTGTGGCAGAGAGCAGCAGTGTGACGACGTCCTGCTTCTTCTTCTGTACTCGAGCTGGAAATGAATGACCTCACTGTGAACTTCTGTCACTTTATGTTCTGAAACATTATGTTGAACAATATTTCACATTGTTTTTTGGTTTTGGAGTGAACATGAACAAGCACAGACAGACATGAGGTCTGAAGGATGCCGTTCAGCAGTGGTTGTGTTTAGGGATGATGAGGAATCAACAAACCCGACACAGAAATATGTTCACATTGTTTTTATATTTAAAATAATATTCTTATCCACAGAAACCTTTTTCTCAAATTCACTGAATACCACAAATATGATCAACCATCAGACAGAATCAGAAGGCGTGTGACCTCCAGTCTGTTAAATCCTGCAGTGTATTTCCAACTGTAATGTAAACTGACACTTTGGGATTGAAGGGCGGGTCGGCGTCTTCTCAAACACTCTGCCGTGCAGGTTTTACGTCCTCTGCTGTTGGATGTTTTGTATTTTTGTATATTTCTGGATAAAATGCGGAATATATGAACATTGTTATGAGCGACGTTTGATGATCTGTGTTTGGAAGTAAACTCAGCAGAAGTCGGTCTTCCCCTGAACCAGTTGCCTTCCTCACACACACACTGCTGCCCTCAGGTCTCTGTGTGTGTGTGTGTGTGTGTGTGTGTGTGTGTGTGTGTGTGTGTGTGTGTGTGTGTGTGTGTGTGTGTGTGTGTGTGTGTGTGAGGCAGAGAGTAGGAGATAGTAGTGCTGTTGCTGTGGCAGAGAGCAGCAGTGTGACGACGTCCTGCTTCTTCTTCTGTACTCGAGCTGGAAATGAATGACCTCACTGTGAACTTCTGTCACTTTATGTTTATCGTTCTGAAACATTATGTTGAACAATATTTCACACTGTTTTTTTGTTTGGGAGTGAACATGAACAAGCACAGACAGACATGAGGTCTGAAGGATGCAGTTCAGCAGTGGTTGTGTTTAGGGATGATCAGGTATCAACAAACCCGACACAGAAATATGTTCACATTGTTTTTATATTTAAAATAATATTCTTATCCACAGTGATGTACAGAAACCTTTATCTCAAATTCACTGAATACCACAAATATGATCAACCATCAGACAGAATCAGAAGGCGTGTGACCTCCAGTCTGTTAAATCCTGCAGTGTTGAAGAAAAAGTTTCATTTTCCAACTGTAATGTAAACTGACACTTTGGGATTGAAGGGCGGGTCGGCGTCTTCTCAAACACTCTGCCGTGCAGGTTTTACGTCCTCTGCTGTCCGATGTTTTGTATTTTTGTATATTTCTGGATAAAACACGGAATATATGAACATTGTTATGAGCGACGTTTGATGATCTGTGTTTGGAAGTAAACTCAGCAGAAGTCGGTCTTCTCCTGAACCAGTTGCCTTCCTCACACACACACTGCTGCCCTCAGGTCTCTGTGTGTGTGTGTGTGTGTGTGTGTGTGTGTGTGTGTGTGTGTGTGTGTGTGTGTGTGTGTGTGTGTGTGTGTGTGTGTGTGTGTGTGTGTGTGTGTGTGTTTCAAACATCCTCTGAAGTCGACTCACTCGCTGTCATTGATCTGTTTTAACCAGAAGCTACAGTGGGACTGGTTTTGTTCTCATTGTGTGTCAGTTTGCATGAACCTTTCCGTGGTTAATATCATACATATCATGTAACAAACAAGGAAAACAAATATTTCAGGGAACATATAAGTAGTTTAAACGTTGACCCTGTCAGGAGAGTGAGGCATGCTGCATAAATCTGCCACAGTTCACGAGATTTATTCAGCAGAAATAAAAACATTTTTTTAGACTTTATTTCTTCAGTGTGACACATGAAAAAAAAGATTGAATTCTGTTCAACACGAGAATTTCTGTACAAGAATGACTAAAATGTTTTTTCATTTAATTTTTTCATTTTCTAGTGAGAAAAAAAACATTTGTGGTTAAAAATCACTTTTCTCGTGGTTAAAATAAATACTTTAGACAAAACCTTTTTTTTTTCTTGTGGTAAAAATATTTTTTTCTAGTAATGCCCCCTCTTCTCTTCTTAAAAAACCTAAACTTTTTCTCATTAAAAAAAATGTTTTCTCTGTAAAAAGAACAACTTTTTCTAGTAACCTCCTCTTTGCTAGTTAAAAAAAAATTCTTCTCATGACACAAAAAACCTTTAATGTATAAAAAACATTTTGTAGTAGAAAAAAAAACTAAATTTTGTAGTAACCCTAACCCTTCTAGTTAAAAAAACCTTTTGTCTCGTGAAAGAAATGCCCTTTTTTCACTCAGCTTGACCCATTGAAAAATATTTTTCTCGTGTGATTCTTGTAAAAACAATTTTTGCTGAATTTTACTTTTTCCCACACAAACAAGATTCTCCTGAAAAAAATCATTTCATTCTCTCAGTTTGACACTTGAGAGAAAGAGAAACACTCCGCAAAATGTTTCATCAAAACACGAGAGAAAAAAGTTTTCATAGGAAAAAAGAATTTCTCCAAATTTTCACATTTGAACATTTTCTGGTGAAATGAAACCAGAAAAATCAACCGAAAAATTGTCACTTGCACCTCAGGGCTTCCGTAGGTATCGTTGCTGGTGTTCTCCTACCTAAAGATGTTGTCGGGTTGTTTCCTCTTCAAACACAGTCGCCATTATTTACATTTATCAGACGCTTATGTCCAAAGCGACTCACGGTAATTCATGGCTGCCATGCCGACCAGCACATCAGCAGCAGTTTGGGGTTCAGTATGTTGCCCAAAGACATTTTGACATGCAGACCAGGGGAATCAAACCCACAACCTTTAGATAACAAGACGCTGGCTCCACACCTGAGCCACAGTTGTCACACACACACATCTACACATGATCCCACAATAATAGTGTGTGTGTGTGTCCTGCAGGTGGAGCAAACCAGCCGTCCGGACCTGGCCTTGTTCCTGATCAAGTACCTGATGATGCTGATCGTAGGAATCCCCTCCGTGTTCTGGGTGGGCAGTAAGAAGACGTGTTTCGAGTGGGCCAGCTTCTTCCACGGCAAGAGACGCAAAGAGTACGTTCCTCAGACACACTGACGTCTCCGCAGGACGCTCACACACTGTCAACACAGTTCCACTAATTGGTTTTAAGCATATAATGCTAAATATTTTAGCAGCAAACTATCTTTAAATCATCTTTCTGAGATGTAAAAGCAGAATCATCTTCGCTCCTTGTAGTGCTAATTACATTTGAGGAAAAAAAAGAACAGTGGGTTTTTAATCTCATAATTTATTCTTGCATCAAACCTCCACGCAGCTCAGATACTGTTGGGAATAACAAAACTGATTGAACCAGCTTATAGCAAGAGAAAGGAATCATGTGCAGCAGGAAGTGATGCAGTAAGAACTGAACGTACAGAGAACCAGTCGACCCTTTCTGTACCGTCACCATGAAACTGTCCTGCTGGTGGCGCTACTGCACCAAGAAACATAGCAATGATCTAAGAAAACCAAGGAAGAAGAAGAGGAACATCTGCAGGGAAACTTGGATTCAACAAAGATGTTTCCAGATTCTGCTAAACAGGCTGCAAGAACACAAAACACTCAAATGTCAGCGAGCACAGAACAGTGTTTCCTCTCACAGCAAATAGATTCAATACAGTCACTCTTTGCTGCCTTCAGTTGGAGGTTTGGACCAGTTATTACATTCATATGACTTTATTATGAGATCAGATGAGAGTAATCTACTCTGTTACTAACAAACAAGCAAACAGGCAGTTTGGAGATATTGAAATCCTGTGTATAGAATACATCAGTGCTGCTGCGTCACCCGTCAGTCAGTGAGGTGTAGAACTGAGTCAGGTGTTTCCTGCTCGGTGTGTGTAGTCGCAGCAGTGTGTAGTCGCAGCAGTGTGTGTGTGGTTGTGTGTGAGGCTTGGTGGTGAACACAGGCCCTTCTCTGCGCTCACTCCCCTCCCCTCCAAACTCAGAGCATTAACCCCCTCTCCCACCGCCTGCTCCACACACTCCTCCATCCTCTTCTACCACACCCACCACCCCACTACCTTCCCCCTCTCCCTCCCCACCCTCCTGCGTCTCTCCCTGCCCTCTCTCCCTCCACTCCCCTCCTCCTCCTCCACCTCCTCCTCCACCTCCACTCCCTCCCTGCCCTCCTCCTTCCCCTCCCGCAGCGCCATGGTCAACGAGAGCCGGCAGGTTCTCCAGGAGCCCGACTTCGCCCAGCTGCTGCTCAGAGACCCCAACACGCCCATCGTGAGGAAGTCTAGGGGCACGTCGACGCAGGGGACCTCCACCCACGCCTCATCCACCCACCTGGCCATGTTGGACGAACCTCCCAGTGCCAGCACCAGTCGGGCCGGCTCGGTGCGCAGCGCTCGCTCCAAGATGAGCAGTTACCACGGCAGCCTGCACCGCTCCCGAGATGGCAGGTGGGTGTCACATCCTCCAGATGTTCTGCTGCGATCTACAGAACCAGAATCTGCTCCTGATGCTCATGTTTGTTCCTCTCTGTCTCAGATACACGGCCTCCAGTTTCCGGGCCGCAGACGACCGGCTGCCCTATGGAAGCCTGCCCCGCCTCAACGACCAATCGCAATCCAGGCATTGTAGCACCAACCGCCTGGACAGCCTGTCCCGTCACGGCTCCACCCAGAGACTGGAGAGCCAGTCGCGGCACAGCAGCGTCAGAGACCTCAGCAGCACCACACAGGCCGTCTACTGTGCCCCCGGAAACGGGATCCACAGGGTGCTGGAGGAGGACGGAGCGACAGCCTGAACAGCTGTACGCATCAATTCTGAAGAACTTGTGATGAGTAGAAGTGAAAGTAGGAAAGACGACTTTTCTTTCTTTTCCTAGAAGGTTTAAGAATGTGAGGACTAGCGGAGACCCTGATGGAGCAGCAGCCTGTGAAGTCCAACGCTGTCTTCAGCTGAGACGCTTTGAGCTCCAGCTGACTGAAGAAGTCAGAACCGGGCTCCATCCAGCCAAACGCAGAGGACGAGTGTGGACCGACGCCTTAACACGTCCTCTCAGCTTTACTCCACCAACTAGCTGATCCCAAAAACTCAAGTTTACAAAAGCACGATGGATTTGGTCCTGATGACCTGTGTGGTAGCCGACACTGGAAAATGAGGACGAGGCTGTTGGACCTTCGTTACTGAGCCAGAACAAAATGTGACCAACACTGACTGCACTGGATTGTTTTCTACTTGTTTGTACAAAGGACTGAACAGGATGTGAGTGATGGACGATACATTACGAGCCTTCTCTCTCTTTTTTTTTTAAAGGTTTATCAGCTTCATTTCTGTCTCACCTCCTCAGCACCGACGTCTCCCGCAGTAACTGAACCCGTCCAGACCTTCTATTTATAAAAGGCAATTTTCTCACACCAGATTCGAAGCGACCCTGAACTTTACAAAAGCCTTGTCTCATTTAGAACACTGTTGTTTTTACATATATTGAGGAACGTCACTGCTTCGGTGTGACGATGAGAAGAACATGTCTGGTTGTAAAGGGCTGAAATACAAGAAAAAAAGCTGAATCCAAACTCCTGCCTTACGACCGTGTGTTCAGACAGAACGGCAAGCGAAGATCTCAGCTGACAGAAACCAACAGAAGACACATTTATGAATCTACTTTGTAATTAAAGAGGAGAATCACAGGTGGAGCTTCTCCTTCTGTCTGAACACACCTCCACAGTTCCAGTAGACGATAGTTCGCCCGTAGAGTCCGAGTAGTTTGTCCTGTTTGAAAATGTGTCCTTACTCGTGTAGCTGCTGTCGAATGTTAGAACAACATTTCCTCTAGTGGCGAAAAACTTGTGGATAGATGTAAAAAACACTGAGCTTTTGTTGTTGATTTGTAATAAAGTTTTTTTTTTTAAAAAGAGTGAAGTAATGACACACACACACGGATTGTATTTGTAACAGCCCTCCGCTTTATTGAAATACATCGGAGTCAGGTTAATATAATGGGTTCTCCACATAAGTGTGGCAGCCAGTTCCATACATTATTTTGTTTTGACCTTACACCTTAAATATTTTTTTTTTGTGCAAAAAAGAATCTACATCACCTGTAGTGGGTTATCCTCAGTAAAACGCCCAAACCGTTCAAAGAAAAAAAAAAAGGAGCAAAGTCCAAATAAAACAACAAACCGAAAAACAAATGATTACATCTATAACATGCAAAACTGTACAAATTATTACAAAGCAATCCTAGAAAACAAAAACAAAAGTGTAATATGATATGAAAGAGCAAAATAATATAGAAGGTACTGTAGATAAGACCTCACTGAAATGCAAAGGCGTTTGAAGTTTTTTTTAATTTTCGGTTTTTCCTTCTCACTGTGGCACCTCAGCCAACAAAGCACCTCTCACCCTTCACCCCTCAACTCTTTTTTTTTCTGTTTTGTTTTTCTTTACATCTTGTAGTCCACTCCACCCGTCTTCGTTTCCTCGCTGTCTCCACCCGGGTCGCAACTACTGTACACTACCAGCCTGATTCATCTCTCCCTCACTCGCTCCGGCCATCCATCCGTCAAACACTCACCCATTTTCATCTAAAATGAAAATATTTCATTGGTTCTGACATTTCCTGAGTTTCTCTTCCCCTCTCCTTAAACTGGGATATCTAGGATCCATTTTATTTCTGTACAATATCGGCCGATAATAAAACACCTGGCTAAGACGGAGCTCCCAAACCCTCCCTCCCCCCGACTAATACATTCTACAGATCAACTCCAGCAGGAACTAAAGAGACTCGCTAGCTTAAAACGTTTTCTAAGAGGTGGTTGTTTGGAATAAAACCAGCTTAGTCGCACTGAAGAGCCGCTCACCTCTCTCTCCCTCCCTTCCTCTCCCTCTCTTCATATAAAATGGAATACTAAAAAAATAATAATAATTAACACTTGGAATGGGCTGTTTAGAGCTACTTTGTTGTGTTTCAACAGGGGAATCGGCAGGAATGTCCACCAAAGTTTTTTTGTTTCCCTTTCTGACAAACAAGCGGAATAAAGTGGAGGATTGAGAGCGAGGACGCTCGGCCTCTGATTCTACAGATAATGTCAGGACAGTTTTCAGCTGCGCGCTCGCTGCTGCTCCCTCATCGCTGTAATCTGGCCTGCGAGTGAATCCTCGTATAAAATGCCTTTCAATCTGTCTGTAAACTGAAGGAGATGAACAGAGGTAACAGGTTTTTGGCTGGGAATGCCCTGCTCTGCAGCCAGGAGCCGTCACACTGTAAAATGCTCTTTCAGAGGCCTTTTTTCCACCCTGCCAAAGAAACGCCGCCTGGAGGAGCCCGGCTCATTTTACAGACAACAACAGGTCACGCTGAGGTCGCCTCATCATGAAAAACCCAAGTGCTGACTCCCTCTCAGCCTGTAAGTGTCTACATTCTGGTTTTAGTGTTTTTTCTTTTAATCAAGAGCTCTACTGGTCACGAACAGATCAACCAAACCTTCTCCAGAAAGACAAAATAATATCACAGTCTCCCTCGTTTGTCCATGTTTTTGGTTAAATCAAGCTCAGCGGAGAGGACCGATCCCTCCACCCAGACACCACAGTGACGTTTAACACACACACGTGTCGATAACTGTTGAATAAATGATCGGAGCCACTTCACCTCGAACAGTCGCAGAGGTGGAGCAGGACAAGGCAATCTGCTGCATAAAAACACCACCTCAGTGTGCGTAGATACATGTGTGGTAGCAGGTTTGTGATAAATGCACGAGTTCACTCTACGATACGGGCAGTAGTGTCGATCCATACGTGAGTGGTCTTCACTCAAACACAGTGGGAGGAGAGAAAACACAACGCGTGTCATACATACAATATAAAACAAACAAATCTAAAATCAATCGGTAAATAAAAAAAGAAAAACTGGAGAGTGGTTAAAAATGGCTTTTTGTGTGAATACAACCCCAAAAAAATCACTCGAAACAAACAAAAAGGAAAATAAAAGTCGAGGAGGATTTTTTCTCTTTCCCGTGTAGTTCTCTATAGTATTTTCCTTATCATATATTACTCTCTACTTTGAACCTATGTACATTATTGTGATGGGAACCTGTGAGTTGGTCAGTTTGGTTGTACAGCAAACGTCTACACTACAACGGAGGACGTCCAGGGCTGTCGGATGGCGTCCGAGGAGGAAGAGAGTAGAAGAGGAGCGGTGACGATGTCGCGGGAGCCGGCTGTTATTAACGCTGCTTCTCATGGTCAGAAATCAAATTTAAAAAAAGATTATAAAGTCACTGCACTTAGTATCATGAGCAAAAGAAAAAAAAAAAATCATAGCTTTCCTTTCTCACCTCTCTCTCTTTTTTAATATTTATTACATTTTGAATTTTTGCAGCACCCAAAGAGAAAGCGACGGAGGGAGGTGAGGTGGGTTTAACTCCACCCGTCTGACTCGCCGCCATGAAGCAAACCTCCCTTTTCCTTGTCTAAGATTGATAAATAAATTAAAATATTGTCCCCTAAAACCCAAAGGGTCCTATGTACAAGTACAAATCACTTTCTCTCGATAATAATCCTCTTCTTTTTGTTGCATGGTGAGCTTTCTGAGTCTGGGGGACAGAACGGCGTCTGTTCATAGCAAAACAAAAACAAAAAAGAACGAGCAGAGACGGGAGGTTTTCATTCCTGCATCGACGCCCTTTCTGGATAAACGCATGCACACACACTGGCAGGCGCATACAGCTCCTCTCACACTCACACACACACACACACACACATTTGCACCCTCACACACAGGTTTGTTAGCTTCTCCCTCAGAGTTTCCCTCAAAGAGACGACACTCTTTCTCAGTGTTTCTGGCCCGTCTTGGAAGTACGATGAGACAAATTGAGGCTGTAAAGCGGGACAAATGTTCGTCAGGAGGTGCAGTTCTCTGGGCAGTGAGGGGGGAGGAGGTGTTCAGAAAGGATGCAGAGGCTGCGGTGGAAGAGGAGGGTTTGGAGTCCTGTGCTGTCGGTCGGTTGGTCGGTCGGTTGGTCGGTGGGCGGGGCGAGAAGCCGGCGGAGGCTCATGTGTCCCAGCCCATGCGGTCTGTGCTCTCCAGGGACAGGGACTTGGTCTTGTGTGGCGAGGCCGGACTGGGAGGGCTGCTGAAGGTGGAGCTGTTGGAGGCCGTGGAGTGACGGGGGGAGTCCGAGTCCTGGAGGAGGAGGAGGAGGACAAAGAGAGGAGGAGGGGAGAGATGGAGATGAAGTGAGATAAAGGACAGGGAGAAAAAAACAGAAATTAGATGATGTCAGCAGAAGTTCATGACACATGAGAGTATCTGTGGTTTATATTGAGACTGAGTGACTGTTTGAGGCTAACAAAGGTATAAATACATGATATAGACACAATATAATAAAAATGGCTGCTTCTGTCTGCTCTAGCAGTAAATCAAGTCTGATCAGTACGGTGCTGTCGGGTGGAGAACAGACGCTCCACCCCTCCTCGTCTTCCACATCATCAGCAGATGAGCGGCTCAATTGACCGGAAGTGATCAGCTGAAGGAACACAAACATGCAGGCAGGCCCGATGAAGAGGAGGAGGAGGAGGATGTGGGTTCAACCATCATACTGTAAACACGTACAGTATGTGCTGCATCGCTCTTATGTGATGATGTTTAACCCAAAAGAACATGAGACCTGCAGAGTTCTGGTCCAAACACAGGAAACAGTGACGTAATGTGTGATGATGGTTTGTAATTACACATCTCTCTACAGTTCACTGACTCTCACTGGGCTTTCTGTGATCTACAACATCTCCTCCTGTGTGGATCCACTCTGACACACTTCTGACCTACAAGCGCAGTCGTCTACGATCTGTAGCGACAGAGAAACATCCTGCTGTTTCTCACGTCACACACACACCACAGCCTCTCAGCTCAATGTGGATGGGCAGTGCTCACACATCTAGTCTCCCAAACAGACCATAATTATAAACCTCAGTAGGGTGTGTGTATTGGGAGCAGCACTGCCCAGCGACATTGTGCACAGATCTATAAAAGCACTCAGCCGTTCCACCCACATTAACTAATCAGTCATCATTTACAGCACAGACGTGCGTCACTTCAAACCATGCAGCTGTTGTGACGTGTTCTAATTTATAATCAACCACTCTGTCAGCTGATTTATGTGATCATTACATACAGAGTCACAGAATATCAGATAACATCCAGCCTGCGGCCGAGCTGACAGGAACATGGGAGGCTGTGAGGAAGCAGACATGCTCTGTGAGCGGTGGGAACATGTGTATGCAAAATGGCCGAGCACCGTTTCATCAGCAACCAAAAACAAAAATGACAAGACGCCGGGTGAGACTGATGGTGCAGCTGATGCTCCGGTGAGACACGTGACAAGCCATCAGCCATCAGACGCAGCTGACATGACGGAGCTGAGATGGAGCAGCGAGCGGCTGCGGGGCGGCCAGAGGCTCCACTAACACCATGTGACTGTATATCTGTGGTCTGAATGCACCTCATGCTGATGTGTGTGTTCTGTGGTGGGTGTTCGGTGACACGGTGCTCTCAGTTGTGTGTTTGGTGCAGCTGTTGCAGCTTTTCACATTACCTTCATCTTACTAAGCAGGGTCCTTAAAGCCCTTTTCAGATCGGGGGTCTTCTCCGACGGTGAGACTGCCTGCCACTGCAGAGGAGAGTTCAGACTCAGCGCCCAGCCCACAGACAACATGCTGCTGGGGTGGGTGAGGGGGGGAGGCGGGGAGGGCGAGGCGCAGCTGGGTGAGGGTGGAGGGGGAGGCGAGGAATGGAGCTGACAGCGTCCAGGCTGATGGGCCATGAGGATGGGGAGCCACAGGGAGGATGGCAGGCGGTTTGAGGGTGGATGACGTACAAGTTGAACTCTACTGTATTTACTGCTACTGGTGAACTATGAAATTCCACAATCAATTAAATATATATATAAGCAACGATGGAGCGTTGCTGTTGTGGGGACATAATACACATCAGCTGTCACTGTGTTTGCTTCAGTATTGGAGGGAACATGTAGCCGGAGCTGAACCTAACACAGGTACCACAGGGAGGCGATCACAGTCTGTGCTGGGAGACTGAGGGCACTACAAAGCGCTGACATCACAGGGAGCTAACCAATCAGAGAGATGGGATGAGGCCGGGATGCTTGTGACAAATGGGACAGAGGAGGAGTTCTTTGATTGGGGAACAATGTGATCCACTTCATGTCTAACTTCTACAATCGCATGGCAAGAAAACAATCATGATTTAGACTTCATACAAAGCTGCTGTCGGGTTGATGTTCTACACCACAATCAGACGGTCCTCATCTGAACCAACAAGTTAGTAGAAACTCAGATATGCTACAAGTTTAGTTGTTTAGTTGAACAGAACCGAGCTCTCGGACCTCTCTTACAGTATATTGTATCAGATGTTTACATGAAGCTGAACGTTCACATGAACTGACCTCTCTGTCAAACTGTGAGAGTGGAGCGTCGCCACAGTCCATCCCTCCGCCAGAGGACAGGGAGCTCTCAGAGGGAGAGGTCATGGTCTGCCGCTTGGATCCGTAGCTTCCTCCGGACAGCTCTCGGCGCAGAGCGCTGCCGTTCTGAGAGGACGAGCCTGCAGAGAGGGAGGGAGGGAGGAGGAGGTGAGTAGAAGCGTACAGCGCAGGGAGAGAAACACTGACGACGGCTGATGTGCTGCTGTTACTCACGTATGCCCAGTCCGCTGCTGGCACTCATGGAGCGACCCGGCTCGGCCCGGTTCTTGGTGATGGAGGGGATGCTGACTGAACCGCTGAAGCCCGCGCGGCTCTCCTGAACACGGACGTTCTGGTTTAAACACGCAAACAGAACAAACACGCACACAACACAGAGTGCAGTGCAGGGGGCAGCGGTGAGGAGGGTGCAGGTTCAAACACCACATGCTCAAACATCTCACGTGTGATTGGTCGGTGAGGTTTGGGCAGACAGACATGCAGGCACAGTCTCTATACACATGTAGCGGGTCAGGAGAAGCCGGAGGAGCGAACTTTGGGGGATAAAGGAGTACGAGGGCGAGGAGGACAATTCACCCAACAGGCTGGACACACTGTGTGAGTGAGCGGCGTTACGTCTCGCTTTTCATCTCAGCGTCCATGTTAACAGGTTAGAGCGGCCGAACCGGCTGCGTGACTAACACTTCACACGCTCGCGTCAAGCAAAGCTGCAGCGGCGCTTCATCTAGACTCTCTCCTACTTTCACACGTGCTGTCGTATCGCCATCACAGCAGCGTATCACCACAGTTTTAATGTCTGTATCTGTAGAATATGTCAGACATTTGTCTCTCCCTCCCACGTTCTTGCTTACACAATGGGAGGAAATATAGAAGCCCTGAGGAGCAAGATTTGTATTTTCTGGTGCTCCATTTTGTTTAAAAAAATGTTCAGATGTCGAGTCGAGTGAGGAAAAATCAATTTTCATGAGAATTCTGCTCCTTTTTTTAGTGTGAGACCGAGTGAACAAAAAGTTTTTCAAGCAGAAATTAAAGCTCATTTTTCTAAGTTCGAATATTTTTTTCTCACAAACTTCCTTTCTTCATTTCATGTTTTCACTTTTACATGAAGAAAAAAATTGTGTTTTCTTCGTGAAAAACATGTGTGTCCAGTCAAGTGAAACTATATTTCACAAAGAAAAAAAGCGTTAGTTCTTCAGCCGCTGGATGTCAAAATGAGTGTTACAGAAACAGGCCATGTTCCTGCAGGGGAGTTTAAAATGTCTCTGCTCTCTGAACACAAGATGTATCTGTTACTGTCAGCGGCTTATATAACGTGACTGTCAAAACAAATCCTGTGGACGTTTTTTTTTTTTCACCAGAACATTTGTAAATTTTTACTTCTTTTTTTTTTTCCCATCTCGGTTTGACACATGAAAAAAAAGTTTTTATGATTTTTTTGTTTTTGTTTTTCAAACAAAAATATTTTTCTAGTTAATTTTTTTTCATTCGACTCGACATTTTTTGTTTTTCACTCATGAAAAAAAATTTAACTTCCCACTCCCCACGTGCCACTCAGGGCTTCAGAAGGTTAATAAAAATCCCATCATCATATCTATTGATGATTATCAAAGGTAAACTCCATGGAAACAGGTCGGGCAGGTAGGCGCTGCCTGTGTAACAGAAGCATGCGAGCAGGTAAGCAGCGCAGCCGCCACGCAGAACAGTCGTATCCTGTGTTCGCCAGCATTTAAGCTTTTAAGGTTAGTTAGTATAACGGGGAATAAAACCTTTCTTTGCTCAATTCCAAGTGTCAGCAAAGGTGACATCAAAGGACAAATGAGGATCTGGTTCTACAAACACATCTTCAACAGTGTGTCAGCTGTAGTTGTATCTGCGTCCTGTGTATACATGCGCTGTTTCACAACTGCTTCCTCGTGTGTTTGTCAGGCTCGCTCTCTATACATTTATTTACATAACAATATAAATATCTGTACCATGGGCAGGTCCTTAAGGATCTGGATCCCGTCTCCTGGTCCCATGTGGGCCACGTGGTTGAAGTTGGTGGGGTTGGAGATGAGCTTGTTCCTCATCTCTGGGTCTCGCAGCATCTCTCTGGAAGCACAAACACACCAGTGATGAACAAGAAGCACAGAGAGTAACACAGAGACGGAAACAGGCCGAGACACATTAATACGTCTTTTCCTCTCCTCCATTAAAGATGAATTCCTCCTTTAGGGAAACCTGTGAGTGGTTTAATGTTTGCTGAAACATGCTCTGGTGTTGCAGTGAATATAAATTGTGCTGCGTCATGCTGCAGGTGAACTACCTCCTCTGCTGAAGCCGCTCTTCCTCAGGCACCCTGAACGAGAAGCGCCTCTTGTTGTTCATGCTGCGCACCATCTGCTTCCTGCTGTTGTCAGACGTCTCTGGGACGACCAGCTCGTCACCCTCTGGAAGACGACAAAAGGCGCAGCAGACGTGTTTACATGACGGACTACTAAGTGCTGCAAATTCACACTGCTGGCTGAGAATGGCACATCAAACTTCCTACTGTTACTCAAGTTGCTTTGTTCTACAAAATATTTTTGTAGAAAGGACAGTGGAAGGTTATGAAACACATGAGTTAAAGAGTTAAAGTCCTGCAGACTGCCTCACGCTGTGGTGGGATGGACGCTGTGACTAAAGCTGAATATAAACAGAGAAGTTTTTGGACAACAGTGGAATTAATCTTATATTATATTGCTGCATCATCAACATTTTTGTAGTTGTACACTTGTGAGTTCTTACCGGCCATCTTGTTTCTAAAGTAGATAAGCCGGACTGTTTCCAGTCCCAGCAGGTTCAGAGAGCCGTCAACATTCAGAGGTCGTACCTACAGAGGGAGCAGAGGAACCAACCAGTCAGCTATTTCCTGCTATTGAGTGATTATCATCATAGAAATGTACTTGAGTAACTTTTGAGTAAGGATTGTATTCATCTGTTAATGTGGCAGAGATGTCAGTCATTCACATCATCCAGCAGGTGGAGCCAGACGGCTGCTGGCGCTTCAGTCTGTCATATTCACAACAGGCTGCAGTCGACTGCACTGACCTTCTTGAGAGGGATGGTCTGAATCCACTCCATGGTGTTGACGTCAAACACGTCGACAGCATTCTCACTGTACACTGACAGGTAGGGGGCGTTGTAGCCTGGACAGGGAGACGACATTACTGGTCTGTCTTCTTTAACTGTCAGTACTGTTTTTATGATTTCTGCTTTATCATTATGTAAACATTTTTATTGATGTATATTCCAGTTCACTGTTCACTATGAGTGTCACATACAATTCACTGTAGCACCTTCTCTATTTTATGCATCAAATAATACAATGTGTCCAGTGGTTATGTGATCTGGTGGCTAGTTATACACAGTGAGTATCCATACACCCTCTTATAGTGATTATCACATTCATTCATGCACTCACAGGCAGCGATGGGCACCGCCGGCCACATCAGCTCCTGCTGACGGGACCTGCGGCCCTGAGAGTCCACATAAACTCCTATGGCGCTAAAGCACAGCAGCAGCTCCTTGCTGGAAATCTCTACGGCACAGAGGGCCTCCAGGCCCTGCTGGGGGATGAAGGCCAGGGTGTGGTCCTCGGGGTGGAGCAGGCTGACAGGGGACACGTCACCATGGACACTGTGGAGGTCATCGGAAACACAGAGTCAGATTTAACTTAAATTTTGACATATTTGTCATGTTTTACAGTGATTTCAGCAAGGAAAGACATGAAACAATCCTGTTAACCATTAGAGAAACATCTCCACTGAGTTCTGATCAGTTGGAATGTGGATTACCTGTAGCGGGTGAAGCCAGACTGATATCCTACGTAAAGACGCTCGCTGAGCAGACCCATCCACTGAACTTGTCCCGGAGCCTGCAGCTCTCGCAGCCGACGATGACGTCCTTTACTCTTATTCACCTGCAGAGCATTGGGACAATTGGAAAGTGTTTTTTACAGCAGCAAATAAAAACAAACTAACATCTCACTAAAGATGTTTGTGTCAATATAAACAGCTTTAGTCGAGTGTTTCCTCACCTCGTAGCATATGATCTGTCTCTTCATGGCCACGCAGAGGCAGGTGAGCGAGCCGTTGCGGACGGGTCCAGACACGATCGTCTGACAGCCTTTTGTCTCTGCCAGCTTGTAGGACTCGGTCTCGCGGCCGTCCAGGGCCTGCGTGGGGAAGAGACGCACGTGGCGGTTCCTGCCGGAGATGACGGCCAGCAGCTGCTCCTGGAGAATCAGGTCGATGTGGTGCACCTTCTTGTTGTCCCCCACCCGGATAATTTCTAAAGATGGAGGGAGTGAATAAACATGTGGAGATGAAGGACGGTGGGTGAAACAAATAAAAAATAAAATCAGGTCATCAATCCGTTATTAATGCCAACATGTTCAAAGCTATTCAGTGGAAAATAAAACAGGTAAATAATGACACAGAACAGATCTTAAAGAGTGGATCTTACCATCTTTGGTGACGTGGATGACAAAAAGGCCTTCCTCGTTGCCCAGGGCGACACGCTCATGATCTGAGGACAGAGCGAATAAGGTGAGACGAGCACTTCAGAGCCGGTAAGCGGACAGGAAAGGACAGGAAATGTTCCAGCCTGCTAGTTTCTATTTTCATATCGTGGTGGAAATCAAACTGCCAGTCTCAGGCGGTCTCTCTCATCTAACCGTCGGTCTGTGAAATAGCTCCATCTAACGGCATAAACAGGGATTAACTGCTCCCTATGACAACACGGGTAGTTTGTTCAGTGGCTCAGTGAGTGTTGACGGCTCACCTATGATAGCAGCAGATTGTGTGGTCTTGATGAGCGGCAGGGTGCTGTCGTAGGCCTCTTTGGGGACGTAGACGAAGCGCTCCTTGAGCTTGTTCTTCTTGAGGATGCGGTGGAGCTCGTTGAGGAGGCCCACCCATTTGTTCCTTTCCTGATCGCTGTCGGCCAGGATCAGGATGGAGGGCTTGTGGCTGCTGGAGGGGGAGAGCTGGGACGCCGTCACCTGAGAAGTGGAGAGGGACAGGTGAGAGGTCACATGAGCTGTTGAGTCAAACTCAGATAGTTTTGAAACCTTCGGGCAAAGACAATCAGGAGGACTTACTCTGAATATACAGGGGATGTCTTTACGGCTGGCGTGGATGACATCAGAGGCCAGAACAGAACTGACTGAAAACTCTTCGTCCCTACAGGAGAGAACAAAGGTTAGACATGAAGGAACTACAGCTGCATGGATTCATCATTTACTTTGTACATGTTTCTGTCAGTTTTCTGTGAAGATAAAAAACATTCTCTAGTTTTGTGACACATTTTCTTTTCATCATATCTCACAGTGAAATAAATATTGTAACGTTTAGACTGTTACGGTGGCCAAAAGGTTAGAGTCAAGTTTCCTTTTTTAAAGAAAAAATCTGTGGACATTTTTTGGGCCTGTGAGTGATCAGGGTGCACCGTAATGTGCAGATTTATCGATAACAAAAATAATCAACTGTTGCCGTCCCAGCAGGACTAAATCACTTGTAGTAGTACTGACAATGTGTTTTCTTGGTGTATTGTTTGTGCAGTACAATGAAGAGCTGAAGCTGGTGAATATCTGTGACGACGTCTCTGTGCTTCTCTTACCTCATATCTATAACTTGGCTGACTACTACACTTGGCTGCGTGGCTTTTCCTTCTCCCAGCTCGTAGAGGAACAGTTTGAAGTCGCACACCACAGCCATCGCCCTCTGCCAACCCTTCTTCACTCCTGTCGGTTTGGGCACCTAGAGCAGACACAAAGACACGGTTTAGTGATAGAAAACAAAGACCTGTACCAAATTCAGAACTACACAAACCTGCACAAAAATAAATGTTTCCTTAAATTCAAGTCTCCCCCAAAAGCTACATGTCCTGTTTACCTCTTTGTGGATTCAGAAATAAAGCAAGGACGCTGAAAGCTAAAGTCTATTTGGGTTTGAAAGGAAGTAAACAATTCAGAAACATTGGCTTGTTTTAAAGTCTCCAAACAGCTGCAATGTTTTCAACTGAGCATCAGGTCACTAAAGACAACAAGGCCTTTGTCAGTCTTACTCACCCTCACTGTCCCTTCATACACGGTTCCGATCCCCCTCTGAGGGTCGATACCCAGCGGGCCCTTGGTCTGGTCAGGGGGGACAGGACACACAGCCGGAGCCTTGTCCGCACAGGTTACATGGCAGGAGAAGTTACACACTGGACAAACGAGAAGGTTTGACTGGTCATGTATCAAATCGGATTGATTTTAAAAGTAACAAAAAGGGACAATAAAAAGGACATCGTCCACCTTCTGCTCCCCCCGTCTCTTACCTTCACAGGTACAACCTTGACGTATGAGCCCCACCATGAGGGAAGTGCACCGGTTACATTTAGTGGGCGTGTTGAATGTCTTCACCACAAACTGATGTGCTTTGGACTGTCGGAGAATAAACAAATAAGCATGAATGAGTAAGAGAGACATCATCAGTGGTTATTACATGATCTGGTCTTTTGAGGTGACCCTTCGGAAAAAAACCTCCGACCTTCGGTGAGGAGCGTCCGATACTGCCGTACCCTCCTGAGCGCATGGTGGGGGTCTGGACTGTACGGGGAGGATGATCTATGAGCTGCGAGACAGAACACACAAACATCGATCAGTGGGACACATCACTGGAAACCACAAAAGAAAAGGCTCGGACAAAACATTCTGTGGGTATCGATCAGAAGTGATAAAGTTGGATCAGGCAATAATAGTAATAAAGCCAGAAGTTCATATTGAGCATATTTGTCTCTAAGACATGAACAACACGATCACCTGCAGCTGTATATCTTTTTATCATTATTTCATTATGACTTCTTGGTTTGAAGAACTTGCACATCATATCTGCTTCGTGATGCGGTTCCTCATCAAGACGTTGGTATTTACTTACATCATCACATTCAACAACAGGCTGACGACACACCAAGTTCAATTTAGATTGGAATCTACTGCTGACCTCAATGATCTCCTTCTTCTTTGCATTCCTCTGTAATTGAGTTACTTGCATTTCACAAGGGCTGACCTGTTTGACATTCCAGTATTGTGAATTGCTCCGAGTAACAAAATGTCAATTGAATTGGTGTGAGGAACATCAGGACACATTCTTTCCCTGTTCCTTCACTTGCCAGACATGCAGGTGTCTCCTGACCAGGATTTGTTACTGGTGACAACAGGATGTGAAATTACATCCAACCATGATGCAGATTCTGCAGTTGTGTCTAACCAGGGCTGCAAAATCTCTACAAACCTCTATGGGCTCCATATCACTGGCCATGGAGGGTGAACGCGAGCGGGACTTGAGGTGGGACTTGGGGTCATCTTCCCGGGATGGAGTGTTGGAGGGCGTGAAGTTATCAATCGAGTCAACCTGACGAGAGAAAAGCAAGATGGAGGAGTGGGAGAGGGATACAGGGACAAGTAAGAAAAGATAAGTGAGAAAAGAAGAACAAGAAGAAGGAGGTAGAAATGATCAGATGGGAAAAATGGAGAGGAACAAAGTGGTGATAAGGCAGATGGATAGAGGAAGATGAGAGGAGGGAGACAAAGAAAAACAGATGTTAAACTAAACAAACCAGAGAACAAAATGCAGTTTCCATGCTGAGAGAAAAGAGCTGGTGCCATAAACAGATGGAAAACAGAACAAACAGGGAGTGTGGTCGTATTCACTGGACTTTGAAAGCTACAGAGAAAAGACCACAACCTCGCTGTAACCCCAGTACTCAGTTAAACACATGGGAACACATCACAGCCCAATGCCCATGCTAATATAACCACAACAAGCAAACCCCATACACCATGCATGGCCATTCACAAGACTACACTGAAGAATATAAAATAAAGTAAAAAAATACACAGAGACCAGTGAACACAGGCAATACACATAGAACACCCCCATGATATCAAACATGACAGATTCAACACATCAGTGCCTTTGACAAAAGATGTTTCAGAATGTTTCCCGCCATGCAACCAGACAGCCACAGTAAACACACGCAAGAAATGCACACACACACAAATTAAACATCAACAACGACGAGGACAACACAGCATATTCAGAGAGACTCATTGGGATCACAGAGCGCAAGTGATGGTGCTTACACGTCTGCCTTTGCTAGCCGGGCCAACGGATGGCGAGCGCTTCAATGGCAGGAGAGGCAGAGAGTGGCAGAGACATAGAGATGAGTAAATATCAGTCTAACAGAGCTGAAAACACACAGTTAAACAGACTGAGGGAGAAACATGGACATGGTAATATGAGCCTGTATTACATCAACCAGCGCTTCCCAACTGTTTGTGCTGCACATCAAACATCAGATGAGATGTTCTTATATATGTAATCTAACATTTATTACATGAACGTGGATATTGTTCAATATGTTTTTTAATATATGACCACAATCCAGCTTCTGAATGGTCATATTAAAACATACTTATCCTCTTTCGGCTAATCATTTCATTTCTGTTTCTATTACCTTTAGCTAATTATTTCAACTGTTGTCTTTTGCTAGAAACTCACTTTTTCAACTTGCTTACCAACTAGTTTTCATGCACTCTTAATTACAAGTTGTGCTACAAATGGCTCAAGTTGATGGGGAGCATACTTGTACTTCCTTAATCAAACCCTAGTTTAGTAAATAAGCTGAACTTTGGTTTCACAAGTAGCCCTGGTTGGGAATCACTGCGTTAGACTATTCAGAGTTGAACTGTCGACGAAGGCTGAAGAGGATGGATGGATGCAAATGGAAAGAAAACACATGATGATGGGAAAGGAGCAGCTGGGGAAGTCAGTATGGAGCACAGTGACGACAATAACGCCCTGTTAACCAAAAGACAAAGGGGTGTGTGAAGGATTTATACAAAAAAATGTAGCAAGTACTTTGTTGTTCTGATCAACCACATTTCTAGCACTAGAAAACTCTGGTAGAGTCAAATAACCCACTAGCCTACAAGGAGTAGCAGGCAACTGAGTAAAAGGGCAGCACACTGCAAAATGTGTTCATCTTAACAAGCAGATGAAATGAATCCATCTCATTCCATTTACCTTTACATTTGTTTTAATAAAAATAAGATTTAGACCTTGTTAAAGGACAGAACTGGTATTATGCAGTGGTTCTGCTCTTCTTCACAGTTACACTGATGCACAGGCACGAACGCATAGATGCAACATGTATACACAGATCTACACCGTCGGTCTCAGTCGGGAAAATGTCCTACAGCACACAGCTACTGTCACGTACACACAGACCTCCGCCTAACCAGGAGGAACTTACGTCTTCCCAAAACTCAATTAAAGAAGATGAGGATGAGGAATAAGAGTCCTGATGTACCAGAGAATGAAGCAAGGAAACAACCAAAAAGATAAAAGAAAAATAAACATTCGTGTAAAGAAAAAAAAAGTAAATGTTAAAAAGCATGACGAGAAAGACAGAAAATAACTCAATGAGCTGCAGATTTATGATTTCCAGGCTGATCATGATCGTAGAAACTCAGATCTTGGATTCAACACAGATGGTTTGCCCCCATCAGCTTTTCTTAAATCAACAAGGATTTTTTTTTTTTTTTCTTGCATACTTACATCGAACTGGTCGAGTGCTGAGGTGGGGGCGTTGAGGAAAGCCAAGAAGGAATTCTGGGAATCCTGGTGCTTGACACCTACAGACACAGAACAAATAGCACAACCGTGGTTAAGTACGTGATATTAAACCATCAAAGGGTGACTTAAACAAAATGAGTCACAGGACTGATTCTAAGAAGTGGAAAGTGTTTCATATGACCTCAGAAACAATAAGTTTTCATGTACACAGCACATGGTTTTATTTTCCAAATATGACCGCTGACGCAAAACCTTCTGATTTGGTTCCCTGGTTGTGTTTATCCCTCTTTCACAGTGATTATCTCTCACGAGTGCTTTCACAGTCAGCAGTGACCGGTCAACCATCAACACGCATGTATTAACAAAGACAGAACATCTAATTAACCGTTTCTAATTGGAGTGTTATTGATAGAAAAAAAAACTTGCATAGGAAGTTTTGAAAGACTGTGTTTCTAAAATGTATTGATCACGATACCAAGTGAGCTCTTTTACATCGATCTGCAATAAATACTGCAGGAGCAACCGTGGAGTACAAATGTTGTAAACAACTTTTGAGCATTTTGGGAACTGACAAGAAAACAGAAAGGTCATTTGACAGATTTTCAGACGTACCCCTCCGTAGCCGCAGTTCTTCCGTCTCTTTCTTCAGCCTGTCAATTTCAGCGAGGAGCTCCTGGTTTTTACTTTCCACGTCCTGCAGTTTACTGTTGGATCAGAGACAACAGTGCATCAAATGAAGTCCACAGGTTTAGTAACAATTTTGAGAAATGTTTTCAGCGCTAATCAGTGCAAAAACAAACTCTTAACTCCTGCTGTGAAGCATCCTTACCATTCTGTGGAGATGTTGTTGGCTTTGACCTTGTTCAGTTCGTCCTGGATGCTCTGCTTGGCTCTGATCTCAGCGTCCAGGGCCGACTGCAGCTCCAGACGGGCCGACATGTCCAGCTTGGCAAAGCGCCGCATCTTCCACGGCATGTCCTGAAACAGAGAGCAAAAGTCAGAACATTAATGACAAACACTGACAGACGGAGTTCAAATGACGGACGTGCACAAGAGCCGTGATAATATAATATAATGAGTCAATATAACAGAAATATAACTTTATCTTATTTTTCATTCATCTTATCATTTGAGAAAAATAAAACATATGTAAGGCAGTTTTATCTGTAATTAAAACAGTTCACAATCATAGAGTACATCTCAGTAATACGGCATCTACAGTTTTTGGGAACAGTGAGTTTTATTTGTGTGTATCTTACCGTGGCTCTGGCTCCCAGACTGGTGTTCCTCAGTCCCTCCAGCTCTTCTGTCATCTTAGTGGCCAGAGCCTGCAGGTATCCCCGAGCATCCTTCTCATCGCTCACCCTGCAGCAGACAGACACAAATACATGTATTTTGCATTACGATACATTTAAAGACATTAGAAAGAGTCACATTCACCCATAAAGACCTTAAAAATTTAGCAGAATCAGTCGCATTCACACCACAACTGCTTTAACTTTACAAGAGCATGTCAACCTTTTTATGCACAAACACACACATTATGTAAATGCTGCCGTAAAGAGAACCTGACACCAGGTGCATCATCAGCTTCACACACACTAACAGACAGGTAACACATGTTCAGACTGCAGGAAGCTCTGAGAACCTTGTGCAGCAGCACAACATCTCCACCAGGGGGCAACATCAGTCACCACATTCTTTTAAAAATGCATCCCAAGCTCAACATTTGTATGTGCATGTTAGGAATGTGAGTGTGTACGTTGGTGTATGTGTGTATGTGTGTTGCATCGTCTGAATGGATCAATCGCCTGTGTGTATGTGTGTGTCTGTGTGGTATGTGTGCTATGTGAGGACTGCGGTCTCGTCCAACAGAGGGAAGCCGAGCAGCTGGCGAGGTGTCAGCTGCAATGGGAAGTGATCTGAGAGGAAGGGAGGGTCAAGCAGCTCCGAGATCTTCAGAGGCATGTGAGAAACGCTGCAGTTATACTGTGCTGAGAAACCCAATACACTACTACACAACATGGGAAAGAGTGTGTGTGTGTGTGTGTGTGTGTGTGTGTGTGTGTGTGTGTGTGTGTGTGTGTGTGTGTGTGTGTGTGCATTCTATGAGCCTGAATATAGCCCTCTTTCACTTTGTGATGCTAGAGCATCAATGGAAAACTATATGCCTCAGCACGTTTTGAGTGCATTTGAGAAAGCTACTGCTTGCATATGTGTGTGTCTGTCTGTGTGTGTGTGCATGTGCATGTGTGTGCGTCTCACCATTGGATGATTTCTGTGATCTGGGCCTCCCAGTGAGCTACACTCTCCTTTTTGTCAGCCAGCTCCCTCATCTCCTCCTCCAGCTGCCTGTTGGAGCTGCTCACCCTCTCAAACATGCTGGTCAGCTGAGGGGATACGAACACACACACACACAGACACACACAGACACACACAGACACACACAGACAAAGAAAAAAGATCATATTAAACTTCATCGCGTCGTGAAGCCGTCATAAAACACCTGGCAAATGGATTCATATATACTGTATATACCGACAACATGACATTACATTAGAAAAGCTGCACTACCGTGTAATGAGTCTAACAGTTGCTGCGTAGCTCAAAGGTGTTCGGCCTTGAACGTGACGACTGGCTCAATATGTGAAATGAATCATCGTGTTGTTGGAGGTTATGACAGATTTTATGATTCAACTCCCAGATGCTCAACTACAGCGCTTCTAAAGAGGT
>CAEMYA010000010.1:14240711-14261078 GCA_903131615.1 Diplodus sargus
GTAGCAACGTTTCATTTTTTTTTTTTTATACTGACACGGCTGCATTTTGTCTGTTTCTTTTCTGCAGCAGGATTTAAAGCTACACGGTGGTAAATTATTCTTTTATACTCCCGGGTGACATTTTTATGCAGGAAAATTGAGTAGATCATTTTTTGGGGGCGTCAATTCTGCTTATGATCACAGCTCACGAAGACAAATCTCTCATGAACGGGTGGCATTTTTTAAGATAATATGAGCGATTTAAGGCCAGACTGTTGAATTAGGAGGATTCGGTGAATCTGAACGCAATGTACGAACAAGCCGTGTGGAAAAAAGTGAAGTGAAGAATAAGAAAAATGCAATAGGCTGCAGTCTGAAGCTCCTGCTCATTTGTGAACACTCAGTAAAACAATCTAAGTCACCAAATGAGACGTTTTCTCATGTCTGGCTGAACAACTGCACTAATCCTCCTTCATAATAGAGAGCAATTGAGCTTGACAACCGTGAAAATTAAACTTTCCTTAAACACACAGAAAAAGACATAATACTTGAATATGGAGTGGCATGATTTTTCTACAAAGGAAATCTGGAGCCTCCTTTGAAAGATGAGAACAGTCGAACAATAATATTTTCACACACTCCAAATGCAGTCAAGAAATATTTTGTGCAAAGACTCACATACAGACAGATCTAATCTGTGCTGAGCGCTTAAGCTTTAAAAACAAAATCTTTCAGGATGTGAAATAACAGAATAATACATTAAATAACTGCAGTGACGTGTGCTATCGTTCCAGTGGCACCCACATCCATATTCTCTCCATTTCATTGAGATGTTTTCTACTTTTATCAGTTGCAGACTTTAAAAACAACACTCGGACATTTTATTCCATATGTCAGAATGCCTCCCACTTCTGAGACATTGTTTAAATTGGGAGTCTTTTTGAACTTCCAAGAGCTATTTCCAAAGTCAATAGAGTGTAATCCAGAGAGTCATTCCATCGGACTGCGGAGGAGGCTACAGGGTGTTTTTATGGCGGATATTGAACAGTGATTTCTTTGGCGCAGCGCTGAGAGAGGGGGTGGAGTGAGGAATGTGATGACAGAGTTCGGGCCGGTCGAGAGGGGTTACCTGGGGTTAGGGAATCGTGGCTTTTCTGTGTATGTGTTGTGGAGAGATAAACAGATCACTACAGAGCTCAGACAGCCAGAAAGAATAACTTGTTGCTGTGTTTTCAGAGTGATTTTTGTTTTGCTGCGAGTGTCTGTGAACAAATATTTTACCTTATCCAGTTCGCTGGACAGCTTCTTATTCTCCTCGGTGAGCAGGACTCTCTCCCTCTCGTACTTCTCCTTGTACTCGGCCTCAAACTCTTCCCGCTCACTTTGGCTGGAGGAACAAAAATGCGCGCACACACACACACACACAGATTATTAAACTTGTGACATTGTATAAACTTACATTCATTCCCTAACCAAAATTCACAGCTGCAAAACCAATCTTGACGTCGTCATTTCAACATGAATGCTAAATCAATCTCTTAAAAAAGGGGATTTTTTCAGAGGTTTTGGTTTTGTGGAACAGTTTTCTGCCTTCCAGCCTCCTGAACACTGTGTCTTCGAACACTCTGCCATCAAATGTTCACCAATCTCACAGTCCACCTCCATCCTCATATCTTTTTTCCCACACACTTCCGCAAAACCTGAATCAAACGCTCGGTACCAAAACCAGGTGTGATTTATTCAGCCCAAACACATTAATGCAGTTAGAATCTGATACAGCGCTGTGTTTACAAAATGAATAAGAAAGGAGTGAGAAGAACATGTGAGTAATGCCAGGCAGGAAGGTTAGGCTACAGGGTACAAAAACAAAGCTCTAAAGCTTTCTCCTCAAAAACAAGATTTTATTAAAATTCGATTAAACCAGCGGTTCTCAAAGTGGGATCAGGTGCCCCAGAGTACCTACCAGGGGGTCCGCAGAAGAAAAACAAGTTCCTTCTTTCTTTTCTTGGTATTAATATCCGAGTTGGCACATTTGAACAGAAACGTTTTTTTCTAAATCAACCATTTTTCGCCCTCATTCGCCCTTTTCCTTTCAACACTACAGTGTTCTAAAGTCAGGTCTTCCCTCTTCAAGTCAAAATAAGTACACTTCGTATTTTTCATGTTGATTCAATTCAGAGTTAAAGCCCGAATTAAGTGAAGTAATTACTCATAATCTCCACAGTATTGTTACCGCCAATGTTTTTTTGTTTTCAACCAGCTGAGGTAAACAGCAACAGCTCTCATTCAAGCCCTGTTGAATATTATCTTTGGAATGAGGTATGAAAGTACTTGAGACGCCCCTGGAAGGAGGTTACCTGCATACGAGCTTATCTCTGGTTGGGTTAGGGGCAACAGAACTATCAAAATTCTAGTAACGTTGCAAACTAATAATAGTTAGATGAACTATTCAAAAGAAACAGCACCTCACAGTTTCTAGACATTCATACGAGACGGCTGAGCTACTTTTAATTGAACTCTTAGTACCTCACGTAATCATCACTGGAAAAGACAATGAAGAAAACAGAGATAATAACATGACTACCAGGATATTGGTTAGACACAGTGCAGCTTAACACTAACTCAGCTATATTAGCAGTACATAAGTAAAAAAAGAAATAATTTGTCTTGATTTTTATCTTTATTTCAGAGAAAACAAGGCAGAGAGAAATGGATAACTACCTCTCACGTCGAGTCTTCTCCAGCTTGTCTTTGAGCATCAGGATCTCTTTCTGCAGGGCGAGGTGTTGGCTCTCAGCATCCCGCAGCTCCTTGCGCAGGGCCTTCAGCTCATTGGTGTGCTGCGCCTCCCTTCGTGCCAGCTCCTCTTCGTACAGGACCGTCTTCTTCTCCAGGTCTCCCCGTAGGCGTCCCACCTCCTGGGTCTGGTCCGCTGAGGCCGGGCCAGCGGACGAGCCCGCCTGCTTCAACTGGGTCATGGAGCAAAGCAGGGTTTTGTGAGTTTCCACAGCAGACATGAAGATAAGTTAAGATCTGGTCTGATCTAGAAGTTCTTTAAACTTTTCGGGATGGGCAGAGACTCCGTCGTTGGACAGGTTCATGTTCAGTTGTGTGTGATGTCACACTTACCTTAAGCCCCTCCAGCTCCTCCTCCAGCTGTCGGCTGTACTGCTCGTTACGCTCTCTCAGCTTCCTCTCCTTCTGAGCCTCTGCTGCCTGCTCCTCCGCCTGCGCCTCCATCTGATGATGGTTGCACAAATAAACCTCAGTGATTAGATGCAAGAGCTCATCTTTTTTTTATACATGTAATAAAACATATTCCAAACCATGACCATGCTAATTACAACAGCTGCAAAAATAGACAGGAAATAGACCTGTCATTCAAATACTGTGGCCTTATTCCAGTGCAATGTGTTGTGTTTACACCTCTGGAAAGGATCACGTGCTATATTACTCGTTATTGATGGAAACAAATAACACATGTAAGTTTCTTGCCAGTGTGTAGAAACACATTATACACTGAAATATCGCCACAGCAACACTGTTTCTAATCTACTGTATAAATATTCATGGGGCTCCATGAATATTTATAGAGAGGTGACAGAACACAATACAAAGACCACAGTAGAAGTTTGAATTGTGCACCAACCAGTGGATGGAGACAGAACAGGGTGATCTAGCAACCACAGGGAGACTACTCTACCTCCTTCTTGGACCTCTCTGCCTTTCGCACCTCAAGGCGGAGAGCCTCAACCTTCTGAGTTTGGCTCTCAATCTCCTCCTCCTTGTCTCGCAACTGACGAGCCAGACGCTGCTTCACCGACCTGGATGTAACATTACAGTCACAACAGGTTGTAAATGTTACAGGTGAGTAATAAACACAAGGGGGCAAATCAAATGGATCCGTAGCTTAATACCAACTATCAACAAAACAAAGCGTTAAAAATGTTGAATAAACTGGGAGGTGCAGTCGGCTGGTTTTGACAGTGTTCTGGGGCAGTGATCCTACCTGAGGTCTGTGAGTCTTTCATTCAGCTCAGAAAACTCCTGCATGGCAAGCTTTCTCTGGCTGTGAGCTTCCTTCAGCTCCTTCGACTGAGACTTCAGCTTCTCACTGGCATCCAGAACATCCTGGGCACAAAATGGAGAGTGAAGAAAAACATTAAGATTCTCAGGATGACTTCAAGGAAAAGCCATCTCAATACAAGAAACTGGTTTATTTGTCTTCTGAGTAAAGATGGGTAATCTGGTTGCAGTGTGGTGTGCAAGGTATCCTTTCTTATTCGAACAGTGATATCACTGTGTTTCTTAGGCAGAGCTGCAACACAGGTCTGAGTGCTCACCATCAGCAATGGCAAATAAATATCTCTCTCTCAAGGTCAAAAATAATACTGAAGCCATTTCTGAAGCACTGTTTATCCTCAAGTCATGACAACTTTAAAAGTTTTTCTAACTGAAGATCATGTTTACAGCCAACTCTGGGGAAAAAGTATCTGCACTGATATATAGAAAATTCAGACAGAGACGCACAAACACAACACTGATTCTACCTTGTGCAGGTCATCCCTCTCCTGTGAAATGGTCTTCATCTGTTTCTCCAGAGTCCTGATGTGTTTAGATGAATCCTCCAGGTCCCTGCGGGCCGACGACACGTCCTCCAGCTGCTTCTCTAGTTGGCCTGAGTCTGCACACACACACACACACACACACACACACACACACACACACACACACACACACACACACACACACACACACATTTACAAAGGGTTAGCGATTTAATAAAATGTGAAGCTTGTGATAGAATTTTATTGTGGCTGCATTAGTTTCAAAGGTTTACTCCAAATTCTGTTTGGAGTTTTACTGATCGTAAAATGTTATTGTTGCTGAGGAGTCTGTAAACAATCAACCCTCTTGTCTGATGTTTGTTTGAAAAGATTCGATTTTTGTCCTGAGTACCAGAGAGCTTCACTAAAGATGAACAAAAGCAAATTCTGACCAGCGATCTGCTTCTTAAGGATGTCGATCTCGCTCTTCAGACTCCTGATCTCCACCTCCTTGTTTGCACTGAGAGGGCCTTCACCCGTCTGGTGCTGCAGCGCCTGCACCGTCTGAGTCGACTCTGCAACACGTCAAGAGGCATCAGTCATGTGCTTTGTTACGCTTGTTTTTAGAATCAAAGTCAGATGTAGGGACAAAATACTTAATAAAAAGTGGATCCTCGATATGATAATTCATTTAGATGTGTAAAAAAATTGACTTCTGTCTTTTGACTTTTGTCTTTTGTCCCCGCTGAATGTAAAGAACCTGCTGTGGGAGGATACAGTAGCTACACTAATATCTACCTTCACTCTCATCCTTAAATTGTAGTGTTTTCGTGTGCATGTTTGTGATTCACACCTGCACACACACCCAGGCGGACTCTTTGGTCAGCCTCACCTTGCAGTTTGCGGCTCAGCTCGAGTTTCTCCTGCTCCAGGCGGCGGATCCTCCTCTCGTAGGCCTCTGTAGCCAGGCTGTCCTCCAGACCGCGCTGGACGTCCAGGTCCACCTGGTCCTGGCCTGCCTTTCCCGGCACGGCTGCCAGCTGTCGCAGGCAACCCCGGTCAGATAGTGTACTGCAGGGAAGGACAACAGGGGGAAAAAATCAGGTAGTGAAGTGACAATCAATGATAGAGTGAGAAAAGTGAATGATAAGGGAAGAAAAGACCATTTATATAGGTGAAAAATTGGACATGTGAAAGAACATTCATTATAGAAGTGTTTGGTTAAGGGAGGGAAAGAGGCCAGGAGGAAATGACAGAGGCACAGCAGGGGAGGGGAAACAGGAAAGAGAAGGAGACGAGAGAGATAGAGATGAAAGATGAGAGGATGTTGAGTCATGGAAGAACGGGAGAGAGGGAGCGAAGAGAAAGAATGACGACGACAAAAAGGAAGATGGGGAGAGAGAGATTTTGGGGGGAGAGAATGGGGAGAGAACAGAAAGAGCAAGGAAGAAAGAGGAAAAGACCATTATCACTGAGCCTTAAAGAGATAAGAAAGTAAGTGGAGGGTTTGTTACTTTCTCACGGGTCGCCGTCAGCATGAACATCCCCTTATTAGGGAAGGATGCTAAATCAATACTTCTGTGCTTCTTTAGATGGATTGATAAGAATGTTACTCAGTAAGATCGTTTGTCTGCGTTTGTCTATACATGAGGCCAGATAATTACGTCTCGCTTGATTTAAAATGTTATATCAACAATCTTTATTTCGCCAACTGGGAAAATGCAGCAGAAATGTGGTCCTGTAATTAATCTGTCAGTAAAGATCCACTGAGCACAATAATAACAATGAGTGTGAAGGAAGACTTTCCAAACAAGACACAAAATTACTACAGAGGCAGTGACTGAAAATACATTATTTATCTTTTTATCTATAATCTATAAATATATATCGTGGAAGCACACTTACCATTTGCTTGTGTATGTGAAACCCACAAAGGGCAGGTGGTGGCCAGAGAAGGCCGTGTGAGAGGGAGGGGGCATGGTCTCCTGAAAAATGAGTCAAAAACAAAAAAGTGAGATTTTCACATCTAAAAACACATGATTAGAAAACATGGACATACATATTTGGTCAATTGATACCTAAAAAAAAAACCTCACCGAGTTCTTTAGGCAGTCATCGTCCACATCAAAGTTGGAGGTATCTGTAGGACTGCTGACCTCTGGGATGTACGGAGCCTCACATGTCAGAACGTTTTCCCAATCGATGCCTGAAAACAAGAGAGGTCGACCTTAAAACACGGTGATCCGTCACTCCTTTATCAATAAGCACAAATCTGATCTAAATCTCATATACAGTCAAACGATTTATCTGTGAGTGTTTCATCTTCTGATGCTACCACTGTCCTTCTTAATATACTACAATATACGCAGTATATAATGTTAAGTTTATATTTCATTTATTAGCACAAGTAACAAAACCTAAAAACCTAATGTATTAAAAATGTAAAAAGGACTATTAAGATTTCAAAAACCCAAAAGGGTTTATAAGACATCTCATATTTAACATACTTTGATTACTGATCTTCTCATGTTGATATGATGACTTACAAATGAAATATGCACTGAAATGAATAAACATTTTTATTTTAAATAGGAAGAACATCCAAACCACAGAAGACATGGTAACATATGTGACGTTGGACTGTACCAGTGAAGAAAGGGTGGTGTTTAAAGTCCTCAATGCCGTTCTGGCCCAATCGGTGCTCTCGACTGCAAATGAGCCGACGAATCAGATCCTTTGCGTCCTCCGACACGTCTGTTATCTGCTGCGGGAACTGGAAACGCTCCTGTGCAAAAAAATGTGATTGTATCCATGAGAGGTGCTGGAGTTTGATTTCATTATTCAAAAGTACAGATTTAATTCCCAAAAAATAGAGCACAATGTTTTAATCAACTGTAATTATGCTTCTGGCCTCTGCAACAGTGTGCTGTGTGTCACATACTCTAGTTAAAAGACGATAATGTGTAGTAGTAAAATATACACATATAAAATAAAATCAACTTCATTCTCTATCAGCTCACCTTGTGGTTCATGATCTTCCCATAGGTTTCCACCAGGGACTCTGCATAGAAGGGAGTCTCGCCGTACAGCATTTCGTACATGCAGACGCCCAAGGACCACCAGTCGCACTCAGGTCCATACTTTCCTTTCCCATCCTCCATAGCCTGTAGTATTTCTGGGGAGATGTAGTCCGGTGTCCCCACTGCCACCGAGGACTGGACCTATCATAGGGGGGGAAATAACATCAACGAAACATCCTAAAAATGTCTCACATGAGAAAAAATCTGACACACAAAGAAGAGAACAAGAGCTTGGGTATTAAAGTTCAGCGTGCATGCTAATGGGACTAATAAAGATGATGATTTGTTACAGGCTGAAGTCTGGGAAAGCATTCCAGATGAATATACAACCGCTCCAGCAACAGCAAACAACCAAACAAAGAGTATATTGAACTTTCAGACCCCCACAACAGGAAAAAAACCTGTCTCGTCTACACAGATTTTTTAGAGCTCTGTTTCTACTTATTTGGAGGCGATTTCAAGAATGTGCATTTGATTCTGAATCCTGAATTGAGATCAAAACTGTGAATCTGTTAATTTTGCGATGTTAAAATGTGAATTTATAGAACTGTCTGTCAGGATTTGGTGCCAGAAGTTCCACAGTGGAGGAGAAGAAGCAGATGTTGGGATTCTGATGTATCACATGTTGGCATCGTCTTTCTTTGTTATTCAAGAAGCTGCTTCAGTACAGATGAAGCGCTGAAGAAATACACCATCATCGGGATTCAAAGCTTCGATCTAGATGTTTTAGTCCACGACGATGTTCCAACATCCTCATTACTGTATTTACATTGGTGGAACAAACTCAGGCCCCTCTTTGATCATCTATTTCATCCTGTCATTTTTCTTTTACATAACACCTGAGGGAAACTTTTTTTATGTCCGAATCATAAGTACAGACACAGCCAAGCCGCTGAACCACACACTCCTCCTGGGAGACCCCTGGGGGTTGACAAGGAGGTCAGAAAAGCTCTGGTATGTTTGCTTTGGACTACAAGAGGCATCAGCAGCAGTGTGGTAAAAACTCACCGTCCCGTCCTCCATGAGTTTGAGGCAGGAGCCAAAGTCAGCCAGGCGGATGTGGCCGTTCATATCCAGCAGAATGTTGTCGGGCTTAATGTCCCTGAAAGAAAACAGAGAAAAAAGGCAATGGGGGGTGAGGAGGAGAAGAAAAAGACAAACTGCGAGAGCGATTCCTCAGGGTAGTGTGAAGAAGATGAAGAAAAAACAAGAGATTCTTCCAAACAAAACAATACCTATAGGACGTTCACACACAGGCCTGATGACGCCTCATGTTACAATGCAACCGTCAATTATCTTAAAATTAAATTACATAACCTGGGGCAAATTTCACTGTCTTAACTTGCTTATAAATATATTTGAGATTCAATCAAGTGTAATTACCCCGCTGCACAATTATCAGCAGCGTGACAACTCCAAATTGACCAAAAGAAAGAATAAACACTGGAAATAATTGGACTGGTGTTGTGGGAGTTGACTGAACAGAAAGTGGTGTGTGTGTGTGTGTGTGTGTGTGTGTGTGTGTGTGTGTGTGTGTGTGTGTGTGTGTGTGTGTGTATTATGCAACACACAAACACACTCCCACTGACAAAAAAAAGACCCTGTGTCCTAAACAGACTCACTCCCTCGTTCACTTTTCCTGCAGTATTTGTGTTTGTGAGCAGAGGCAGACTGGGTGGGGTGGTGGGGTTACTGACAACACATTCCTCCACAGATGTGTACACAGTGGCCACTGTAGAATTCCTTCTTAACCTGCATCTGTTCTGCATTACTACTGCTGATGATGTGTTTATAATATAGATAGTGAGACTGTGGCTTCATTCCAGTCGCTGGGGTTCATTGCAACGCAGGGTTTTTCAGTCTAGCAGCTGGATCATCGCAGCATTCATCAGCTACTTTGACCATTTCATTAGTAAACTGGATTTTTACAGTCAGGAAGTAGCTCTGTGAGCTCCTCCAGTAGCCTATGTTTAACAGGTGGCCACTGACAGGTGGTTTGTGTTGGGCTGCTGGTGCTATTCTCTTACATGGGAGTCTAAGTGCTAATGTATATCCCTGGCGTGGATCTACAGTCAGGCCTGGTCTGGTCTGGTCTCTGGTGGCTGATTCACAGCTTGTGCTTCATGAGCAATTCCAGAAACAACAGCTTGCTTCTGTTTTATCTGTGACCTTCTGGCGTCAGTTTTTTTACACACAGATCCTGCTATACTGCTGCAAGTATGCTCCTTCATTACGACTACGGCTTTGTCTTGCTACACAGAACCAAACAGCAGCACTATCAGGCTGCCATCCTGTGTGATTTTGGATAGCATGCCGCGGCTCCAGAAGCAAAAGATGCGTGTTTTCGAATACAGCAGCTTCAGTGTCTTCTGTGACATACGACATATGTACCAAAGCAATAACAACAATTTACCGTCCCTCTTATATGGCGGTTACAGTGACCTTTGCTCAGTGGGTAAGTCTCAGCGAGGAGGGATAATGGCACAGCAGTACTGCCGCGAAAAATAAGCAATCAATCTCTATAACTGAAATGATAAACAGGATCTGTCGTCCTCACTATCCTCACTTCTTATTTTAGCATTTGTGTATGACCATCACAGCTTAAAGAAAATATGATGGTTGTATCAAACTTGGTATCATGTTTTTAAAGAAACAGCTTGAAAATGTAAATCAGGTTTTAAATCATGGAAACCAATGATCTGTTGATGACTGTATCACACGCTGAATCAAATCGTGACATCCTCCAAAATGATAAAACCAGACTCAGTAACCCCACTGATGCCCTGGTCTGGTATGAAATGGAGATGTCACTATATCCCACCATCATGTCTAAAAATAGTTTCTGTCCTTGTCTGACCATTCCAGTGATTTCCCTGGAGGGCAGACCCGTCGAGCCCTCTGTCTGAGGCCCCCGTATCAACACACTGACCCACGACATGCCTCAATACACATGGTACAGACGGAACATAAATACTCTCTGAGTTCACGCAGATACACTCAAATAAAAAGCGGTTACAGGGGACGATGTGGAACTAATAAGTCACAAACAGGCACTCAGACTATTGTCACAGGTCAAAGAGCTGAGCTGGTGCTACTTGTGGGCAGCAGTGTGAGCATGGCTGTGCTTAAAATAATAAACCAGATGTCCAACACAGGCACGCAGAACTCACTAACCCCAACTCATGCTCACACACCATTAGACTTTATGGAATAAAACACAAGGAGATAAAACAGAAAAACAACAACTCGTCTAAAATCGTTTAAGATTCCTCAGCCTCCTGTCTTTGCTCATGACAAAGGCCCCAAATCGACCAATTCAGCCATTAAACTGTGTGCATTTTTAAACTTGGCTTCAAACAGACTGACACAAACAGAGCTGTGTCTAATAAAAGTTACAGTGAGGTCACAAATAAATTCCAGTGTCATCTGATGGACAATAACCAATGTGTTTAAACTGGCTGCCAAAACAATCAATGTCTGCCGGATAACAACACTTCAGGAAGCAGAAGCTAATTAGTTAAAGCTCATGAAATTCCCACATTCCACTTTGAATTTTCCTTTAATGCTTGTTAACTGCTCAATAAATGCATGAGACCGCTGCCCAAGCCTGAGACACTTTTTTCTTTTAAGAGTGAGCAGACATAAATTGGTTTTGAAGACGGCTTTGATGTGTCTGTCTTCAGCCAGAGAACTCTTCAAAGCCACATGTGGAGCCCCTGTCATTTTCCAGTCGTGTTAATAGTCCCATCTCATGGGCTGCAGCAGGGGGAGGGCCAGCTATCTCCCTGCTGCACACACACGGCTAAATCACCAACCTATAAAACCATGGATTAAAGTAATATGTGCACATATGTGACAAGTACAGACACTTAATTTGTGCTCCAGATAATATGTATATAAACTGACACTTACTTTCACCAAATCACTGTTTGCATCATAATGTCACTTAGAAGTCTTTTTGAAGATCTCAGATGAGTTCCAGATTGGACATTACTACTCAAAGTGGAGACTGTACATAGCATTTTGGATGGAAACCACAAACTGTACCCAAGAGCGTACGTTCATCCCAACAAGCTGGAGTAATATGAACTTGGCAGGCACAAAAACACAAAAACAACTAACACAAAGAATACTCAAGGTCACACTATAAAAAGAGCGTAAAACTTGAGAGGACGGAAGATTACGATTTCTCTGATATAGTTTTAATGTTTCTAAGAGGACATTTGTCTTGGACTCTACTTTGCTCAGTTATATCTGAACCTTCAACTTATTTTTATCGACTCCAAACCTAGCCATCATAGAAGGCCTGAACAAGGAGACACAAACGGGGGTATAATAACATTTGAGTGGTGGAAACACATGTATTGTCTATAACGACCACTAGTAGAGCTCTGCAGTCGTGTTTCGTGTGTTTAAACAGATAAATATGCTGGTGTGCTTACTGCCAATTGTTTCCCACTTTTTCTCTGAAATGCAGGTGGTGGTTTTATGCCAAGAAACACAGCAATAAAACAATAAAGGTAGGCATGAAAATGGACAGCTTCAAAATTTGACATAAATTGGCTTTGCAGCTGTTAAAATGAGAAAGGAAATGCAGTATTTCAATTATCCAGGAGACAGGAGGTTAGCTGGATGTGTTTCAAGGATATGGGGGGAAACTTTAATTAAGTATTGTGCAGTTTGACACAAGTGTGACAATAAGATGGCATAAAAACTACAATTACATTTCTAAACCACTTGCCCGACTGCACTAATAAAAGACACAAACTGAACTTATTAGTCCTCCAGGATACACAGAATGTGTTTAGGTAAGAAACGCTGAATGTAAATAGAAACCTAACTCACAAGAATTCTCCATGGGGGACATTAAAATGGTAAATACAGAGTGAACTTTGACCCCAACAATTACAGTTCAAATATCTTGAAGAACAGCATCCTTTAAAACGTGTTGCTGAGAATGTATCTTGTGCTAAAATAAACACAGGTGGAAAAACCATCTCATCATTTTCAATCTGCAGGGAGCTGTAACATTTTCAGGTAGGTGGATATACTATTTCACATCTTGCATAAATGTTTACCAAGTGGAAGTGTATCTTTCTGTTACCCTGTCAGGCACACGCCCTCTGCACACACGACCTGGATCACCTTGACGCAAAGTGTAGACAAATCATAAATGACAACCGCAACACAGTTGGAGTGCACTGTGAGCAAGTGGATCTGTGTGTGTAAGTATGTGTGCATAGGTGCTTCAACTGCTGGACGCCTTAATCTGCTCCAAAGACTTCTGGTTTGCCAAAAAGCAGGCAGCGTGTGTCGACCCTGGCCTGATATTGTGTATGTAAATGTGTGTGGCAGACACACAGCACAGTGGAGGGAGGTGAGGGAGGTGAGGGAGGTGAGGGAGGTGAGGGAGGTGAGGGGTATTGGCGCTGCCTCTGATAAACCATTTAGCAAAGCCCTGTCTGCCCACTCCCCTCTCTTCCTCCCTCTCCTTCTAGCAGCAACTGTCTCTACCTCCTCTCTTCCCCATGTTCCGAAAACTGCCTGACCTCTTTTTCTCTCTCACCTAAAGTCAACATTACATTTTGTGCGCTGGATTAATATCATCCTGTCTTTCACAATCTGTGTCACTCTCACTGCTGTGATGGTCAGAAAAGCCACATAAAGCTCCCAGCTCCCATCACTGGATGCTAACTGCACAACTGCTGACTAACATTTAGCCTTCCACACATTGGAAAACCTAGAGAGGTGGCGGTGCTAAGCTAGCGCTAGGCTGCACGAGTTAGCATAGCTAATTGGGCTACTGTGTCACAGGGCTCCTGCTGTCTTAAGGAGCAGTGCAGAGACGAGAATAGAGGGAGGTAATCTCTTCTAAGACCACAGCATCCATCTGTGAGGGCCATCTGGACACCACCTCTCTCTCATACACACACACACACACACACACACACACACACACACACACACACACGCCTGCAGCAACACTGGAAACTGCACAGACAAGGCATGTCCACATGGCTTTAGCCAAGCATTTGTCAACTAATGGTTCAAAGGAACTGCTGCCTGTGTGACTTCTGGCATCATTCGATACCAACACACACTTTCTCTCTCTCTCACATACACACACACACACACACATATCTACTCCTTAGCACCTGCTCACTATTAAAATATTTTCACAATACCTCCAACATCCCAAGGTATTTGATATAGGATGGTTAAGTGTGTGTGTGTGTGTGTGTGTGTGTGTGTGTGTGTGTGTGTGTGTGTGTGTGTGTGTGTGTGTGTGTGTGAGAGACAGAGAGGGAGCCCTGTTGTTTCTTAGATCATTGGGCCATGAAGAGACACATGGCCCTGATCAATATCAAAACACAAAAGGCAGCAATCAATAGAAGAAGACACACACTTTCCCGCACATGAAGCACTCTACAGTAATAACACCTCATTCTGAACAGATGTTAACTGTCACACCCTCACATGACATCTTGTTTCATTATCCATCTTCCTCTTTCCGTGATCACAACAAATGTCCCCCTCTCCCTCCATCAATACACACTCTTGCGGTCCCTTTGTACCAACCCCCCTTCAGAATCCCTCTTTCAGGCACCGACACACACACGCTGTCCCGTGGCAGACAGATGTGGTGCTCGGCAGCACAAAGCCCTGCTGGGCTGGCCTATTGAAAGGTTTGTCAGGCCCCACTGGGAGGCCACGCAGATCACTGACCACTGAATAAATGAACACATACGCCTCCCTCTGGGTCGCACTCCAACGCACGCTGTCTCTCAGGGGACTCGGATGAGGGGGGATAGAAAGTTGACCTCAAGGCTCTCTGCTCTTCATTTCTTTCATCGGGGCTCTTTTCAGCTTCATCAGTGTCAACAGGACTGCAAATATTAATTTAATATGGGGCAAGGTCGAGGACACCACAATACAAGAAAAAAGCACACATTAGGTGATCTTAAATGTCATAATGTGGACTTAAGGCTCTCGTGATTTACTGTCCAAATAATTTAACGGGAGTATGATGACATATAATGTGAGACTATATACATTTCTGAAGCACTACTTGACTTTAGGTCATTATTATTTTGCACATCAATAGGCACTTGGCTCATAGTTTCTAGTAAAGCTTGGAATGGACACATGGAGAGCTACACACATATACACACAACCTGAAACCATAAACTAAACAGCCAAAAGGGACAAATAAGGGAGCAGCAATGTCAATATAATGAAACACCATGTCTGGGTCATTATGTCTTGGATGACACTTTAATACATATGAGCCCTCTAAAAGCCAGGAAGAGTCTCGGTGGGGAGCTGCAGTCAGTGACAAGAAAACAGTGAAATGTTCCTTTGACTCTACGACAGGACAGTGTGTAAGCGCTTTCTACTCTCTCTCTCTCTTTTTTTTTTTTAAAGGTTGCAAACCACATGAAGAATCCAGTCCCATCCAGAGACCCACAACATGTTATTACTTTCTCCTACTGGGGACCCAACCAAACATTAGCTCATGATCATTTTACATCCTGACCCACAACTTGATGAACACTACATGTGATGAATAAAATGTGCCACACAGGCTCAAAAATAAACTTTTTGAAAAGTGGAGTCATATTGTTTGTGAGGACTTGACGTTTACACGTACTGCTCTTACAGAATGAGTCTGTTAATTCAACAGAGTGTTGCATTGTGGGTTGTTTGTAGCCTAAGGTTGCTGGGCTACTGAGTTACTTCTTGTCTGTTTATAGTGAGTCCGTCAGCACTTAAAGTGTTTAGTTAGCCCAGTATAACACACAGAAGCTTCTCAAGGCTTGTGCAGTGTGTCTTCCTGCCACAGACAAAATACATTTCAAAGAACTCTTAACAGCTGAAACACTCTCAGGAATGAATAATCCGTCAAGCAGCAAACAATTTTCAGGGAAACTGAATGTCATGATGAGGAACTGAACAAAAAGAAATGCTAACTGCCAGATAAATACAGGCAGTGCCTCCACGAGTGTGTGGGTGTAAAGATGAACAGCGTGAAGGAATGTTACAGGTTTATGTCGACTACGTTGACCACAGGCTCTTATGATTATTATTCTTTCTGACTGATTCTGATTAAATAAACATATTCAAAGATGTTTCTTTGAATCTGACAGAGCTGCCGCTCTCTTTCTGTCGTCATCACCCGCTGTGGTCTGGCTCAATGTCCCGCACACAACTCTATCTGATTAGTTCATCATCACCAGGAACAGCTGAATCAACACTGAATTATCTAAATCTGCATGGCAACTAAAAACTAAAGGTTTGAAATGAATGTATTAATGGAGTGAAAAGTACAATATTTGCCTCCAGACTGAAGTTATGTACGAACAACTCAATATTGTACTTAAGAACATTAAACTTAGTACATCTTATTACTAGTTTCTCTACATTTTGACAACAAGTTTTCAATTTCACCGAAAAAAAAAATTCCAAAGATCTTTAATTGGTCTTGATTATTAATAGTCTTTATTGTGGCTGCCCTGAAAAAAACATTACTCAAATTTTCATTTAAATGTTACCATTATGTTAAACAAGGTTTCTGACTACTGTTTTTTTTTTGTTGAGGAAAGTGCTACAAGGAAACTGGCAACACGGGCCATTTAAAACTGCAATTCCCAAGAGAAGAAGGGAGAAAATGATTGCACTGCAACCACAACCTGCCCATTTATGTGTGTGTGTGTGTGTGTGTGTGTGTGTGTGTGTGTGTGTGTGTGTGTGTGTGTGTGTGTGTGTGTGTGTGTGTGATAACTGAAAGTGAGCAATGAATGGAGGGTGGTTGGTTTTCGGTTTAATGGACATTAGAGCCTTTAAATTACAGGGTTAATACAGGGTTAATGCATTGTCCTCGAACTTAGTCATGAGAATAGGAACGACACAGAACACACATGCACATCATTACTGAGATAAACACACACACACCCTCGTGCACGTGCATGCACACTCATCAGACGGGCCCAGCCAGCAGGACACACCCTCCTCAGGGGACCTGCCTGGCCGTCTCCACCCTCTACAAAGCCAGCATACAAATCTCTCACGATGGTAACTGAGAAAGAGAGAGCAAAGGAGGAGTTGGGGGTTGGTACATAGGAGGAGGTAACAGCGCCACACCCCCACCCACACACCTCCCATACCCCATCATTACTGTCCCAAAGCATCCGCGAGGGGACTTAAAGAGAAACAGTGCCGTCCCCTCCTCCCTGTGCCTTTTTCCCTTCCATCCACTTCTCCATCTCCGCTGCCTCCGCCAACCCCCACCCACGGCCCCCAGATAACACCATGCAATTAGTGGCTCCCCACTCTCTTCTCATTCACTCCCTTTCTTTACTTATACATTTATATCTATATCTCTCTATCACTCTGTCGTCGTCTCTCGGCGCGTCTCTTTCCGTCTGACTTTCTACTTGGTGTATTAGAGATGAAGACACACCCGGGACATTCTCCCACCGAGCAGCTGAGCTTTATCCTACCCTTCATCTGACCCTCCCTTGTTCTCTATCCATCTCTCATCTGTCCCTCAGTCCGTCCATCCTCTGTTCACCCCCTTGAACAAAATTGCTGTGACGAGCCTCCAGTGAAAGAAACACTGTAATTGTGATAGCATGCCAATGTAACCACTTCCTGTCTAGCAGAAACCAACTTCCTGCTCCCAGGGGCATCTTCTTTTAGCTGAAACATTCTTTTGGCATTTACGTATGCAAGAGAATGAGACGGTTAGTTTCAAGTACAGGGTGTGAACAGTCCGATTTAGATTCTTGTTTTTAATTGTTTTTAAATCAGGGGAATGAGTGAATCAGACGAAGTGTCTGGAGCAAGAAATTATTCTTCTTTTTACTCCATTATATTCATCTGACAGATAAAGTTACTTGTTAAATTAAGATGTTGTATAGAAAAACATATGACTTACATAATTTACAAAATATAATATAGTGCAGCAGAATTAACCAGTGGTTCCAAACTCTGATCGCAGGGGATTCATTAAGAAAGACAGCGTGTAGTTTGGACTAGTCTCATTTCAGATGTCAGCGTTGTTTGGAGGTACGCCAAAGATTTAAACAACTGTTTGAGATCCAAAGAGGCTTCACAAGAAGGTTAGAGAAAAGTCTAACAAAATTAATATAAATTGTTCAGCAGAACTTCCTCTTTCCTTCTTCCTACCCCATTAATCACAAGCCCTCAGATTTATGTTCTGACCTTTCGGAGGGGGCCGACCCCGAGATAAATATTCCCTCTTTTAGTTCTGTTTTTGGTCTCTACCAACTGTCATATAGTTACATCAGGGACTTTTAATGAAGGAGATGTAATTCACCCACTTAGAGTAGTATTGCTCCACCTGATTGCTGAGCCTAAGGCTAAAGCCACAATACCCAGCTGAGAAAACCACACCCTGGCTGGCGGTAAGGTGATCGCCTTCCATTCTGTCACGATAAGTTTTCTCCCCAACATGAGGGATGTCTGAACCCAGCCAAGGATTGTAGAGGGAGAGGATCACCCAAAACAAACAAGCTAGGGCAGAATGTGACATCTAATTTAAGGATCATTTTGATATTCTCATAGACGGCAGACCAGAATTTTTGTGCAACAGGGCAGAACCACAACATGTGCAGGAGTGTTCCAACGCTCGTCCCACAACTTCAGCACTTCTGTCTCTTAATTTCACCCTGGTATCGGGATACTCTGTTAACCCATTGCATTAGTCTTGGTCTGAGTTCCTGTGATGTTTTCTTGTAGTTCATTAAAACGTTGTTCAATTCCCGTTCAGTGAATGTGGTAGGTCAAGATCATTCTCCAGGCTGATTTAAGATTAGAGCCCTGACTATCAAAACTTTTAAGCAACATGGAGTAGTATCATGGCCAGTACCAAATATCTTAACTACATCGGGAAAGGTTGGAGCATAGCAGGGCAAATGTTAAAGTGAAGATATCTCCAAAATTGTTGTTGACGGAGAACAAATTGCTGTACCAGGATTTCATAACGCCTTCATCACATAAACCCCCAGTACTGGAATACCTTAATCTGCCCACTGCTTCCAAAGAAACTATGAAGCCTCTTCTTATATTGTATTTCATACATTTGTTCTACATAAAAATATTGATTATAGTTGCCGTGAGTACATTCTGCTGATAAAACTGCATCTTACTTTAATAGGTTTTTGATTGCAGGACTTTCACTTGTAATGACAGATCTGAGCCCTTATTCCAGCTCTGCGGTTATTTTCTCAAGTGCTGAAATCCGTACTCTCACACACACACACTCTCACACACACACACACACCTAACCTCAAATGTGAATGTGCAAGAGTGAAATAATAACACACACAGGAACACAAACTAATATACTGTATAATTACTCAGCGGTATTGACTAGCTTCAGTGATGACTGAAGACAAACATGTGCGCGCACGCACACACACACTCTTCACTATCTTGAATTATTTTCATTTAGCTGCAGAGGCTCCCCACAGCTTGAAAATCACCCACACAGCAGGAATAATGTAAATACACTGAACAGCCATCACCAGGACTTACTGCTCAGTCTGTTCCTCTTCAAAAAAAATACATCACTCACACACACACACACACACACACACACACACACACACACACACACACACACACACACACACACACACACACAGACAGACAGACAGACAGACACACACACACACACACACACTGCCTGCTCCTCACCTGTGGACGTAGTGTAGCTGGTGGACCGAGTCGATGGCCAGCACCATCTCAGCCAGGTAGAACTTGGCCATCTCCTCCGGCAGCCGGTCCTCAAACTTACTGAGCAGAGTCAGCAGATCTCCACCCACATAGTAGTCCATGACCAGGTACTAAAGCGACAAGGAGACGGACAGAGTGTGAGAAAGGGAGAATTAATTGACAATGACAGGTTGTGGAAAAGTACTAAGCAAAAGTGTAAGAACTAATCAGAAAGTCACAAAAGAAAGTTAAAAATGGACTGCTTCCCCCACCCTCCTCACTTTGATCTCCGTTTTTATTTTTGCAGTATCATTACAGAAGAGGGGCATGGAGGAAGCAAGCGAGCACCTAAACCGTTCCTGAGGGTTTCCCTAAAAATAGACGGCTGGACGGGCAGCGGTGTATATTTTTAAAGTCTTGGGGTGTGTCCGGAGTACAGCATTTGTTGTGAGAATGTGGGAAATGGAATGACAAGCAGTCCTGGCATTTGAACTCAGGGTCACAGGGAGAGGACAGACTGTCAGGTTAGAGAGCAAACGATTGCCTCGAGCAGCCAATGAAAGCGAGGAAGAGCTCGGGTTTGCAACCTGTCAGCGAGCTCAAGAGTCATTCTTCTGTTTATTCTTTTTGTGTAAATGTTTTCTGGTAACCTTCTGTTGCCCAATTTCCTACAATTCTAAGTCATGTTGTGCTTTGCGGTAAGAAGTGAATGTGCTGGTCAGCGTCTGGCAGGTCACCAGCCATCATGTGGAGGTGGTGCAGTTTTCTATATATGGACTGGCCGGTGAACAGTGAAAGTCACAGGTGGAGCTACACAATACAGGACTGTGGTTGTTACTCTGGAAAGTACCGAGTTTGAATGTGCTGAAGTATGAAGTATGGCTGGGTGTTACTCAAAAGGATACATCAGATATATAATGGTTAAAAGCTCCCTGAGGGACGTTAAACAGGAGGATTTCTGAAAATACACTTATGCTGGTTGCTGGAAAAAGAAAAAAAAAAACAATTTCCCGCTCAGGATT
>CAEMYA010000010.1:14261146-14272118 GCA_903131615.1 Diplodus sargus
TCGTCCTGGAAGGCGTAGTGCAGGGTGGTGATCCACTGGCAGTCCCCGTTTACCAACACATCCCGCTCCTCCCGAAAACAAGCCGTCTAAAGAAAGATGCAATAAAGTTTGTACTCAAGATGAAAACATCACACAATGACACCAATCTTGAAGCTTGGTCCTGTCTGGCAGTGTGTTTACGTTCATTTAGATGACATAAGTGAGGTCAGCTTTCTGCTTAACCTGATTTCTTAAACATAATGTAAACAGGAAACGCCTTAATTGAATGAGAACCTGATTAACACAGCTTGATTGAATACAAAAATAAAGTGATGTCTCAAACCATGTCTGACTGCGACTCCTCCGGCTGTAACGTCTTACATAACTCATGCTTATTAATGCCTTGGTTAAAAATATCTTGCAAAAAAATTGAAACAAAGTCAACAATTATTTTTTTAATAATGAGGATATTAAACTGGAAGTTGTTTCTGCGTTCCTGACTTAACATGATGACCCACTGACCTGGAGTCTTACATGCATGTCACTGTCATGCAGATCATTTCTATGAAGCATGTAGTGGATCACTGCCCTGGTAATCTACTGCACGCTTCTGTGCTTTAATGTCAGGCTCTCTGGTGAAGGAAATCAGATACTGCGATGTAAACTGATCACTTTATAAAATAAATCACCACCACATGCAAATATTGCCTCAAATCTTGCACTTTAGACGGCGGTATGTAAAATGCTTGCACAGCGCTTTAATGATGTTATCTGTCTACCACCACAATTATATACTTAGTGTTCAATGTCTACTGTACATCTGCTGCTCTACATCGTTTCCCATGTCCAGGCGTTTGCACACACAAACACACACACACACACACACACACACACACACACAGCAGGGACCAGTTTAGGCCTGTGACGTATGAGGCATGAAGACTGAAGACCCAGGGGACCAACAGGAATGTCAGACTGTCAGGAAGAGGTCGATGAGAAAAACATGCAGCTCGTGCAGCAACGCGTTCTGTAAGCATTCATCAATGTAGGACTGATTTCAGGGCTCATAAATGACTGTTTCAGTTTCTCTTGATAGCAAACGTTTTGTTTTATTTACCATTAATCCTCAGCAGTATTTCCTTTACAGATCTACCCAGTAGTGCTGCAGTATCCAAAACCAGTACCAGATCTGGTGCTTCCAAACAAATGCTATGAGTAAGAGATGCTCACCTCAGCTCGCTTCAGCATCTCCCACTTGTTGAGAATCTTCATGGCGAAGACCTTGTCTGTGTTTCTTACTTTTACGACTGCGACCTGCAAGAAGGACAGAAGAGAAGAAGTGTTAACAAAATGTTTTAAATCGCTCTGTGTGACAGGAAAACCAATCATAGAATGTAGTTAAAAACACAGATGATGAGAGACCTTTTTCAACAGGTCCATAACAGCCATTCAATTTACAAAGTATTTATAAAAAAAACTAAAATCTAAAAGTCTTCTTGATTATGATTATTTTACTTTATTGATAACATGTGTTTTAGTAGAACAACAAAAGCAAAAGAGGGAGATCATCTCAGCGCTGAATCATCACAAAAGCAAAACGTACAAAACTTAAAAAAAACTTAAGATGCAGGGAGGAGGAGGATAGATTTATTGTGCCACGAAACAGGATGAAGTTGAAAAGGAAGATATAAAGAAGGGATGATTGGAAAGAGGACAGGAGGAGGGGAAAGGAGAGCTGGAAGGAAAGAGATGCTGAAGTGAAAAAAAGAACAGGATGTAGAGAAGAAAAGAAAGCAGAGAGAATCCAATGAGAGGAAGGGAAGAGCAGGAAGTGACCAAAGACACTAAAGTGCTGACCTAAAAGGCCAACAGATGCAATCCACCTGGACCAGGACCCGGACCCAGACACACACTCACACACAGCTGGACTCTTAAATATGATTCAAGCTTCCTACGAAGTCTGCAGTTTGTGGGAAAAATCTGACCACTCCTCTCATCACTGTGTCCGATGACTTTGTAATGGCCACAAATCAATGGTGAAAGTGTGAAGTGTGATGGTCTGGAGAAGAGTCTCTTTCACAGAGTACTGATGTGGTCATCACTATAAGAATCACTGTGTAAAGACTAAATGTAATTAAATATCAAGAAAACTTATCAAGGAAGCCTTCAAAAATCAGCTAACACTATTTAAATTCAAAGATGATTCCTGTGTTACGTCACATCGTCACATCATATAGTCAAGACACATCACACGCACTATATTTCCTATTGACAACTGGATGCATTAAATATAGGCCACACTTACGACCCACAATAACTAAAAAACAAACAAGCTTTACATTGACTGAGTTACAGCTTTTAAATGTATCATGAGGACCTGCAACGTCCACAGTCTCACACACAGATTTGAAAAAATGAAGTAGACAGAAAATCATGTTACTCAATTAAACCATTTCACTTCCTTTACCACCATACACTGCCCGGCCTTTCACACTCTCTGCGTTTGTCATATGCTCTTGTATCGCCTTAACAACATAACAACTGCCAACTTTCCCCTCACTGATAATTGCTGAACATTACCATGACAAGCTTCCTCAGCTCCGGCTTCACTTTTTGCCTAAAAAGGAGCGCAAGTGCTGCAGTGACAAACCACTGCAAGCCGACAGCCAGAGCTCACGTTCATGCAAACCTACATCCTGGCTTGTTTCTTCTAGCCTCCTTTAATATTCTATTCACCCAAATATAAGTCATTTTTTTATCTGCCTAATGTTTAATTGCATACAAAAATATGCATAAATACATCTAAAAATATGAAAAATGTATGCAGGTAAACAGATGGACGAGAACTTGTAAGCGCACTGCAAACACACAGATGAGAAGTGGAACAAACACGGGCGCCCTATGCAACAGAGGGGTCTGTAGTCTATTAAATGAGCCGGGGAATGCTGCTAATGCAATACAATGATAACATTCCTGCAGTGTTTGGATTTCCCCTAGTGATCCCTCACCAGAGGAGAGGAGGAACGGAGGAGGAAGAGAGGAGGACAGGGGGGACTGTTCTTGGCAATGCCGGGCTGTTTTTGTCCATTCCTCCATCTCTTCTCTTCACTGCTCCTTCCTTCTTGTTGTCTTCCCGTCAGGCTTGCTGTCTACCACAGGGCCAAGGAAAGATTGTGCACAGCGTTTACTTCAACGCTCCTGTCTGTATTCATGGATAAAAGTATGTGCTGTGGGTTTTTTTGACTATGATCACTTGTGAGTGCAGGGTGTCAACTAAGTCTTCAAATTTGGTTTTATAAATCTGGAATGGGCATGAAACAAACCTCAGCAGTTAATCCAATTATTGCATGGGCCAAGTACTTTCCTGAGTGGCAGAGGCTGACTGAAAACATACCAGCTATCCGCCAAAATAGTGTGGTGTACTTTGTAGTCCTAAAACCCAGAAATCAGTGAGCATTTTTGCACATCCAGTTCTCTTGTCAAAAATTTCCCAGGCGAGGGAACCAGGGCGGTACTAGCTTCCAGGTTAGCGTACAAAAATACATCATCCCTACACCGCTCTATAGCCACAGAGCTAAAAGGAGACTAAAATTAAGTGCAACACTGACTGATGCCTCTCCACAACAACTTGGAGTGATGACGCACACCTTAAGAGAGGCTAGCCATTGAGAGCAAAACCTCTAACCCTTGTATTGTTTGGAACAAACACCATCCACTGAGCCCCATTTGGCCCATTTAAGTTTGTGTGAAGAAGCAACTGAGTCGTAATGGGAGCATTCTCAGAGGCAGGAGGCCCGTGCACACTGGTTCATTCATCCGAGAGCTCCTTAGCGTCACCCACCCGCACCATTTCTCCATCTGCTGCTGACAATGGGAGGATGAAATCAAAACATCCTGCACTCAAACTCTCTCGCCTCCCTTGAAGGACTGAAGTATTTTCTTCTTTTCTTTGTTTTCCTGTGTCTGCCCACCTGGCTCTGTCTTTGTCTGTCTGTCTGTCTGTTTTTCACTCTGACCCTCTGTTCCCGTATCTCAGGGCTGTTCTCGGCTCACTGCTCTTAAAAAATCTCCAAAAGTGAGGACAAATAAATCATAAGCTCATAAATGTTTTTATTAGGCCTTCCCAAAATACACATTTTCCATGTTTGCTTGGTCTGACCTCAAGTCAGATGACTGTTATTGCTGTCATCTAACTGTAATATAGTAAGACTCCCGTACATTTTGTGATGACAAAGTTATTTAGAACAACTGGCATATGTGCTTACAGGTTTCCGACACCTCTCAGGTGCTTTAAGGTAGCAGCCCTCACAACCTTACAGATACCCGTGATGTCAGACTGTTTGTATTATACTTGAAAAAGAGGGAAAAAGAAGATGAAAAGGAAGACGCAGAAGAAGCAGCAGCAAAAGCCGATGAGGACAAAGAAGGAGAAGGAGACAATAGCGACTAGGAAGACGATGACAATGAAGAAGGCGCTGGTGTTAACGATTACAGTTTCAGAGGAAAACACCATGATTGAAATCTGTAATACATGTGGCAGAAAGGTTTACAGAGGAGGAGAACAGTCTACCAGTTTTAACAGAACAAATCTTATTAGAGCTTTGGAATAATAAATCCTACATCTTTACTCACTCCACTTGAACATTCAGGTGTGCAAAAACTACAGGTTATGAATGTATTTTTAAAATACAAAAATCTGATCTTATTGGTTATCTTATCTGTATCAGATGGAATGAAAAAATCCATATTGTACGGCCCTAAACAGCAATTAAGCTGTCAAAAAACACAGATAGTCTTCTGCCAGTGGCCAGTTGCAAACATGTTAACAAAAGCAACAACAAAAGCTGCAAAAATGTAAACTATTTGGACAACTGAGTTCTTCTTCATTCACTACATTTCTGGCAACTACACCATTACACTACCAGGTGACTTCTGTCAGGTGATATTGTGACGTATCTCAAGCTAATTGAATTTTACTGTCATGCAAAACCCATACTGACACAGCTGACTTAGTGAAAAGGCACTGGAATGTCACCACAAGGTCGCACCATTCATGGATTACACCGAATGCCTGAAACACACATACACTCGGGCACATGACTCACCCATGCACATACCAGCACTCCTTGCAGGGGCACAAGTGAGCATGTTAGTATTTTGTGGTTGCGCTGCAGCAACATGTTGCCAGGTGTGTCTGTATCTATCTCCATCATCAATCTCTCACTTTTTGGATTTCTCTCAATCTCTTTCTCTTCAGAGCGCTTTACAAGGAATCCACCAACTTGTTTGTACAGATACGGAATGACAGTTTCAGAGATTGTTTGGGAGTCTGTGGCGTGGCTCAAGATGATCAAGTCACTGTTGAAATCCCACATTTGCTGATCATTTATTATAGAGGCATGTGCTGCATAGTAATGAAACTATCAGCATGGAAACAGAAGTTTTCTCAAGGATACGTTATGCAAGAGTCTTGGCTGAGGACCACAATACCTGTCCCTCCAACATTCCCTAGCTTTGACATCATTACCTGAAACCCAGTGACAAATGTATTTCAACTTCCCTACAGGCACATATAAAAGAAAAGTAAAGTAAATAGACACAAATAAATACCACACTGGAGGCTTTTCACTGGAGCTCTAACTCGTTTACTGTTCACGGGTTAAGTGTGAAGAAGAATTTTAAAGTTTTTGTTCAAGCTGCAAGTAGAGTCATGCTCCTGCACAGACCAATACTACGCACTGCTGCTGGAATGCAGCAGAAAGTAATCCACTATCCAACACAACAACACTCTTGCCTTTTATAACCCAGGTATAAGGGTATAAGGGTGAAAGAGTATACAGACCAAATAATCTCCTGATTTTGAGATGACAAAAAACATACACTGCAGATGATGTATGTTTGAGAAAATGCTCCAAACTTCCCCATAACACCTGTTTGTTGTACAAAAGAGAAATAGGGGAAAACCAAATTGCAGGTTCTCAACTTGGACGGTAATGGATTGCTGCATGGTTCAGTTGAGAGTAAAAACTAAAGGGCATAATACCTCTCCAAAGGCTCCTCGTCCAATCACCTTCAGGATCTCAAAGTCTTCCTTGTGCAGGCGCATCTGCTTCACTTTGGAAGTGAAGGGTTTAGCTGCAGAGAGAAGAAAGACAGACGTCAGGTTAATTAAAATCAGCCAAAAGGGATGTCTGAGGGACATAAAGCAGAGAGGACAGGGTTTTTTTTAAACCATGTCTACAGAACACAAAAGGGTGCAAGTAAGATTCACTGAATTCACTGCAGACTAAGGAAATATCAAGCACACCCAGAAATGGAAGGCTAATTTCAAATCCAATCAAAAGGATTATTTTATGCTCGCTGACTTTCAGGGTTTAAAGCAGAATTTCATTAAGGCAGTGTCCTGCCTTGCCTGAAATACAAAACATTATAACATTATAACCAATAGCCTGAGCACCCCCGACTATAATTGACTTTATCTGTTGATGGTAAACTGTAATAATCGCCAGATGGAAGCATTCTAATAAGGGGCCCTTATCTTATGACCCAGGCCAATGGAAATGTGTTTGTGTGTTATTGTGTTAGTCACATGGATTAAGCAACTATGGTCCGACAATATTCCCACAACTCATAAGAGGCCACCATGCCTCTCCAAAAGTGCTTTATTACAGTATTAGTGACCACCTGGCCCTCTCTATAGCACATGACACCGGACGCACAGAGGCTGGATGATAAAGCTAGCCATTGTTGCGCCTGCAGTCAAGGTTCCTGGTGGAAAAGGGACTCAGTGGGATCTACAAGAGTCTCTGGCATTCCCTCACAAAGCTTGACAGATTCCATCTAGGGCTGACAAAATCAGCATTTCCCTCATTTGTGGAGAGCCATTCAACCACTTCCTGGTTTACAAGATCCCATCATGCCAAGGATAACCTGGACTGGCTGCAAGTTCACAAAGGTCCACATAATGATTACATAGATACACCTGATTGTCCGATAACATAGAGAAGTCTATCTTAAATCTTTATTTTGAAAGGTATGCTGCCTGCATGTATTTAAGCAGCAGGATTAGCCTGGATTAGCATTATTAGCACACAAACAAGCAATCATTCACATACAAATACACTTCAGTGTGTGACCTTTACATACAGCAGTTCTTTTGGTTAACAAAAGACTAAATCTACATATACTATACAAACTTTTCTTGCTTTTGGCTGCTGCTTCTGTGTCTAAATCTGCGCTTGTGTATGTGAGCAGCTGACCACCAGCCAAAAGTTGACACTCTGGTTCCGTCTGCAATCCCTCACTGGCAAAACATCATGCTAAACTCATCTGGTTGCCATGACTTTACAGAAGCTCTAGTGTTGAGGGAAAGGACATTCTCCCACTGTGAAACAGGGAAAAGCCTGCTAAAATAAAACAAACAGGTCACTCATAGCTGAACAACCTCTCCACTCACACTCCCTCCTGACTCCTCTGACAGCTGGCCTGGCCTCCTATGACTGCAGGGTAGAGGGAAAGCAGTGTGCCATGTCCAGGCACGCATAACTACAGACCATGGGACACACATAAACACAAGCAACTCAGCCATCACACCGAGTAAGGCTGGGAACACCTTACGTGGGAAAAATGCTTGGTCATTTCATCATTTTCCTGCCAGCTACAGATCAGAAATATTCCAACTAGTGGCCAATCGACAATGTTGTTTTTGGGAGTGTGATTCAGCTTCAGGCAATTGACCAAGACATCACCACAAGCATGCAAAAGTGAAGACTAATGAGAACTAAATTAAACTCATCTGAACTAAATTAGTCTTTCTCACAGTGTTCTTGAGCACCCTTTCCCTTCTCTGTGCATTATCTAACAATCCAACAGCGCAGTGTCCAACAAAAAAATAAATCTAGGACAGAGAATGATACATGGCGTGTTGAACTGAACAGACTCAAGGCGCACTGTAGAAAACAACATCTCACATCCAAACTGCAGTCAAGATTACGGTACAGCTGGATAGTGGAATAAACTTTATGAATTTAATTTGCTGCACAATAAAACCACAAAACCCATCTCAGTATATCAAGATGTGACCTCTGAGCTTGTGTTATTAAAAAAAAAAAACACTGGTCAAAGATTTCAAAGACATTTTAGAGAATTGTCTTGCATAAGGAAGTGTCAACTTACTGATTTATCGATTTTGCAATCACATTAATGTTTTTGATTCAGGACAGGCTGATCGCATATTTACGGTAATTTCTGTATTTTTCAAACCAGGTCCTATTTTCCCATGTTTTTGTGAGTAATGGGGACAGCACGTTTTGAAATTGGTCCAGTATGGTGGAAATGGAGAGGAAGGAGACATCAGAAGAGCAGCAGGAGGGAAACAGCATGTGGAGCCAAAATATTTTTACATCTAACGAGGACGATTAATTTTTCATTTCAACCAAACCAGAGTTAGTGATTGTTGGAACAGTGGAGAGACAAACCAAAATGGTTTTGGCGAGTTTTATTTTGTTTTTCTCAAGTTTAAGTGAAGTGTCATTTTGTGTTGACAAAATTACTTATTCTGTAGATGGAGTACATTGGATTTGGTGAAAGCGATCTAGCTGCTGTTTCTGGTTAAACAAAGAGTATCTTACGCTTTACTCTAAAAGTAATGGATTCATACATTTTCAGACAATTAGCATTTTCATTCACATAACAATCAAAGACTGTCTGATTAAAAAACAAGCACTTTTAGTTGACGCATTTTGAGGGTTTTTTACCCAAATTGATTTATTTCATTAAGCAGGTCACATGTTTGTGAACACTTTTTATGCCGTCATCAGATGTTACGACGTAATATTAATGAAGCAGAGCAGCGGTCAGCAGTAAAAAACAAGACCAGCTGACAACTGCTAACAAGCTAACAAACACACACCGCAGTATCAACATGATAAACTCTTTGGTGAGGGAAACTCTGCTGAGTGTGTTTGACCTCAAAAACTCTGCTTCTGCTCAGCAAGAGACTGAAAGTTGTGCCCCCTTTTCTATTTATTTAATCAATAATCAATCATCAATTCTGATCGGCTAAGACACCCAAATATCAAAATCAAATCGAAGTCTGAGATTGCCATGGATCCACGCTGCTACCCTTTAACTTCCAAAATGGGTGGCAGACAAATTCCTTAGTAAATAGTCCAATGTGCCAACTTTTGGTTGGGTGTTGTAGAGATAAAAGAATCAAATGTTGCTTTGGAATTGCCACATCAGCCAGCATTTCTAACCTGACATGGCTTGTTTGCCAGAGCAAAGATAATATCTAGCAGCTAAATCCCTTTGGATTCACATTAACTCATGTATGAAGCCTCACAATTACGCTGCATTATCAAATGATTAGGCGAGAGATTAAATCTATTAATATGGTTGTTTTTAACTGTTGAGATTCTCCTCGGGACTGCACTTACATAGCCTCAAAGGCAAGAGACCGTCTTTGTATTCAAAGACTAGATCGTGCACAAAATATTTATGACTGCATTCAGCTAATGTGTGAATAAAAAGACTTCCACACAATTTGGCAGTGTTGTTTATTTCAAGGTACAAATGAGTCTACATGACCTTTTTTTGTTTATCAAGTGGATTAAGGTGCTTCGTAAATACTGAGAAAGTGTGCACACAGCCCTTTTTCAGAAACTCTGCCTTTTAACGAGCTACCAGGACCTGTGTAGAGATATGATGTCACAACTACACAATCACTGCCCTCAGCCATGGTTGCAAAATCATCAGTAAAGTTGACATGGAAACAAGGTACAGAAATGTGTCTAGTGGCGGATTTTTGTAAGAAGAATTGACATCAATATTAATAATTTATCGTTTAAGCCAGTAAAAGTGTCTTACACATAATGACAAAACATTACTAAGCTAACTGAATTACCAAGATCTATATCCCTTCAGGAAGTCTATATTGACATATTTTATAGAGGACAGACACATCAATAAATGCTATTATCTCAAAAGGAGGGCTCCATTAATTCAGCACTGTGCACACAAACTATCCACTCTCATTTGCCCCTTCCCCTCCCTCTCAACGCAATATCTCTCCGAAAGAGTTATCGTAACTGAAGAAGACTCAACTACATCTTAGAGACACATCTTTGGACACTGCTGGTGTTTCCCATTCAGCCGCCATCCCAATTCAAAAGCGTTTATACTCAAAGACCAGAGCTGTTGGGACGACAACTGGGTCATCTCTCAGTAATTTTATCAGCCTTACTTTATCACCCCGTGTTCTTTGACTGATTCAATGTGGCAAGTTAGAGTTGACCGATACATGATACAAATACATGCATCTTGAGCTGTTCTGGTTTAACTCCTAATGAGAAAAGTCGCAGCTTTCAGGGTGGCAGGCCAGAGAGCACGAGAGGGGGGGAAGGGGGTCAGGCTAGCTGAGAGGGAGAAAACACTGATTAGTAGCTGCATGCTGACTCAGGAGCTCCACTAAACCAGCCACATGAGAAATGTCTTTCATCTCTGAGCCAGGAGCCCACAGGCCCTGTCCACAACAAAGCACACACAGACACATACAAATATGTACACACACACACACACACACACACACACAACACACACACAACACACACACACACACAACACACACAACACACACAACACACACAACACACACAGATCTAGTTCTCTACATCTGACACATAAATGACCAGGTCTTTCCAGAAATACCACATTCAAAAAGATGATAGAAATAGTTTTCTTCTACAGAGGAACAGCAATTTCCCATCACCCTAACAGCACACTGCAGCTATTAACTTCTAATACCAGCCTGTAAGTTATAAATGGAATTCAAGTGTGTATGTGTGAGTGTTTTGAAAATACTAGACCGACATGTCAGTATGTAGCATCAACATATAAAACACCCCGACTCAAATGAGAACTGTCTGTACTCACTGAGCTCACCTACATTTACCCAGGGCTCAATGTGTCTGTGCTGTTCCTGTAGCCAGACTGA
>CAEMYA010000010.1:14273254-14283670 GCA_903131615.1 Diplodus sargus
TGCTTGTTCAGGGACTGCTGTGGGTGTGCTTCATGTTCTGTGTTCTTTAGTGCAAAATGACACACCCACCACCGCAAGCAATATGTCAGGAGACAAACATATACAGTCACCTGACACACTCACTGTTTTAATACTTTCCCGGAGCCTCAGAGCACATGTGTGCGTGACACCCTTCAGAGCAAGTCCCCGAACAGTGGTGGCTTCATATGTTCTGTGGCTTTACATGTAGATGTGACTTCAGGGTTACTCACGGAAATGAAACACAGGGCATGTACCAAAACATCCTTTCCCGACACTGTTGTGCCTGTGTGCATGTGTGGGGGTGATATACTGTACGAATGTTTGTGTGCGGCTCAGAGATAATGTGTACGTGCTTTGTGTGAGTCATGAATTTCCAAGTATCTACACACTGCAGATGTATTTTTTGCACAAAAAAAGAAAGGCCAAAGAGAAACACACACCCACATGTTTTCAGCATTAGATTCAATTTAGACTACCAGATCCAAATACTGATGATCCTGATGTAAAGCCATAAAGATGATTAGCTTAATTTACTGAAATAATATTAATGAAAGTTTAACTGGGAGACTGTGACAGTCTGAAATGGACTAAATGTGACAGGCTGCTGGCTGAGTGTGTTGTAGTCTGCTCTTTGCTAAAAAGAGAGGAGAGAGAATAAAATAAACCAATCAGTAATTACAAACGCATGTATTCTTCCTAGAAACAGCTCCTGTAGTCCAGTTGAATACCATTTCCGTGATTTTCTGATATTGGTCTGTCTTACATTACACTGTTTAGTCAGCCGCTGACTGTTTCAGCACTTCAGGAACTGAGGATAATTGTGTAATAGTAAAACCAATGACAGAACAAATATGAGGAATCGAGACAGAGGAGAAGAAGAACTGAAAAAGCAATCGAGTTCAGCTCCTGGGAAAAAGTTAAGACTGGGCAGGACAGAGAGAAGAGAAGGCCGCACCAGCCAGCTGCTGAGCCAGTTACAGTAAGTGTCCAATCCTTACACCGGCATCACACTTCAACCCCATCCCCACTTCCAGACTGGGATGGAGGGACATCTGGAAGCCATAACGGGGATTATTTACAACCACAGTGAGGTAACGACACAAAAATGCCGCTCACAGGAGAGACAGGAGAGAGAGAGGCTGGCCTTAATATGAAAGGAAAAGAAGAATGGGAGAGGAGAGGCAGAGACCTGGGGATGGCCTTTCCTTCCATCCGACTGTGGCAGGACGGCTGGAGGGAGCGAACTTATCACACCTCATAAGCAGGCTGGGAGTTTTTCCTACACTGTGTAAACCTTTGCTGAGGAAATACGCTGCATCATAAAATAGGAGCAAATGATAGGTCTGCAGAACTCTGGCCTATGACTGTACCACGGTTAGAAATGACCAGTCATGACTATGCCTGATTTTTGTTTAGTGATTAAATATGATAAATACATCTGTTAGGAAAATGTGAAGTCGCTGCGTCTAAAGATCTGGCATGTAGTGCTTTCAAAATATGTTTCCCTTGATTCTTCATAAAAGTTAAGTACATGTACCAGCTTGCCGTTTCCTGTAAAGGAAAGGCTGGTTCTGAGTTATGCTGCCTGCTGGCCAGACTGTCTGTTGCACTGCCCTCTGATTCAAAATGGCTATGTATATGTGACATTTCAGTGCCACTTCGTCAGCAGATATCCCAAAGCCAGCCAAAGCTGAGCCCATTGGCTCCTGTAACGTTTTCCTGCTGCAGCGAGTTCTGCCCCAGAAATCACCCGTCATCCAATCAGTCCTGACAGACGGTACATGAGGTTCAGGCTGTTACACTGTTCCACAGACTGTCCATTAAGTCTACTCTGCTGCCACAGGAAAGGAAATTAAGTGTTCATTTGCTATTTTTAGAAAAAAAACGGTAAAGTTGAAAACTGTTCCAGAGCTATTATGACTTCATTTTTATAAAGACGAGGCTTTGTTCTCCCAGAAATAACAGCTGCCTTATTACTAAAGTACTTCCTGTTAAGTAAAGGCCAAATAAATACAACTAAGTAAGGGCTGAATAAATAGCACACCAAGGTCATCAAAGGAATTATTAAAGCTGTTTGATACTAATAATCAACTCCTTAAAGGGAAGGTGACTCAGTGCCAGAGGCACTTCAAAAACACAGCCCTTTCAGGAGTTCAACTGCAAGTAGCTTAAAAACATCCAGTAAATTACCTAAATTACAGATGGAAATAGAACCAGGCTTTTTATGTCACAGCCAGAGGTGCTCCCAACAGATGTGTGTAGGAAGGCACAACCAACTCAATGAAAGGTTTTTCCATGTCTCGCTCTGTCATATGACACGTGCACAGCTGTCTGATCCCATAGGCAGTGCTGAGGGGCACTGACAGCGCCCCAACACAGATTTTGCCAAATTTTGATGCATGTCAGCCACCACAGAGGAAGGAGGGGGGACACCATTAAATCATTGATAGGCACCGGAAATTCATGAAGGGCAAACGGGGAATCTCTTACATAGCACGTAAACATGCCTCAGAGCATTAAATTGCATTTAATGCTAGGCTGCACACCAGCGACACCAGAATTCCCAAAGCTGTCTGTCTGCAAAAACCCTCCCCACCCCCTCAGCTTCACCACAGCCAACCTCAAGTTCCACTCAATGCCGTTTTCCTCTCACTACCATCCCTACCCATTTCCCTGTCTTTCCATCCCCTCATCTCTGTTCCTACATTTTCAGTCTTCCTTTTGACTTCTCCAATTTGATCACTTTCCTCAGACCCTTCTGTGTGTGTGTATGTGTGTGTGTGTGTTTCTTGCCCTTTTCCCATTTTGCTTCAGTCGGTCTTTCTTGTCCTGTCACACTAATAAGAGGGCAGAAATGGTCAGAGGCCTTAAACTAAACAAGCTGTGCCCCACGGCATTGAACACACAAACAGGATGTTCCCAAAATATTAAGAAACCACAAACACCAAAGAAAAGGAGGAGGCAGGGCTTGACCAAACAATAGATCAGATCCAATGTGTGTTACAAAGACTGCCGCAGTGAGCATACACCCAGGCGAACAACGTGAGAAAACGGGCCTTGGAGGGGCACTGCTACATGAGTTTCTGCTGTCTGTACAGGAAGTGTTCCCGATACTTCAAAGAACCCTCCGAGCCCACACATCGACCTGTTCAACCCACATCGCAAACAAGGTGATTTACACAATTCTGTGTCAACACAGCCTCCTGATACCATCTGCAGATAAAGAGAGAATATGAAAGGGGCCTGCCGGGCCAAGCTGCAAGCCTGGCTGGGTTTCCTTACTGTCTGCCACTCTGTCGGTGGTAGAAGCACCAGGTGCTGCATTGTTCCTCTGCTGTGTATTGATAGTAACAGAACGATGGCTGCGATAAGACAGCGGGATGTCAAGACGAGTTGCAGCACAATTCAAGTCAAACAGATAATCCTGATTATATTACATGATGTTGTGATAACTGGATCAGAAATGATCATATCCTGGGAAACAAAATCAACACCATTATTTGCCTTTTTTTGTTCCTTATGTCATCGTCTGGGACACTATTCATATCAGTAGGTGTAGCTCATTATGTGTAGGTGTAGCAGCTACAACTACTGTTCAGCTGGAGCTGGAAGGTTGTGATTAGAAGAGTGAAATGGGCCTTTATAAAGTGCCCCAAATTAACAATGCTTTTCAATGTTTGTATTAGCCATCATAGATGTCAATCAGATGAGGGTTGGCAGAATCCATACGTGCAGAGTTGTGGACATCTTTGTTGAAGTAAAGTCAGTGTGTTATCAATATGGCTGATTTACCATTATTTTTATTGTTTATTTTCTATTGATCATTTTCTTGATTAATTGATTGGTCTATAAAATGTCAGAAAATGGTGAAAAGTGTTGACGAAGAGGTCCTGAAATGTCTTGTTCCATCAGCAACCTAAAGAATTCAGTTTACTGTCATAATGAACAAAACACCTAAACTTTTGCTATACATGATTTACTAACTCATGGTGCTTATTGGTCAATCATAATCACATTGTAATGGTGCTATGAAAGCACTTCCATACAATCATACATCATTAGTTCTGCAGCCCTACCTTGCAAAAGGCTTAAATATTAGGGAGTCAGTGCAGATGAGTAACCAGATAGTTTACCAGTCCAGTATTAAAATAGTACATTGTATTTATATTATTGGATCTCGGTGTGCAGCTGAACCATTGTTAAGCCACATAACTCACATGGAAGTTTGCTAATATAGACTGGTGACATGTTTAACAATGTTATTATCCGAAAATGATCCATTAACAAGTGCTCAGGTTACCAAAAGTGCACTGAACTATGAAAACAGTCCCGTTTGCCATATCCAGTTAGATTTATCAGATGTGGCGTTTGCCCTGACATCTCTACTTCAGATGGAGCAGCAGACTCTGGAGGTGGCCACCTGAGAAACAGACATTGACAGCTGAATGAATCTTCTACTTTTACTGCCAGCAGAAACACTTGCTGCTCAGTCCCAGGAACAAATGACTTTATTGCACCATCTGAGTGCCTCCAAAGGACAGAGCTCCCACATGAGCCTGAAAGGAAAAACACTACAGGGCAGTTACAAGAGCCAGAGCTAGGAATACCAGGCATTAGCTGTGGGAATGTTCGTCGACGCAGACGATATTTTCCAATACCGAGTGCGTAAAAATGTGAGCTGGCACAGCGCGTATACAAGAATGTAGCCGTACTGTGGCACCTCGTCAACTTCCAGCAACACCTTATAAATTTTGAGATCAGTCAAATTAAACTCACCAATCACTTAAACAAAAGTAAGACTTTACTGCCTGTGGTGTTCCAGCACCAACATGTCACAACATCCTGACAGATATTGCAGCACAAGTTTCCTACTGCCTTTTCTGGGCTCATCCTCTCTGATTGTTTTTCCTCTCTGGATGTCGGCACTTGTGGAAAATGAGGGGGGTTGTTACTCGGCCCTCTGCGGTTCCACTGGTACAGCCTGACACTGACATTGCACCATTTAAGGGTTTGATTCCCATTGGGACCACCCATACTATAAATGGATCCACCCAAATGAATGAAAGCATCCTCTAGGCATGTGTTAAGAGGAAGAGCGAGGCAGGGAGGGAGGAAAGAGCAAGAGAGGAAAGAAGTAGAAGATCATTGATTACTGGAAATAGTGATATATCAGACAACACTGGGATGTTCTCGACATTAAAACTACACATTCTTCTTATATGCATTTATATTATTATATGCTCAGCCCCCCACCGCAGTCACTGGAAAAAAAACAACCAGAGTACAGATGACCTCGGTCTTTTCTATTCAACATTAAGATATGTTCGGCTGTCAGCGCCCTGTGGCGATGTGCGTCATGATGGAAGTAACCCAAGATCCCTTTTATTCTGTAGAAACCTTCCCCAGCTAGGTGTGCACAAGATGGGGCCGAGAGGAAGGACCTGAAGCTATGGCAGGCATGGAGGGGTGACAATGATAGACTGAAAACTGGGCTGAGAGACTACATGGTACCAAGATGAATACTTGAATCAGTGCTCAATAATTAAAAAGCAGTTAACAGAATGTGATTGAGCAGTTGAAAATAGTTTCTGTAACTTCATCTGCCCTGAAGTTCCAGTGCGGTACATCCAATTACCCACCAATTATGGGTGATGAAGCACAATCGTGGAAAACACAAAAAACTGACATTTAAGTCAGAGAGAGGTCATCACAAGCAACACTAATATTAGCAGCTAATGCTACAATAGCACAAAATGTAGACGATTTGAGTGTCACAATTTTTACTCTAAATCAAACATGTATTGAAATGCGCTTTAATGTTTGATCATCAATACAGAACAAGTGCAAATTTAACAACACAGCTAGCTTACCAGCATCCTGCAGCTGCACTTCCAGACAGTAAGTGCATGAATATGATCAGCTGAGTGGTACTGGAGGAAACTACGATATTGCTGGAGTTTTGTTCTCAAAGATCTTTTATTAACGTTCACTCAGGACAGATTTGACAGATTTATAACAAATGACATTTCTATCTTTGCAGTTGTTAAATCTCTGAAGGGTAGCATTACTTGGACTTGACCTCTGGACTTTATATTTGGTGATTATTACCTGAATCTAATCAATAAGTTAGACAACAAGTTTGTCTTTAAGAGTCATTACATAAACCATGATGTTCCTGTTTGTGTCAGTGCACATGCAGGGATGAGATCACAGCAAAACTAAGTCCAAAAATACATATCTGGTAGGAAAACTTTTGAATCCTTGCAAATCATCAGGCAAGTTATATAACCCAAAAAGAACAAAAAAGTAACTCTACTTTTCCCATGCAGGTGGTGGCCTCTCCTGTTACAAAGCAATCATGAGCACGCTGTGAAGTTAACCGACACTGAAATCTGGAGAAAACCACTAAATTACCATTCGCTGCTCCCGAAATAAATGGAGGGGACTGAAGTGCTACAGCTATATATACACTTCCCCCTCTGCTGCAGCCATGCACAACAGACACTTTCTAGGCCACAACCAGTCCTCGCTGCTGCAAAAAAGACTAGCTTGGCTACTAATTATAACCTCCATAAGAAAGGTGTTAGCGCTGGGACTTGTAACCAAAAGCATCCTGAAAATATGCATCTGGCAACAGCTAGGCGTGTCAGGACGGGCCTCCTGTTCAGAGCAGGAGGACGGTACACACGTGAACACGAGACAAAAATGAATTATATTTCAAAGCAAGGATATGGTGGTAGGGCTAGGTTACATAGCTGATAGGACATGCAGAGATCAAATCAGGGCAGGGCCTGGCTCTTCTCCATGTTGTTATCACAGACAAACTTTTTGTGTTTACATCACAAACATAGAAGATAAGCACTGAAGATGCTCTGTCTTCTCAATGTTCATTTACCCTGACAGTAAAATTAGCTAATTATCTTCTAAAAGCACAACAAACAAGATTACTAACTGACATGGCACTACATTCATATGATGTCTTTTATTGTGTTAACCGGCTGACCAATTAACAGACCCATCCAGAGTCAACCAGGCAGGGAGAACTCCATCTTATCCATTTAGGACTTATCCATGAGCTCTGGCCCAACGGTGTAAGCTGGCGGGAACAAACAGTGGCCGTGCAGTAGCAGGCGGACACCTAGATAACTGTTACGAGACTAATGACCTCACTGATAAGCTGATTGAGTCAGTGTGTGGGAGGCCACAGCGGAACGGGCCCTTGTTTTGACGAGGACATGCAACATGTAGGGGATCAAACAGCGACTCTCTCAACAGGCTGTTATACCGCAGGCTGCACTTCGTCTGCTTCCACGGTGCGGCGCTGCACATAGTGCAGTTGTCCAAGGTGCTTGTGATACTTTACATTGACAATATACAAAGTTAGCCCCTACACCTGTGACATCAGCACGTGGCTCATATCACCTCCACAACTGCTCTCTTCTCCTTTAGTGTTGATGAATCAGTGAGCATAAGGAGGAGTATAACTAAGAGCTCCATTCAAGGTGGGTAGATAGTGTGTTCATGTTTGACCTAATGGTGGGCGATGAGATGATTTTAGATCATGACTGATCTTGGAGGCGTCCACAATTTACTTTTCAGGCAAACTGTAGAGACTTTGGCCAGATCGCACACCTTACAGTGGTAGTATAGCGCACAATAAGAAACTGTTTGAGATAACCGGTCTCTACCTCCTTTCAGCTAGAATCGACAATTAAAATACAGAAACTGATACTGTGGTGTGGAAAAAAATCGAACAGGGCAGTGGGCACATGCAAATACTTTGGAAGCAACTCCATCCACAACTAGCTGAAAGACAGTGCATTTATGTCAAGGTCCTTTGCTATACCCCTAAATGTTATCTGATAAATTGCCTACAGTGATGTAACTCAATGGCCACGTTGCATTGTGGGTAATGTAGTATTTGGATTTTGGGCTGTTGGTTGAACAGAAGAAGCGACTTTGAGACTCTTTGGTCTCTTGAAATTGACAATTTTGCATTTTATCAACTAAACCATCAAGAATCATGACAACAATTTACAGATTAATTGTTAAGGAAAATAATTGTTATGTAGCTAAGTGACTTTAACAAAGCACAGCCACATGATGCTGGTATTGCAGAAAAGGCTTTACTCTGCAACTTACACTCTGGATGACTGTGTCTTATTATTGTGTCTTATTAAAAATAAGAAACACAAGAACAACAGTGTAAGTAACGTGGTATGCAAGAGGGAAAACGTCACTGCATGGACTAAAAACCTTTCTGCACTTGGTGGTGGGCGAAACACACTCTAGCTAATAAGTGCCGGCGCTGAGCTATTTGCTGACCTTGGGAATATCATTATAATAACAAATGGAAATGCCTCATTTGCAGCTTTTCCTTATCAGAAGGCGACTAAGTCTGGAGGGAAACACATTTGCACAAATAAGGCGTTTTGACTAAACCGATGGGAAATCCAACAAGGCAATTAAGGGCTAAAGCATGTCGAGCAAATGTCGAGAGTAATTATTGGCTAATATCAGTAAATTCAGTGTCTGGACAGATATCTGCACCGAAATCCAATTCCAGCTAACACTAGGTTCAGCATTACAGATACTGAAGTAGGAGTCAATTATACAGTTTGTTAAAATAAGATAAAAGGAGTGTGTGTTACTTCGTGTGTGTGTGAGACTGTAATTAGCAAAGGATATTGCCATGCGTCATTATGGTGAATTGATACCAGAAAACCACACATTTCAATATTGCAGAATAAACATTAAATGGGTTAATTGCTTTTTTGTATGAACTAAGCTAACTAATGCTAAAACAATTCCCAATGCCCCCCACCCCACCCTGCTGACTACTATAAAATATGAGCAATCAATAAACAGGAAGGGAGAAAAATAAATGAAGTAACTATGGCACTGATTAGTCTTATTTCAAAGGCCTGAGGGGGTGAAAAAAAAATTGGATTTGGGGGTGACGAAATCCACTCATCAGCAGCGTGTCAAACTGTTGTGTCTGTACCATGACCTTGAGCACAGGGAGGAAACAGTGTGAGGCAGCTCTCTATATATAGAGGTGAATAACAGTTGAAGACAACTGAGATGACAATCAGAGCGACCACAGGATTTCCCCCACCAGAGACGTCTCTGGAGAGCGAGCAAGGAGAGGGACGGCCGAGGATGGTGGGGCGTGGGCTAGTCTAAGCGCATAAAGTTCATTCAGAGGGACTGTCAAAAACCCCACTCGGAGTCACACAAATAGGCTGTGCACATAACCAACCACAAACTCACTCTCACACACTTCCCCACAACCCACAGAAACCCCTTTCAAAACAGATACCACCAAACCGCTAAATCTCTGTCAGAATGCAACAGCGCTGAGGAGGAAACAAGCTCACGAGTGAATGTGTAAACACATCGCCAAGAGCCTCACAGGGGCTTCATTTTATCACAGACAATCTACCCAGACAGCACGAGGAGCCTTCAGATAAGTTGCACGTGAAACCTGCTGGCGTGAATGACCACCATTCAGGTGGAAGACGCATGAATGGAGCTGACAAACTGCTCAGCTATCTGACATTATTTGAGTCATGTGTCTCTACTATGAAGACGGGGAGGTCGGAACAGGAAGTACAAGAGACATGCATGCATGCAGCAGTGTGGATATATGGATAGGCCTTAAAATAGATCGGGTCACCGTCAAACTCGCCACCCACCGCATCACGAGCCAAGGTCAATGCTGCATCAGTGCCAGCTAGTACAAGCAGCAGTGAGGCAGAGGAACAAAGAGTACAACAGATAGATGAAGTCACTCCAAGTGATATCTTCCTCAGCTAATCCAAGCCAACAATGTGGGCTCCTCTAATCTACGGAAACTATTTCACTTTGTCCCCATCTCTCTCTCTCGTGTACTTCTTGCCTAATTTCTCACATCTCCTCTCTCATTATCTTATTAAGAAGATGGAGCAGAAATGCTATAAAATACAAGTTCAAATGCATTGTGGGGTTACACCAAATTGTTTGAAGCTTCATTCATACGACTGACAGTCAAATTCAAAATCAAGATGCAGAGCTTTGGTGGTTTGTTTTTTCTGCCATGTCTGTCAGGAAGTATAGCTACAACCTATTCACACATTCACAACTGATGGGACAAACGTGGTGCTTGCTGGGATTCTGGGTCAGAGCCTGCTTGTGTAACCTGTAGGCTGCTGCAGCATGGTTCTGACAGTCTTGCTAAGAAGCTAATTTAGCCACTGGATTGTGCAGTCCTAATTTAGACTGAACAAATTCAAAGGCCAAATACCTGTCCCTTTCATTTGGCATACAGTTCTTCCCTTTCCGAGTATGACCGCATGAGATAGAGGATCAAAGCCTGCGAGTGTGTGTGTGTGTGTGTGTGTGTGTGTGTGTGTG
>CAEMYA010000010.1:14283740-14294038 GCA_903131615.1 Diplodus sargus
GTGTGTGTGTGTGTGTGTGTGTGTGTGTGTGTAGCAGAGGAGCTTTATTAGGGATGCAGCTCAGCTCTGTGCTGTCAGGACGCTGCTGGACCGACTGCGCTGTCTGATCGACTCAGCCTCTGCACGTGTGACTCTTTTGCACACGCTACCACAAAGTATACGCATGCAAACACACCCAAAAAGAAGGATGTACACCCTCGCACACATACAATAATCCTGGTGCATGCCCTGAGCAACACACACCCAAATCCAGCCATCCCTGTCGCTAGGCAAAGCTGGGATACAGCAGTCTGGGAGGGGGCAGAGGAGATGTGAGAGGCAGGGAGGGGAGGAGGAGAGAGCAAACAGGAAATAAAGGAGGGTGGGAGACAGAATAGAAGAGAAGAAAAGAGAGGGATGGCACTGAGACAAAGAGGGCCAACTAACCAACAAGGGCTGTGCAGCATTACAGAATGCATACGAGCAAAGAAGACAGTGAACGGAGAACATGACACACAGACTGACACAGAACTGGACAGTGACAGCAAGGGGCATACCAGGAGCTGACAGACCGACAGACAGAGCGACAGGGAGAGAGGGAGTGAGGGAGAGTGAATGGGGGCTGGTAGGCACGGGTGGACAAAGAGGCGGACCTGGCCTCATCCAAACAGCTGCTGTTCTCTCTAACATTGCACCTCTGCTCCAAATTCCACATGCAGCCTGACTGTGAGGGGCTGGGGCCTGAGTCAGCGCTTTTCACTCACACAGCTGAGCCCTCTGCTGAAAACAGCCAGGGGATGCGCTGGCTACGGCACGAGCAGGGGGACATAAAGCAGCTAGGGGGAGATTTCTGCACCTAAATCAAGGCAGCAAGCAAGGCAGCAAATTATATGTGTAAGTGGAAGAGAGTTAGGGCAGAATGGCAGACGGAGGCAGAGCTGTTGCAGAGAGGGAGGATCATTCATAAAACATGACAGAATCCCTGAACAGCCACTTCTTACTGGCAGGAAAGAATGCTCTCTGATCTCATGCTAAAGCTAATGGGACGTTACGATCAGACACAACAGGACAACAGAGAATAGGTGAAAAGTAGGAGCGGATTTCTGAAGGACATGCAGTCCAAAAATACAAAAACATCATGGAACAAATAAACGTCATTCACTCACTGGCATCTCCCCATACTACCACAGCTGGGCTTTCATGCCAAACTGCCTTGCTGTTTCTCTGCGTGTCAGAAAAACATCCTGTGGCAGAAACGAGCACAGGGTGGAGAGATGGAACTGCAGGCCCAGAGATGATCATATGCTGCAGTCTTCCTCCATGTTATTTATGAGCTCGTACCCTGACGAGGCTCCTGAGGGCTCTGGTTTTTAGAACAGCTAATAGGTTTTATCCTGGAGTCAGAGACACTGGAGGGTCGGGCAGCAGATGCACTCCCATGCTGACAGATTTATACGAGCAAAAACGGTGGGCTGAACGGCATTGTGATTTAAATGTTAAGTTATTAGAAACCCCCCCTTTAACCCTCCTCCCTAAGAGAACTGTGCAACAAAGAACATGACAAATAATACAGTAGAGTGTACTGCACACACAGGTTGAATTGGATCAGTAGAAACTGCATAGAAGCCAATTTGTGTCCATGGCTGCTGCCCAAACAGTCTTAAATTGTCTAATCCCTAGATTTATCAGTGGTTTAACATTAAGATTTCTCCGAAGTGGGGGTGTCCTGTCCTTCAACATCATAAGTGTACCACAATACATTCAATACATTGCGATTGAATAACTGCACTGTACTGTGTGTTCATCATAACAGAATCAGTAGCTAGCGTGAGATTAAACGTGATAAAGTATCACTCAGAGGCTTTGTTATAATGAATATGAAGATCAACTGTGGAGAGGTGGATTTTGCTGCAGTGGTGAAAGCTTTCTATCGACATGCTTTGACTCTGGCTGCCCACTTGAATCAATTTCATATGTTGTCAACTCACACTGAACACAGCTACCATCAGCTCAAATAGAGCAAAGAGTCGCCTCTCTAGCCTATAGACAACAATTAATATGTAATACTTATGACGACGCAAACATCATGTATGGTGTGACATTAGCGTTCATTTGGGGTAATTTTTCTGGCTTCGGTCCATTTTCACTCTCCTGTTAGCTCTGGATTGGACTGGAAAATACCTGTAGCAAAAAGCTATTGTTCACCAGTTAGTCACTGAGTTGGTCTGTCTGCCATTTGGTGCTGGGCAGCATTTAACACTTTTTTACTGGAAACAGCTGCCTGCCACAGCTGGAAACACTGCTCGATGAGAGTGAGTCATAACAGTAATGTCACTGGGCTAAAAAACGAAAAAATTAGTCAAAACAAGAGTTGAAATGATCATTATCTGGTACTCGGTCATAATAGATGAATTTTCCTTTGTCCCTGTGATTACTATGAATTCCTTTAAGTTTTATGAATGAAAAAAAGGGAGGGAATGTCAGCATTAGGCATTTCTTCCCACTGTCAATTAGCTTGGCTTTTACTTACATCTTACTCAGACAGACCATCATGCAAGCAGTCCCCTTCACTGACACACACTCCCAACTCACAGAGTATGGGAAGAGACCAAACTATGCAAGCTAGCACCTTCGCCAGTTGGCTGTGGGACCGATTCAGCTGAATGGGTGGAGCGGGCGAGCAGCTTTCCCAAATTCACCCTTTGACAACATAAAAAAATACTGTGAGAAAACAATGTTGCTCTGTCTGAGAGAGAGTGTGTGTGTGTGTGTGTGTGTGTGTGTGTGTGTGTGTGTGTGTTTCTCTCTCTCTCTCTCTCTCTCTCTCTCTCTCACTGGCAGACAAAAAGGAAGACTCGCTAATTGCTCCTCTGAGCTGAAGAGTCATTACCGCAAGAGCAGACCAACATTTTCTTCCAGTATGTACAGAAGAACACTTGCAAATGATTAAAACCTCTCATAGATTCAGCAGACATCAAATTCATAGTGCATGCTGATGCTAGCAGCTTGATATCATGAGCAATTTACTTGAGTTAAAACTGGCTGAGGTTGTAGTAAGACGGATATGGATGATAGCGCACCAAATAAAAGTCATGCTGATCCTTAATAAGCCAGAATTGTGACATAACTCGTGCTTATGAAAGTCAGCCATGTGTGCTTCGTCCAGAAATAGGTCCATCTTACAGAAGTGGACTGCAGCAAGAAAAGACACATAATAATGAGCCAAAACCCGCCGACTGACAGACGGTTGAGCAGAGAGGTCAGCCAAACCCAGCTCACTGCAGGCACTGCAGGGGAAGGACGGGGGAGAACAGGGGGAGAAGAAAGGAAGAGATAAGAGGAGGAGAAAGAGTGAAGGTGAAGAAAAAAGGAAGGGGGAACAACTGGAGAAGAGGAGAGGACATTTGCAGTCAGATCCCAGGGGTCCTGGCTAATGACCTGTGCTACGGTGTGTCCTTTGGGAGAAGGAGAAAGGAAACCTACCCTTCCCCTGCCACTTTCTGATGACACATCACAATTAGCAGCAGGCATTTCTCTGCCTACAAAGCTCTCAGACACATTGACTGAGTGGTTTTAAAGGCCATCTGTGAAATACGCAGATGCTGAAAATGCCACGCACAATTTCACATGTGTTACCCTGCTAAAGGGCCGGGTCATCCTCAGCATTGACGCAGCAGTGCCCTCTTTGCTACCACAAATAAACCGCTCCACCCCTCAATTTACTATGTCTCACAAGTGGTCCCATTAGAACTAAAATTAGTCTTAAATATCCTCAATTTACCCGACAGAGCTGACTGATCTCCAACCATTTAACAGCAAAATTAGTTTAAACAAGGGGAAAACCTTAGCCAGGAGAAAGAAAGCAGCAGATGGTACACTTCATCAGACTGCATCCAGAAGATCGTGTTCTTCAGGTGATGAAGGTGTTTCTGATGGAAGGTGCTAAGGAGTGGTCAATCTTGCTTCCTTTCATCGCTGTTGGGAAACTTCCAATGTAGCAGTGCCAATCAAGCAACCAGCACAGATCTTAGACCAAGGCCACAGTGACAAGGTTGCGATGTTTCTGTATCTTTTATCTGTCTTTGTCAAACTATAAGCCAACTAAACGGATGGAAAATGAATTATGTTCCCTTGTCACACACACACACAGCCAAAAAATACTTGTGATTACAGCACAGCCATTTGACCCTGGAATGACTGCAGATTGTACCTTTTCTTACTAAAAGACAAAAGCCAGATGTTGGCAGTTGTTCATTGGTTTTGTGTCCAGTGTGAAAGTATTAGTGATCCAGTCTAGCCCATGCACACTCAACTCTGCAGCAAAGATATAATTCACCAGTGTCCTAACTTTATGGAAGAAGAAGAACATTTAAATTTAACTTTTATGAAATCCTGAGCACCCAATTATCTTGAAAACACTTCACAGCCAAAGGATCCTGTCTCAGTCAGACTACAGCAAAATTACTCTTCTGTAACTGAATTATTACATTCTTTTTCTTCTTTCTGCAGTTCTGTTTGGGTTACTTTAGAGTAAGTGAAATGTTAAGGGCATAAAGAGCACAATTAAGTGTCGGTGGCTGCTGGACCGCTCCCTTTGGGATACTAAACTCTTGTGATAAGTAGCGAACACCAGGAGAGGAGAGGATCTACATGGGCCCCTCGGCTATGCCTGATTGTTTGTGAGTTCACTCAGGACAATGAAAAAGCTCTGTATGTATGTGTGTGTGTGCTTGGATGTGTCTGTGACGCAGACAGGAGAAAATAACTCTGTGTGTGTGAAAGAGTCACAGAAAGACTCGATGAGCTTATGAGTGTTCAAGTGGGCAAACAGACTGTAAGTGTAAAAAAAGGATCGACCAGCAAGGAAGTAAACATGTTTGTGACCTTGCAACTTCGCAATCCCGACAACACCACCAAAATACTGGACACAAGTGAGCCACCGAGTACACAATGACACAATGCGATACAGCTATCCCACTTCCTCATATGACATCATGTACCGTTGGATCAGGACCAGCTCACTAAGTCCTTGTGGTTCCTTCCTGTTCTCTGTGCCTGCCGTAACCAGCCGACAGCCAGCCAGGAAACGGCAGAAAAACCAGAAGGGTAACAAGGATATCCTAACAGAGTCCAGCCCATACAGGGGCCCATCTCATATTCAGGGAATTAATGATACAGAACACGGATTCTTCTGCTGACTCGACACAGACTGCACCATCGTTCACATTTGAGTTTTGATTTATAAATTGTGACGTTCAAATCTTACCAGATTACTTTTTATCCAAACAGATAACCATTTTCGACAGCTAATTTCACTAACTATGTGTTTAAATCGAATTGTTATAAAACCATAACCTGAACACAGTAAAACACTGTGTTACAATCAACCCTATATTCTATCTTTATCATCCAAAACGGGTTTCCAAAAATAAAAACACTGGAGCACATTTCCTGCCTGGTTTACCTCTACCTAAAAAGGCAACAGGCAAATCAAAGTGCAGCTGCAGAATCAACAGTGATCTTGCACAGTCAGTCAGCCTGGTCTGGTCTAAATACAAGGGTAAGATGCACAATGGACATGAAACCAGAGGTTTCAAATGTTGGCCTTGTATATAGCCTTGTTTGTTCTTGGTGGGGTGGAATGGCCTCCAAACAGAACTTAAAACCATGTGACCAAAAAAATTCATCTTTGGAAGCAACACAATTTAAATTCTTACAGGCATAGTGGCAGCTCCTCTGTTCAACAGTGGGAACAACAGGGAGGGACTCCAGTCTGTGAACTATGAGATAGCCTAGTAAGGCAAAACCACAATAATAAGCCTGTGTGGAAGTGTGTGTGTATGTGCGTCTCCAATGTGAGTAGTGCGTGAGGCATGCTGCCAATGAAAGCCTCGCAGGGTGGAGCACACATCAGCTGCAGCTGCACAGCTGGCCACTGCAGACTAACATCGAGTCTGGATTGAGAAAAGGTCGGGCTGCCTCCCCATGTTTGCCTACTGTGGGCTGGCATGGCTGCTCATTTTCACTCTGCTGCCCAACAATGCATTTCCCAAAACAGGGAAGGGGACCAGGACAAAACAAAAAGCAGGAAATGATGGGAGAAAAACGGGAAAACAGGATATCTCTGAGAAATGAATGCAAGTGTTGTGTCCACGGAAATACAGATTCCTATTTAGAAAACTGAAGACATCCTAATAGTGCACAAAACACTAAACTCGTTAAGTTATGTCAATAAAGAGATGTTTTTCTCATCATTGCTGGAACTGAAATATGAGGAAATGCTAACACCACATTGGTCAGTGTGAAACTGAAAGAATCATACACGTAAGTTAACTATTCAGTTCCTGGCTGAGAATATCATATTCTCGTAGTTTAAATGCTCAACATTCATGTTAACTCTATAAAGCATGTGATGATATTTTCAGTATTTAACATAACGGAAATATCAAGTGTCATCATGCCAAACACACCTGATATATTACAAATAAGAAAGGCGTTGACATTAGCTTACATTGAATTTCACACACCAGCTCGTTAATAAGAGAATAAATACTAGCGCAGGCCTGAGCTGGTGAAATTGTTAGACACAGTTACTGCTGTGGTGTATGCGAGGAGTCAGGATACAGCGTACTTTCCCGTGTTCATTTCCCCTGTGGCTGCAGGTCATGTAGGGGTCTCCATTTCAGCTGAAATGAGGTCACCAAACAAGAAGAAAAGCAAGCCCAATACAAATGTTTGTCTTCTTCTCTGGCTCATATACATTCTTGGGAAGAAAAGGGAACATCGCTGCACCTTTGTCACGGGACATAGGCCCGGCGAGTAAGCCACGATGATGTGTCTCCTCTGTCAGAGCAGCCTCGGCGTGGCTGACAAAGGCAGATCACTCACAGGTTGTGGAGGTCTTAAGTTTCATGGGGCCCATCTTGAACCATTTTCCTGTATGCAGGATTAAACTGTGTTTTGAGTGTGTGTTAGCACTATTTGTCTAATCAAACCTGTTTCTTATAAACTATAATCAGTGATGTGCACTCGCTAGCCCCATGGCTCAGTATAAACATGGGGGCTTAATGGCATTATAATAGTTCTTCCTCAGCTAACATTATGCTAGAAACTGTCCAAATACTGCAGGAGGTGCTGCATGTGTAACAGGTGCATTTTTTTCCTTTGACCCTTTGACTGGGTGTTCTACCAAGAAAGAGAAAAACAAGGGAGTGGTGACTCTCCGAAAACGTTGGAGAACAGGACAAGACTTGACCTCAACTACACCTTGCTTGCCTTGATGACTACATCAAAAGATATGGCCTCATATCTTGTGGATTGCGTTATCGCAATGCTAAAACCAAGTGATTTCATCCCTACCAAAATTAGGGATCTATTCTTTGGTTTTGCCTGCTGCCACTGCTCCAACATGTTTGTTTTTGTCTAATGATAAAGCACATAAATGCCTTATCCAAAAAAAAGATCTTCTTCCCATTCTAGCAAGAATGTGATTAGCATAAAAACATGCAAGTGCTAATTTGCTGCTTCTAAGTTATAAACGTGCTTCTGCGAGCAGAGTGTTTCTGTTTCAGTCAGTATAAATCCATAAGGAGCACTAATAGCAGTCTGGCTTTTATTCTTTTCCTTTTAGTCACATTAAACAGCTGCATTCTACCTTTCAGCCACTGGTGATGGAAGTGATCATCCTGCTTAGAAGCAAAGCATCACAAAAGAAATCCTCTGACTGTATTAGAGCTCACTGAGTAACCCCCACCAAGAGCCATGACAGATGCCTGATAGCCATCTCTCACTTTGTTATGAACAAGCATCACAGAAGGAGACAAGTGAAGCATCGTGGCTCATCCGTTTGGACAGACTTTGCTCCCAGCTAATCGTGGAGGTCTGTGTGTCTGCTAATGCTAGAAGTTGGTACAGCAAATGCCATGTATTTAAAGGGTGAGACTATTGTTTGCACAGTCACCTGGTAACTTGATAAGAGGACAACTCATATTAAGATTCCCCCAGAGGTTTATCGTGGCTCCCTGATTGGGATAATAAATTACGGTAAATTGTTTACATGACTTCAGCTTGAGTGACTTCTAGGAACAAACTGCAACTCAATTAAATGTAATGATATTAATTGAAGGACCCGGAGGATTCTCACAGAAATCCCGCTGGGCCAGAACACAGTAACAAGCCAACAACATGAGACCTCAACAGGACTATGACAGTCTGGACTCATCTGCATGTTGTGTGTTGTGTCTGGGCGAGCTCAGGCACAAGTTTCTTGTGTCAACACAGGAAAATGTCAGGATCAAGTCATCACTTTGCACCCAAGCACAGGGCACCTTTCCTTAAATGTGAACTTTGCAGATTTCTTTTCTCCATTTTTGCCTGCACCCATTTTCTCACCTAAATGTTTCAGAAACATATTTTAGAGAAAGACAGTGAAACAAAGGTGATCACCATCATGTTTCTGTATTATGAAAATGGAGCCTGAAGAAACTCTGATCAAACTGTAAAACAAGGCAGTTATGATACAACATGATCCTGTTCATCGTTCAATTCTGGCCTATTACTGGTTAAAACCAATCTCCACCCATCAACAGAAGGGTTCAATCATCTGGTGCAGCAAAGTGCATTCTGTGACAAGTTTTCTACCTTTGGAGTGAAACCGAAAACCACTGTCCTTTTTCTTTGGTCATGTAGGACCAATTCCAAAATATCTGTATTTCTACTGTACAGAAAGCCTTTTTTTTTTAACACAATGGCCACTTTCCAGTGGTGAAAAACGGCTTTTAATGGCTAGGGTGCACCAGCTGTGTTGCAAGGCCAGCTATATGCAGCAGACCTGCTGGTGACTACCCGCTGGGGACAAAAATAAAATGCTCTAGAGGAAACAATCCATGTGTAATGAGTAAACACTGTTGGGAATGGCTTTCAGATAGGCGGAAAAGTGAGTCTTTATCCCCTTTTAGACATCAAAATTACCAAATCCAGCCATATCCAGCCTTCTAAGAAGCCAGCATAGCTCCATTTTTAGCAGAGAATGGGTTGTCCAGATGGTGACTGGTGGGTTAAACCATCTGAGCAGCCACAGCCAAAATTTACCACCATTTAACTGCCATCCTGTCTGTCTTTGACACTGCCACTCTATAATGGGCCAAACTGCTGCCTGCTTAACTCTGCAGTTTGAACTGTTTCAGAAATAAAGAAGAAAAAAAAGCTGCCAGCCAATGTGCCAAACTGCACTTCCCTTCCATTATAGTTTCTTATTGCCTGCTGTATTATTCATTTGTCTCGATCCAGGCAATGTTTTGCTCCTGCACCGCCTCACACTGCTGCAGCACTTCTTCTTTTAGGGCTTTAAAAGACAAGCAGGCCGGCCAGGCATGCTCCGGCAGCTAGCTGGGCCTCTGCGCCAAAAAAAAAAAAAAAAGGTGAGTTGTTCACATTCCTGCTTCATGCACAAACCAAACCCCCGATGTCATACACACACAAACACACACACAGTCCTTCTGCACAAATGATTGAGTTGTTTGTGTGTGGTCCTCCTGCCTCCTGTGTGTTGTTTTCTCTAGCCTCGTTTCAACCAGGAGAGTTGGAAAGTCACAAAACTGCCTACATGCCACCCAAAACTCCTTTTCCAGATTATAAACTAATCAAATCCTGTAGGGTGTGCACGTGTGATCTCTGCGCTGCGATGACAACAAAAGACTACTAATCATTCTATCACAACGGCCATCTGATACCAGATAACTAGGCAAGTTGTTAGATGATGTCAAACGCCCATGAAAAGTAAAAACAAACTGGCATGCAAAGTGATTGAGAAAGCTACACTGAGCCACAGAGGGATGGTGCAATGACTGACAGGCATCCACTTTATGTAAGACTGTGTTTTCATAAGAACAAATGATGGCCTGGAGGACAGGACATCTTTATGAGATCTTTCCTGGATTCATATCAAAACTCTGAGTGGGCCTGTGTAAGATCTTCCTCGCTATGGTTAATGTCCTTCTGTGTATTCGGTTACTCTCTCGCTCATTGTCGACTTGCTACCAACATATCTGTTTTTGGTCAGAAGACAATGTCTTTGGTTTAATGTGCGTTTCTTGTATAATTCTTTTTCCAAAACATATAAAGCATTTAATTACACAAGGAGTAAAGTGGACCTTGCTTTTTTTTTTTTCTTTTTTTCAGTTTCAGGGGAGGGTTTGTTTGAGTGAGAGGAGAGCAGGCCAACTGAGCCCCACTACTACTATAAAAGGAATGTGATGGGGAAGGGAGGGCCACTGCACCACCAGCATTATAAGCCTATCATCTTACCACCAAAAACCAAA
>CAEMYA010000010.1:14296333-14309878 GCA_903131615.1 Diplodus sargus
CAGGCCTGTAGGTCAGAGTGAGTCAGATATTTGCTGTATGCTCAGATCCCTAAATAAGAATTAAACACAGCAGTTAAATCACACAGACAGGTTTCAGTCAGTCAGACTATCTGCAGGTGGAGGCTGTTTTGCACTCATGTGTCTGTTCTAATAAACCTGTTGGAGTGGCCGTCACACTGGCTAATAACAAACTGTAAGAAAACAATAATAGTCGTGCATTTAATGTGATCACATGATTCATGAAAGCACTGAGCACAGACTGGTATTTTACAGTGTCACACTTTAAATGGTTTTATTCTTGTTGGGAAACGTCCCATCCTTTTGAAGTGAGGCGCTTATCGCTTGCTCAAAGTACATCTATTAATGATTAACGGCCCTCGTAGCAACTGAATCTTAGGGAGGGGGGGGAGGCAGACATAGAGGCCTTGTGTTTTTGAGCCTGTCGTGCCGCACGACATGAAAGAATAAGCTTCTATATTTGAGAAAATATTCAAATGTACGTCTCGCTGCAGAGCCGGGGAGAAGAAAAAAAGGCACAAAGACGCGCTGTGATGAAATAAGCACACAGAGAACAGCCCAGCGTGCAAGATGTGTCCAATAAAACTGATTTTGATGGTGGCCGAGTGTAATTTGAAGCATACTGCGTTGGCATGACTGTTTATCAGAAACAGCCACACAACAGTTTATACAGTCAGACCACTCAGAGATGATGGATTGTCTGGTTTTTGCAAATACATTGTGTGTTTAAGTACACAGTCCTCAGTGTACGACAACAATGCAGAGGAGGAGAAAACGTCACTTTCTTTCACAACATTTATGGTTCTCTCTCTCTCAGGAAAATTCACAGACACCATTAAATACATATCATCATTATTCTGATTCAGTGGAGTTTTAAAGAGGCAATCAATAACACTAACTCAGAAATATTGAACAAACAAGCTGTTCTCAGAGGAAAATAAGCTTCCAGAACACTGTTTGAAGCTAGAAAGGTGGCAGGGTCCGCCACATATAAACAAAGTAAAACAGTTTGAGAATATATATCAAAATGCATCTTTCAAAACTACAGAGTGCTCCTTTAAATCATGAACTTTGCTTTATAATATTTGAATTTTTGACCCTTTGTGTAACTTTTTGAATATTTTTGTTTTGAGTATTTGATGGATTATTGTTGATGTACCACGTCCTCTTTGGGACCGACGTGTGTTGGGTTCAGTATTCTTCGTGCACTGCTTCAGATGTTTGCTGTCTGGAGACGTTCATCACTCTGGGCGGGTTTTAAAGTTAACTACTTGAGCCTGTCGTCAGCCGTTAGCTGTACATGTGGGTGTGGTGACCATTTTTAATCACTTCGACCTGAATAAGGGATCAAAATGTCGACTGAATACGTTTATGTTCTGTAGGCAGTTTGAAGCTGATGGAGTCGATGATATCACAACAGTAAATAAGTGGAGAAATGGATCACATGATAGATATAAATATTTATTGTTACATCTTTGAAATGCAGCTTAAGTTAAATTTAAAATATGTAGCATAACGTGTGGCTTTATTCCTTGTAGACGGCATTTTTGACATATTTCTGTAGATGACATATTAAAATAAGGCCTCTGGGCTCATTAACAGTTTTTGTTTTGTTGATCAATCATCACTACATTTTTTAAGACACGTAGTTTTATTCTTTTTGAAAGATAACTGATGAAAATTAGGCTTTTAATGAGCATCAAAGAAACATCAACATAGAAATAAAGGGGTTCTCCTGATTGAAGTTCCCTGTTTTTAATCTTAATCTTGTGAGAACAGACTGAATATTTTCATGGCAAACATCCCAACATAGAATGAAAAGCTTTGATTAAATATTAGACCCATGATTAAACTATTTGTGCACAATTGTGTGTGTATGCACAAAGAATTTGTAATTAAAGGAAAAGTTTGCGCACAAATGAAAACTCAGTCATTATTTTCTCAGCTTCATGTAGATGGAAAGTCGGGAGAAGTTTTGAAATCTGCAAAACATTTCTGGAGTTTTACAATAAAACACTGTTCTCCCAGACTACTGAAACAGCTGGGGACTTTAGAAATGTAAAAAAAACTAAACAACAACAACAAAGGAACAAAAATTATACAACAGATTAAAAAAATGTGTCCAGCGTGATCCAAGTTTCTGGAATACTTGAGATGCAGAACTGGTTTAAACGCTCAGTTGGTGGGTCGAGCTTGTGCACCAGCGTCAGACACTTCTAGCTCAACAACTACAGCAAATATGTTCCTAAAAAGGTGCACACAAGTTCTTTTCAAATCAATCTGAGGTATCAGGATCTCTGGAGACTCTCCTGGAGGGTCAGACTGGACGAGCCGTCCCGTCTGCTTCAGATGAAGCTCCAGAAATGTTCCGTGGACACTTCACCTGACTTTTCCATCATCCAACATGAGCAGGTAAAGACTGATTTTGGGTTGAACTTACCCTTTAAATCAATAAAGAAAACAAGGCTGTAGTGGAGAAATCAATCAGCTGATAGCCGGCACGTGTGAACTCATGACGCGATCAATCACAGACTCGACTGGTGTTTAGTGTTTGTCTGTTTTTTAAAACGTTGACGTCATGTTTCCAAATGTGTCACTATAACTGAAGTATTTTGTTTCCAGGTGGATGTTCCCTTTAAAGGCTCCAGCTGTTTAACGTGTAACCACAGCGCCCTCTGCTGCACACATCAGCCCAGTGCAGCTCTCAGGCGGCTGTCAGGTATGTTGACCTCTTCTAAATGTTGGTTTCAGTTTTATGTTTGGATTTAATTTGCATCCATAAAACTGCATCCTATCTGTGTTTCACGTGTGCTCAGGTCTCTCCTGCACACCACGGCCTCGGCTCTGTCCACTAATTAAAGGTTAATGAAAATATTTATTGTTAGTCCTATCTAATCATGTCTGATCCCATTTAAGTCTACGCTGGGATTAAACCCCTCTGTGAGCCGTCATCAGCTGTGTGAAATGCAATTAGACTGTCCTGTCCTGCAGTTTGCTGCACAGGTCTGGCGCTTTTTTTTTTTTACCCCTCTGACAGACTGATCGATGATTATTGGCAGAGCAGCTCGATGCACTGATCCAAACTCTGCAGGAAAGGTTGTATGGGCCATTAAGATGCAAACTAGATAAGCTCAATTCCTCAAATATTTGATATTGAGATAAAGCAGCCAATAGCAGATCAGGAAGTGGCTGACAATAGAGCCACGATGTGAATAATGAGGAGTTTGCACTGACCACCAACACAAGTCCAATATTGACTTTCTGCAGCAGCTCCGCCTCGTCCCCATGCAGGGAGGCTGCAGAGGAGATGCTCACATATAAAATGTGTCTGAGGAGAAGAGAGTCCAGCTGCAGTCAGATGCTCCTCTGTTAACATTCACCCTCTCAAATAAGCATTTAAACCCTCCTGTGACACAACAGAGGGGATTCCATGTTTCACAAATGGAAGGGAATGACCTATAAACTGGACTGCTTTTGAATGCAAATGTCTGGATGTTAATTAACACCTGAGTTGTTGATTGTGGGAGCTTGTTGGCCTTTGATTGAAAAGAAATGGCACCTGGGAGCATCAGATGTGGCTTTGAACCAGGCAGCGAGTCTTTGATTGGCATGGGAAGGAAGAAAGACTGAGAAATATCACACAAAGGCCATCTTAATTTCCCGAATTAGGGGTTGTAATGTGAGGGGAGAGGAGGACGGCAGAGGTGAACCGGGACCGAGACTTTGGTCTGTGGCTGGACTGGACAATGGCTGTGCTCTGAATTCACATGTCTGCTGTGCTGGTTCTGATCGGGCAGACTGAAGTTCTCCTCTGCTGTTCTGAGGGAAACTTTTAATGTTCAGCAGCGACTCCAGCATCATTGCAAAAGAAATATGAATCATTGGAAAACACCGATTCACCGCACGAGACATGATTTAACTCTGGATTGTTGTACTTGAGTGCACATTTATAATGTTGTAATGTTTTCTGACATATTCACCAGGATAACACTTAAAAAATAGTAATAATTACAGTATTTTTCTGTTAATCAACAGTTGATTTTATGATTTTTATAACATACATTTTACAAGACAAGTAGTTTTATTCTTTAAAAAAAAATGAAAATAAGGTTTTTAAGATAATTTAGAGTGTTTTTGTTCAGCAATGATTCTTTTTATGATCATGAACATGGGTTATGATTCTTTAAATGCTATTTTCCTTTTTTGATATATTGCCAACAGATGGAAATTATGTTGTTTTTTGGCTCCATTACATTATTTTTATGTCTCTAAACATTTATAACACATGACATTTATAAGACACAAAGTTTTCTTCTTGTTAAGGGTCCTAATCTCCAGGGAAATAAGGCTTTTGAGTTCATTTACAGCATTTTTTTAATCAACAATTTATTTATATGCATGAATATGGGTTGTAATTTTTTTAATGGAATTTAGTTTTATTCCTTACAGGCTCCTTTTTGACATATCGCTGGATATAAGGTATTAAAATTAGGCTTTTAGGATTATTTACAGTATTTTCTTGTTAACCAATGATCACTAAATGTTTCAAGACATGTAGTTTTATTATTTTTGAGGGATGACGGATGAAAATTAATCTCTTAGACAGTTTTTGGTTGATTAATGAGCATCGTCCCTGTCGAACAAACTCAGAATATAAATAAAGGGGGTCTCGTGATTTAGTTTTGTAAGAACAAACTGAACATTTTCGTCACAACATAAAATGAAAAACTTTGATTATAAATGATCAAACTATATGTGTGTGAAGCTGCAAAACTTGCGTGCAAAAAAATAACACAAACACGGCATCATTCATTTCATCATCGTCGTCATAATAATCTAGTTATAATCAATTTGCAGTAATGGAACAAATCTTTACACACATGCCATGTTTTAAATCTTTATTTCTGCAGAGTTTGAATATATACATTTTTTGAGGAGGTTCATTTTGTCTTACAGAAGTTTTAAAGAACCTTTTCCGACTGATCGTCTTGTTGCTGGAGGAGGAAACACTAACGAGCCACTTTCATTTTCTGTCTGTGCCTTCAGTGTTTGTTCCACACATGGCTGGTGTCGTGTGGTATCAGGTCTGCAGCACTAATTAATAATTTGTCTTGGTTTGTAAGATGCAGGCGCTTTACTGTAGCTGGAGTGAGCAGGTCTGGCAGTCATCTGTCATTTGCTCTTCCTGTGTGCTCCTTCAGTCTGTCTGACATCTCTAAGCAAACATGGGCCAATACACAACCTGAGGCAGGGCCTTCTGGGCAGCCAGTGAGAGCAGCCCTCTTCTAATGTTTGTGTGACAAAAAAGGCAAGGCAAATCCTCGCAATGGAATCAGATAATCACCAACCTGTGAAGAGCCTGCCCCAATCCACATCCACGCCGGCCCCCCGGCCCCTGGATTAACTGTCTGTTTGGCTAATAATTTTAATCTGCTGGAGAGGGCCAAGAATGGGTGACAGGGCTCGGAATAAACATCTAATCCTCTCGTCCCCCTCCTCCCTCGGAGCTCTGCACCACTTCCTCCTTGACCCCCTTGTTATACACTTGCACCAAAGTAAATATGACCACAGAGCTCTCTGGTTCTGCTGTCCTGATCTCAGTCCACCTTTCTGCGCTGGACAGAACTGCCCTGCAGCCACCCAGACAGAAATAAGCCCCGCCGTGTGACAGACTGTTGCCAGACTGACATCGTCCAGTGGAATGTACACGTCGGAGTGTGTAGACAAGGCTGCGACTGAGGAGAGGCCACTTCAGGTTCACAAGGTCAAGAGATGTCTGTCTGGGACGCATGTGGAGCAGCAGAGGACACACTTCAGACTGCAGCAGAAATAATTGAGTATCAAGACACAAAGACGACTCTGCAACTTGTTCATCTGTGTGAAATAAACACTGCAGTGCAGACAGTATTCAGATGAAGTCACTCAGAATACCATAAAGAGCTTCACCTCCCTTTGGCAATGACTTAACTCTTAATCAGATAAATAGTTAGACAGAGTTTTGAATGTAATATTTATACTTGTTAGCATTTAATATTTAAAATCTGACAGATTTCCCTTCCAAATATAACAATGTTTCTCCTGGAATGATACTGATTTAAACTCTGTGATACATTTGGCTTTTAAAGACAGTTGAACAACTCTATAAACACTCAGATTGTGTCTTTTAATCTTCTGGTATTTTCACAATAAAAGATAAATCTGCGTTCCCTCATTCAGTCACAGCAGCAGAGCAGATTTCAGATGCACCAAACATCACGCACAGTTTGAGCACCTCCAGAATACGGATGGCACTCGAGTCTAATTGTTGCTGTTTGAAGTATGGCCACTTAGATATCCTGTTTAGGATGGGGCTGTATTGTCGCACCTTTGTTCTGATAAGGGTCCCTGCCCCCATTGACAAAGTGCGAACGACTGGGAGGGCCGCAACAATATAAGGGGCCGGAGGAGTGTCAGAGGGACACTGTCTATCTCTGGGCGGCTGGTGCTACTGTTGCTGCTCTTGATCACACTGAAGTTTCTGAGTCATGGATTTCCTCCGCGCTTGTGTCCTGTGCACGGCTCTCTTCGGACTCGCCAAGTCTTTTACGCATGAGGATATGAAGGACGCGCTGCTGCAGAAACTCGGGTTGGATGAAATCCCTAGAATCCACAAGAGGGATTTGGAGAATCTGGTTGTTCCGGCGCACATCAGAAATAAATACTTGTCCATGCTGAAGATGCACCACAGCAGGAGACGCAGATCGCTGCCCAGCCTGGCGGGCATCCTGAGGGGGATCCCCGGCAACGCAGGTGAGAAGCTCTCTCATTTATGAAATATGCAACATGTAGTTATTAGGAATTCATATGAAAATAGTTTTCACACATGCACCAGTTGATGCAATTCTCGTGCGTAATTGTGACACTTTTTGCGTAAAGACTATTTTACGCACCAAATTCAATTAACAGAACAGTGATTTTAAGCTCCTTGACAGAAACAATCACCTAAACGCTTGAAATGTTCTGTTGTTTAGATATTTCCGGAGAGTATGTGTATTCTGACACCACTCGGCATCGCATGGTGTTCGACATGGAGGCGAGGATCCCGGATAACAGCGAGGTGACCATGGCGGAGCTGAAGCTCTACCAGCGCGCTTCTTACCACAAACGCTTCGCGGTGGAGAAGAAGAACCACCGGCCCGTCAACAACGCCCGCGTCAGCATCTACTGGGTGGAGGTGCTGCCAAACGGATCCAACCGGACATCGCTGGTAGATTCACGGTAAGGCATCACTTTTCTCACAGTGACGTGTGGAAAATTAACTGGAGAGCAATTAAGAGGCGACATCATCACGGCTTCTTCTCCAGGACATATCCGCTTTTTTTTGCCTCCCTTTAATTAATCGCTCTTATTTCTCATGTTAACAGGTTGATCCCCATTCACGAGACCGGCTGGAAGAGCTTTGATGTGACCCAGGCGGTGCACTATTGGTCCAAGACCCAGCAGAAGACACCTATGCACCTGGAGGTGTGGATCGAGGGCGAGAGACCTGGCAGCTACGCGGCAGAGATGGCCAAGAGTGTGCGCTTTACCACCCAGGAGCAGACGGACAACACCTTGGGGAAGCCCGAGCTCGTCCTCTACACACTCAACCTCGAAGAATACGGGTAAGGGCGCCTGCGTTTGATATACAGGATATTGTATCAGTGTGACAATTAGCCCATATCCTCTTCATTAGTCGACGAGTAGCAGTGTGACAGCAGCAGTCTCATGGTTTGGAGCGAAGCTTGGCTGCAAACCAACAACATGACTCAGTTTAATAGTTCTGATCCTGTTTTTTACTGTTATTACTTCTAAATGAAATTATCTCTGCACTCAAAGAATATGACAGCAGGGGTGTAGCTAACAGATCCGGGGCCCTCTGTGGGCCCCTCTGTCACCGCAGTCATCTGACTTTCCTCCTCTTTTCTTCCCCCCCCTCAGTTCTCGTGGTGACTGCGACATCCACCAGAACAAAGACACCTGCTGCAGGGAGCAGTACTTCATCAACTTCCGCGCTCTGACTTGGACGCAGTACTGGATCATCGAGCCGGCCGGCTACCAGGCCTTCAGGTGCACCGGAGGCTGCAAACAGCCCAAGCGCAACTACGGCTACGGGGAGAGGCGGTGCACGGTGTCGGAGAGCGCCCCGCTGCCCATCATGTACCTGGTGAAGAAGGGCGACTACACTGAGATCGAAGTGGCCGAATTCCCCAACATGATTGTAGAGAGATGCGCCTGCACGATGGACAATGTCTCCATAGTATGAAGTGATGGAGGACAGCTGTAGAACGCCTATAACCACCGACCGCTGGGAGGGATTATAGGAGTATTACAGTGTTCTTCAGCGGGATGTTGATGTATTTAATGGGTTTAAAAACAACACGTGTAGTACTTTCTATTTAAACGGACATTTATTGAGAGTTTCACACACAACAGGCGGAACCTGCTGCCGTTAAACTCCCTCTACAAGCACTTTTATATATTTTGTAAATTTTGATATTGTTTTTTATTCTCGAATTTGTGTGAGCTGCGTCGAACCCGCAGCGATCGTTCGAATTCTGTCTGACGTGTTAAATTCTCAAGCTGTACATAATATGAATGAGTTTATGTTTGGAAAAATAAAATATTTTGCTTCACTGAATGTCTCGGGGCTCTTCCTCTTCCCTGCTGTCGAGCGAGGCAGTCTGGCCCCATTCACATTCATGACCACATTCACATGCAGCCGCATACAGCTGCCTCCTCCTGCACCTCCTTATTTACACTGATAGGAAATTGTGGAGCAGAGCAAATCATTTGCCTAATGACTTGTAACATTTGTCACGCTGAGGCGGGCCTGGCGTCGACAATGACGGTCAAACTTACTTGTAATGCTTTATTTACAGTGGGAAGGAGCTACACGGCCACATACAGAGAAAACATGAGCTCCATTCACATTAAGCCAGGTCGGGCCCTTCGTGTGTTTACATCAGACTTAGACCGGGCCAAACGTTGCTAATCAGGGCCAATACCTAATGCACTGTTTGCCGTCTGAGTGGGGGGTCTTGTCATTCACTAATATGCTGCTGATGGAGGTACACATGGTGCCCTGCTGAAGACAAGCGGCCGTCCGTCTGGGAGGGAAGTGGATTCCCAACATGCACCTCCAGCGACACCAGGAGGCTCTTTACAAAGCACACGCACCCTTTAAAGTCTTTATATTTCATTGAATTACAACGTTAAAGTAAAGTTAATGTGCCATTTTATCATTTACAAAGTGATATAAATCAAAGAGTGGATACAAAACTGTGCGTTTGCATATTCACTCCTTTAAAAAGACACACATGGATCATTAGCGTGCAGCCGACTGGCTCTAGATGTCACGTGATCAGTTAGATGGAAATCATTCGTGTAGCCGGAGTTTCAGCTGCCTGTAGTATAAACTCACCTGTATCTGTTGTATAATTTGATCTTTATATACTGAGTCTGTTATTTACAGGTTATTGGCTGAACGAGCGTGTGAGAGTTAGCTGTTAGCGGTCGAGGAGTTCACAGAAGCTTGCTGCCTCTTGGTTAATCAGTTTAGCCTCCTGTCTATCATTTCCCTCTTCAGCCTGGCCGAGATCAGCAAAGGTTGTTCTTCAGATTGTAATTTACGTCTGACACACTTGTCAGCTCTCTTTCTTCCCTTGACACTATGATTAATGTGCATTCTGGTCATCGTTTAACAAAGAAGTCCGTCGTAGCATTAGCTCGTAGTTTAGATCAGCTCATGTGGTCGTTTGCTGCCATGCTTACTTTTATAAACTCATTTCAACACCCATATTTATTATCTATATTTAAAATCTGTATATACAAATTTGTTGCTGACTTTTTTGCACTATTCATGTAAATATGTACACACGCCAATTCTATTTTTCTTTTCCTTTTAATTATCTTGTCTATTTTGCTATTGCTCTGTCTTGTAATATTCTGCTGTTGCGACAAACAAATTTCCCCGTCTGCGGGACATTAAAGGATTTCTGATTCTGATGACTCTTGATGTATTGACATTGCAAAGAAAAAGAAAACACGATGAAAGATAATCATGTGCCTCCGTGGCCCCCCATGCAGCTGGGACCCCCTTCTGACCGGCCCTGTCTGTAAGGAGAAAGGTGCATCTATCAGATACTTGCAGCCAAGTATTTTCTAGCTACATGTAATGAATTTATATCCCAAAGACAATAACAACCCGATGGAAACCTCTTCATACAGACCACAGAGTCACTGTGTACCAGCTTCTTGAACTTTAATAGAGCTGAGACAAATTAAAAAAGAAAATTACAGTCCCAAGTATTTTTTTTTTTTTAAACACAAATATCAAAAAACTGTCAGATAGAAAAGACAACAAAGCTCAAAAAGTCTCAAAGCTTTTGCATTGTTGGTTTAATCATAAAAGACCTGATATACAACCTGCAACATAAAGCGATAAAAATAGAGTGTCTGTTGTTCTTATAGGTTATACTGTAAACTCAAAGCTTTGCATTCTGCGAGATTTATGTATCCAGTACAATAAAACAGGAGGGCACAAACTCTCCAGACATTTAAATATAGTCGACAAGTCATCACACAGCAGTACTCGGGCAAACTAACACTTTCTTAATCACAATACAGTTATTACTCCAAGTCAATTAATTCATGAACATTCGTGCATGGTTGAAATAGTGGTGAAGTATTTACACGTTTATTAAATATCAACATGGGCAGGTAAAAAAAACAAAAGGAAAGTAAATAGAAATGCGATGGACACACACACGACCACATGTTGTCTGATCTACTGTGATGGTTTTTTTTAAGTTTCCAGTTCGACTGATGTTCTGTCGAAAACACAAGCTGGGCGTCCTCAAACCAGCGCAGTGTTGGTGGGACGCGTCATGAGCAGTTTGGATGAGGAGCTGCCGTTATTGCCGGGCCACACAGTCACCATCATGAGCAACTCTCCCTCCTCCCTCACAGCCATCAGTCTGAGGTCTTCACCAACTGTCGGCGGCGTGACTAGAAGTTGTGTTGTGATCCTGTGTAGCCCTTTTAGGTCTGCTGGTGAGAATGAGTAAAACCCTGCCTGCCTGCTTTCAGTCACGTTTGTGCTCAACTAGCATCACCAGAAATTTGTCTCTAAAAATTGAAAATAATGGCATCGATATAAAATAAAATTAAAAAAAGGATTCTGTTATAGTTGGGGAGGCTTTTGTAAGATTAGACTGACCAGTGCTGTTTTGTTTTTCAGAAGTCTTCTGCACTAAAAAGGAACCGTTTAAAAAGACAATCTAGGAACCACACTTCCTCCTGGGAATCAAGCGTAGTCAGTGCCCTAATTTTAAAAATAAATTAAAAGACTTAATAAAAAAAGAGGAAAAAATAGGCATAATGTACTAAAAATGGCTTACTTATATCCTCAAAATGGCTTGACTATAATACTTTCTCAAGCAAATGTACATTAGAATAGCTAAAGGGTTGGGAACGACGAATCAGAGAGGACGCTTGAAGGGAATCCTTCACTAATGAGGCGTAAACTAGCTCGTAGAGGGGCTGACGTCCTCGGTGTTTGAAGTAGCAAACTAGGACTTGGCCCAATCAAAGGTCTTTTACACACCTTTGAACTGAATCAAAAGTCATAAGCCAGGAAGAATGTAAAAAAGCCAACAAGTTGTTTATTGTAGGTCTATGGAGTTTAGGTTACAGATTTGATACTGGGAACAGAAGACAAAAACTTGCTGGAGTTCATTCGTAGCTTCAGTTTAACTGTTTGACAGTGGACTATATCGACACGTACAGTCTAACAATATAATCACCTACCATGCTTGAGCTAATGAGCCAAGGTTCCTTTCAAATCATTTACTGTTTTCTTAAACTTCGCATACAAACTACGCAAAAAAAAAAAAATATTTACAATTTGTAATAAAAAAGCAGAACAAAAATCACAGCACAGATAAAATACACAACCCTGAAAAAAAAAAAAAAATCTTTCCTAACATCTGCCGGGCGGCAAAATGTTTCTGGTTCCTGATTTTACAAACATTTTAGATTTTTTTTCTTTTTAAAAGCACGTCATTTAAAAGTGGTAAAAAAGAAAAAAGGACAAAGAAAAAAAAATGAAATATACAACAAAAGAAATAAGCAGATGATTGAATGAGACTGAACCCACGTTGTACATGTATATAGATATAAAGCTTCAATTACACTCAGGGCTGGTCTCCTCTCTGACGTGGAATGTTTCGCTCCATATCGCTCTAGTCGTCAGTTGGTGGGATTTTTTAGATTATTAAAAGTGGGCTCTAGGAAAAGAAATCAAACAGCGGGGTGGAGGGATGTTCCGTGGCTTGCGGTGGGTCTCCGTGTCGGCCACCAGTCCGTTAGAACAAGTGTCTTAGTAATATCCAGGCTGATACTGCTGGCTCCACGGCTTCTGGTTCCAGAACTGAACAGAACACACAAGAGACACAACGTTCACTTTGTGCTTCTACTGGCAAGTCTTCCAAAATGTACACATGCATATATACTGTGTATGCAGACTGTTCGTCGTTAGATATTTGAAAGCACTGACTTCTTTAATTTTAGCAGAGTGAAGAAAAAACTAATATAATACAAGTCACAACGCTTTTGTATTGATGTAGTTAAAATTAAGAGCGAAGTTGTTATGAAAGTATTTCATTCACAAGTTTTACATTTGGAAAATTAAAATAAACTCACAATAGTAACGCAGGGAAAAAAGGAAGTTTCACATCAAACAATGCTTTGATGTGGAAAATATTGAGTGGTTCTGTGTCGTTTGTCAGTATTAAAGACAATCAGATTAAGTTTAAAGCTCAAATTTGACCGTGTGTCTGTAGTCTGTGTACTGAGCAGGAATACTGACCCCTTGCTGCCAACTCTGGTTGAAGGCCTGAGCCTTGTCCATGCCGTTCCTGTTGCCACCATAGCTGCCGCTGTTCCTGTTGTTACCGAAGTTTCCATTCTTGTTGCCGAAGTTGCCACGGTTACCTCCTCTCTGGTGATACTGGAGACAGAAAAAAGACACAAAATGTTGATGATGCATCTTTCATGGTGGTTACCAACACTGGGTGTGAGGACGTACAGGTGTCAGGATCAAACCCACCTGTCCACCAGGATGGCCCCTGTTTCCACCGCGGTTCATGTTGCCTCCACCTCCTCTGTTCATGTTCCCTCTGTGCATTGGGCCGCCTCTGTTCATGTGTCCACCCCTGGGTCCCATGTTACCACCCCTCATCGGGCCGCCCCTGGGGGATCCGCCCAGGCTGGGAATGGGACCGCCACCGCGGTTATAGTTTCCACGGCTGTGGAAGGCTCCTCTGAAGGGTGGGGGAGGCAGGAAGCCACGAGGTGGGCGGTTGAAACCACCGCGAGGACCAGGAGCTGCAGAAAGATCAGAAACCGTGTCAGTTAGAATGTGATTTAAACGGCTATACAGGTGCTGGTCAACGAATTAGAATAATTTGAAATATTGCAATCATTAAATTCTTTGAATGCATTTTT
>CAEMYA010000010.1:14310069-14320353 GCA_903131615.1 Diplodus sargus
GGCCAAACTGGTTCTTGCCTCCCCGGCCACCACCGCGCAGGCCACCGCCTCGTTTTGGTGTAGTGCTTCCCTGGTTGGGTTTCTTCTCAGCGGGCAGTGCGGTCTTGCTCTCCTCTTTGTACTGTTCCAGCAGCTTGGCAGCCTCCTCCTTCTGCATCTCAGCATAGATGACCTCACTGAAGCTCTCTCCCTCCTCAGGCAGAGAGTAGAAGCCTGTAATGGAAGGAAGGGAAAAAAAAAAAAACATGATTCAAAAACACTGACGTCGACAGAAAAAGAGCGACCCAGTAAAGGTTTTAACCACTAAGTGTACTTCATGGCCCCAAGCTTCTTTCATACCTTTCATTTTGAGGACTGCGTGCTCAGGCACTTCTTTGCCGTCACTCTCAACCTTCTGCTGGACTCTCTGCTTGTAGTCCTCATCAGAGGGGCAGACCACAACGGCCTTACGCTGGAAGCCTGCGAACAAGCACATCTTCCTCTTCTGGCCTGGTGCAGACAGGTTAGTCTGGAGGACAGGAGAAAAAAAAGCTCCATTATGCAAGTCCAGGGTTTTCACAAACATGTTATGGCACAGATCATTTTAGGCACCACCTCATCCAGATCAATGCTAAATCAAGATGAGAGCATCAAAAATGGCTCTATGACTAAAAAGGTTGGAGTTCGTGTCATCATTGAGCTTTTTGGTTGCTGTTTGTCAGTTATCTGCTCCAGCTTGTCCAAATACGTATATTTAAATAATGGTTGTGTTTGGAGTCAGTGCCGGCTGCTTACATGATCCAGGATGTAGTTCCTCTTCTTGCGAGCAGCAATCTCAATGAACTTTCCCAAGAAAAGCGGAGCTCGCTGGGAAATGGCGGTGAGTTTTGTAATGTCCTTCGACTGACGCTTCAGGCTGTTGATCTGCATTAAATTACAGGAAAAAAAATTATATAATTAAAAAAACCCAAAAACCTAGAATTGTAGGAAACAGATTGACACAGTCGGCAGCAGCTGTGTTTATCAGTACTGACCATCATCTTGTCTACGATGGTGTCACTGCCTAGGATGTAGTATTTCCCAGGGTTCTCCTGGACATGGTTCTTCACCCATGTGGTCTTCCCTGAGCCTGGCAGGCCGACCATCACGATGATCTACACAACAAGAGAGGTAAAGAATGAATGAAGGTCCCCCAATATAGACTTTAAATGTTTGAACCCTGAATTTTGTAGTTATGAACATCAATAAAGAACATTAAAAGAATATGCTTACCTCGCAGTCAGCCTTGGTCTGTGGCCCCTTGAGCCCCCGGACTCGGTCATCCACAGGGATCTGCTGCAGGAAGGTGTATCCCTGGGGCTGAGGGAAGTACGGCGTCTCCATCTGGCCAAAGTTGAACTCCACAGCACAGTTGTGGCAGATGATGTGGGGGAAGAGGGCCTGGCCATTCAGGCTGTCCTTGCTAAACTGGAAAGCGACGGTCGGCTCTCCGCCGTTCTTGGCGAAGGACAACACCACCTCGTCACCCTCAAAGTCCTAAAACAAAGAGACGCAAAGTTATTACCAGCCATTCTAACATGCAAATTTAATTCTTCTATTACTTGGCTTCAATCTACTTTGACTGATGATCTGATTTAACTGATCAAACACGAGCATCCTTCATGTCTTACAATAAGGCAGCAGATGACATCATTCTCCTCGTAGGTCTCTCCAAAGTCCTCGGTCACACAGTTGGTGGTCTTCTTGCCTTTCCCAGAGTATCCATACGAATGCTCCTCCTCGCCTGGACATTGATGACAGAATACAGAATATTGCTGAATGAACACATCACATCTTAGTCAAGGTTTGTTGTCATGGTGTGTGAATCATCTGCTGGCAACAAGCCAGCCACCATTACTATGATGCAGCCGGAGCCATTTTGCATGAACGTGTCGTGCTGCTCATGAACCACTAGAGGGACCTCTTGAGACAGACTGCCTCCAACAGAGGATTCACAGCAGCCTCAGGTTTTAGTGTCCAGTTCTTTGGCAGACCTTCATCACCCAAAGATTTCATACAAGGACGGATTTCTTAGATATAATATCCAATTAGTGTAATGCACCATTAAGTACTCTTAAAAAACACTGCAGTGTTTTGAGCCCTACACGTATTCTGCTTGATGAATCATAGCAAATGGCTGCGCTGGCCGGGTCACCATTTTGTGCATCACAATATGAATTCTATCCAATCATGTTTAAGTCTTTATAGACTGTAAATAAACTGAACTTCTGTTTCTGCACACCACATGTGTACTGTGATCAAGTGGAAATTATTTTGGCAACACGTTAAGGAAGCGCTGCCAAGGGTGAATGGAAAGTTACAGCTGCTCTTAACACTTGATTCCAATAATACTGAATGACCCAGTCAGCAGTACAACACACTGACGACTGTACAGCTGAAGTGTTTATGAAGATACTGACCGAGGAGCAGCGTGCCAGTCGACAGGGACCAGCCGACCTGCACGTCGTGGATCTCCATGTTCTTGCTGGAAATGTGCTTGACGGGAATTTTCTCTGTGATCTGTGGACAAGAAGCAAAACACATGAATGACGTTATCAGGAGACATTTGCACTGGTCCATGTTGCATCTGGGTTACAGATGCTGTTTAAAGCCATAACATAAACACTCCAGATGGTCCTGTACCTTCATCTCAAAGCAGGCTTTGCCCTTGTTCACACCATAAGTGCCCTTGCCTCCAGACCACAGGTAAGCAAAACTCTCCATTGTGAGAGATGAGGCGCTGTATCGGTCCCGTGACACCTTAAAGTGCAGGTCGCAGTTATCTAGAACAAGAGAGAAAAGCACATTCATCAGTTTATCCGTCTATCTAAAGGTCTCTGATAAACACAGTATGGTTGATGTTCTAGTTAACGGTCACACTGTCATCTTTGCCGTCTTTAATGGAGTAGTTTGCACTTACAGGCATCCAGGCAGACCTTTGTGTCATCAAACTCCTCATCTTCTTCCTCCAGAGGGGGCACAGGAGACTTAAATGAGGCCCTGCAAAGAGACACCAACCGGTCATTTTGAATATTCACGTCATTGCAGCTGAATGGAACATACAGATGTCTTGGGTACCACACTTTCTGAAAAATATTTGGGGAGAGAAGTGGAAAGACAGACTAGGGGCACCGGTACAAAACAGACAGTAAATTGGGCAAAACGAGCCTCCAAACGTTTTTGTTTTTGTTGTTTTTTGGGGTGTTATTGTGAGCCTGGGCAGACATCACTTACCTTGCAGTGTCCAGTGAAATCTAAAAAACGTGAGAGATACACAGAAAGAAAGCTCCTCCGCTAGCCTTAACATGCAAGGCTAGCCACTGGTGAGAGTGATCAAATCAAAGCAGACCACACCCCTGAGAGATCAGTGTTTATGATCTCCAGGACTGCTGTGGGGGTCAGTCAAAGCGATGGCGGGTGCAGTTATATTTTTAACTTCTCATGTGTGGAACTCTAAATGGAAAGGTCAAGACTAGCTCACTGTTCTGTGTAACTATGCAGTACAAGTTGTCACCATGCGTAGCTGCTTGAAATGAGCAAATCAAAGTGTACTGAGAGCTACAGCAACTTACCAACTCTGTAGCTTGAGATCAGATACCTTAATCTCTTAGTGGGAAGCTTAAGACACTACAGGATGTTGTGAAGAAGATTAACAGTTCAGTGATGCTTTAAGCACTGTTCAGGCTGAAGTAATGAGCCAGTGGAGTAATTAATTAGTAGGAAGAAACAGATTTGGGGTTCTTTGTCCCATTCTCCTCCTCTGCAGTAGTCTACACATGTCAAAAGACAGCCGTCATCGCATTTGTCCTCAAACAGCCTCGAGCTCTGCATGAATGGGTTTCTACGGGTAGATTTATGGGGGCACTGGAGAACATAATGTCTGAATTAGAGCATTTGGTCAATGCAGTGGACAAGCGGGCCACACGATGCCCAGAGGCCGCTGGTTTCACATGGGGTCGATTCATCCTCCAGATACTGTATTTGGGCAAATATGGTGGTAATGGGGGGGAACAACTTGATTTAATACTGAAATGGCCACTTACAAAAAAACCCAAACACTTGATTGTTGACTAATCGGAGGAAAAAAGCAACGGCAGTTCTGGCACCTGGAACATTTATAACGTGCCCCAGACTTTCCCCAATATGTTTTTTAAAATCTAATTATTATTTAAAAGAAATTCCATTTCCTGCCGGTCGATTCCTTACAGTGTCAACAGCGCAATGAAAACAAAACACTGACCAAGAAGTAGGTACAGGTATGCACACACACACACACTCACTCAAACCCCCCCAAACACGCCATGCATGATGTCACCTGCAAACGCAAGCGCTCCCACACTCGCATCATGATTAACAAACACACACGAGACATGATACATGAGACAGAAATAGCATCTGGACATCATACAACCAAACAAAACAAAAAAAGGAAAAGAAAAGAAAAGAAAGAAAAAAAAGACCATTGCGAGGCAAAACGATGGACGGTCAATAGCGAGCTCCTCCGTGGACGTTCCAAACACTTTGGGAAATCTGCTACCCTGCAGCAGTGGACCCCTCCTCCCACGCCCCTCAGCTAGTCTCCCCCACCCTCCCTCCATTCAGAAGTGCACATCTGCTACTTTCCTCTGGGTTTGTTCTCTTTTTTAGCAGCCTGTTTCACCTTGAAGGACACAATGGGCTTTCCAAAAACAATAAGTGGCATGAGGAACAGATGTGAAGATTCATAGAGACTTGATAGTTGCACTTCTGCTACAGAATGCAGTCCATTTAAAAAGACACAACTGTGAGTGGGCACTGTAAAGAGGTAAATGGTAAGGCTCTTTAAGTAGTCAGGGATGACCCTCAAAACATGTGTGTGAAAGTAAGGTCATTAATAAATAGTATAATACTTGAAAATGAGGGTTTTCCTCTTGCTAGTAGTAAGTGCATTGGCACTTAAAGCCAATACAGTTCAACAAAGCTATGGATGGCGCTTCAGGGATGCTGAAGGCCATTTTTGCTCTGTCCCATCCTTACCAGCTGTATTTGTTCTCTTCAATAAATTCAAAGTAGCCCCTTCCATGTTCCTCCCGGCGTCTCTTAACACCCTTCTTATTCTTCTGATCAGCATTCGTGTCTTTGTCCGCATCCCCTTTGAAAATAGAACAAAGATATAGAATGAGGTGCTCCTTTTGATGTGAGAGAGAGGTCGGACTGGCAGTGGGGTTCTGGCCCACAAAGCCCGTTCATTAGTTACATTCTGTCGACCATAATCATCAATGTTAATTTAAAAAAAAAAAAAAGGTAGCTAAGAGGTAACACCTCATGTTAACACTTTAACAACACAATCATATACTTCATGAATTGAAACAACCCTAAATGACCAGATAGTAAATTACAATATAAGCTGGTCCAAATGAACATTGTGAACAGTGTGTGTGCTGGGGCTGGAAAAAACAAGTCTCTGCAACATAAAGGGACATTAACCCTGCAATAAAGGGCTGAGAATATTCTGTTTAATAGGGTTTAGATACAAATCTATTGTATTCATGGACAAATGTATCATGCAAGGAGATGGAGAACCTACTTAGACCTCAGCTGACCCCCCTCCCCTCCCCCATAGCTCACCCCACATCACCTTGGCAGCTACTCATTTATCTTTAAACCCATTTATTCCCATATTCATTCCAACAAGACGAAACTTTCTATTCAAAAAAACCACATAACTACCCACGTGTTAGACCAGCTCAGCTCAGTCTCTCACCCATCTTCAGCACGACTTTTGGGGGTTAGCTAGTTCAGGAGTTCCCAACACATTAAGAATTCAAATTTCACTTGAACTTGCACACAGTCGTTATCTAAGAAATCCAAAATGAAAGTGCAATTCTGGAAAATGCCAGTAAGAGTAATTAACGCGACCATGACAGGAGCGGGAGGAAACACCCTGTAATTACTGCATTAATCCCAGTTTGTCTGAACTTCTGAACATTTCTAAACATGTAGCATTCACGTTAAGCCATTTTAAGTAGGTTATAACATAGTTAATGAGCTAACAGCCAGCCCTGCACCCCCAAAACGTCAATATGGGAACCACTGAACTAGCTAACCGGCTGATCGGCTAGTTAGCACTGCACCACAGACAAAGAAAATGAGGTTAGCTGGCAAGCTAACACGCTAACCAAGCAAAAAGAAACGCCGGACTTCGCCTAATTAAGAGCGCAGTTATCACTTCTTAACATGGACTATATCTAACATCATAAGTTAATGAAATAATTAACCTTTGCGGGCGGGACTATCGATAGAAAAATGATTAGCTAACCAAGGTGGTGACCGATGCTAACGCTAAGTTAGCTAACCGGCTAACTGTTTCGGTTGGTGGCTAACGCTCGCTAGTCAAGTGAGGTCACGGTATCTAGCTCAACATGGACGCTGTTGTGCGGTTACGCATTCAAATTGTGTGTCTCCCAGCCGGCTCCCTCCCGCGGTAGCATTAGCGCTAACGTTATATAGCAAAAAACCGACACCCAGCCACAGACCATCCAGCCAGTCACAGTATTCCGGAGCAAACGGAGCCGACTCACCCTCTGTAGCCTGGTCCCCGGGCTCACCGTCCTCCGCCTCGATTTTCTCCATGTCGTCCACATCTCCCTTGAGCATGGGATCCATCTCGTCGTCCTCTTCCCCGTCCGCGTCCTCTTCCCCCTCACCCATCTCCTCGTCCTCGGCAACGGCATCACCGTCGCCTCCATTTTCCGGCTCCTCTTCCTCCTCTTCTTCCTCCTCCTCCTCGTCTTCGTTGGCTTCCATGCTTTCTTCTATCGGGCCATCATCGCCCTCTTCCTCCTCGCCCATGCCCTCCTGGTCGGCGGCCTGCTCGCTCCCCGCGGCTTGCTGGTCCAGCGGGGAGACCAGGGCCTCGTCGTCCAAGGCGGCCTGCAGGCGGTCCATCAGCTCGGCCTTCAGCCCCTTATCCGAAAGATTCCGCTTCTTCAGCTCGTCTTTCAGCTCGTTCACTTTCAGCTTCTTGACGTTAATTGAGCTCATTGTGACGGAAAAAAATGTAAGAAAAGATTCGCAGAGCAGGACGATAAATAAATAACTGGACGCACTTTTGTTTAACGGATGTTAGCTGAAATCTGCGCCAAATGGCAGCCGCGCTGTCCGACCAATCTTTCACCGGCGAAGGAGCTGCACTGAGCGGCCGTGTGGGGGAGGAGGCTGACGTCACCGGCCGTAATTACCCAGAGAGCACCGCAGCAGCGCCGACCATCTGTCACGGGCTTTATAGCAGAGAGCTGCTGGTGGAAACAAGGGGGCCGATCCTGCTAAAAACAAACTGCAGGACGTTACTCAGCCGATATTTATCTGTATAATCAATATGTTTGATTATAGGTAAATGTGTCGTGTGATGGATTTTAAGAGGGAGGAGTTAAATGTGAGAATAAAGGTTTATTATAGGAGGATGGGCTGTTTACCAGGAGTGTGAAGCTAGTTTAGTGTTTTTATTTTATTTTCCAACCTATAAAAATGCAAATACACCTGTAGACAAACAAACAAAGAAAGCAGGACTCTACGGTGTATTTTGTCAGCTATAGAGCTATAAAAGAAAATAACAGCAGCTAAGAATATGTACAAATTTAAATATAAAAGGGTTAAATCAGAAGTTTCGTAACGATACAGTATCATATCGTATCGTATCGTATCATAGATATCACAAAAGTCTGCCACGATCAGAATCAGAATCAGTATTACTTAAACGGGGAAATCTGTTTGTCGCAGCAGCCAAAGGACAGAATATTACAAACAAACAATAACAACAGTGAAAAATAAACAATATCATTAAAAAGGTAAGAAATAAAATTCGTATATACATATAAACGTGATATTGTACAAAATTAACATGTAATTCTTAAACAGTGTGGCCGTGAATTTTTATTAACAAATACAAACCGTACCAATCGATTCGATACAGCGGCCTGCGATCGATATGAGAAGATGCTCCGGCCTCTCACAGAAACATCACATCATCTTGATGTTAATGGTTTTTCATTGACACTGAAAATTGTGATGTAAAAGTGTAATAATTTATAATAATCATGAATAATGTTGCATCACAATATCTCCTTTTGACCGTATCGTGCAGCCTTCCTGGAGGTCACTTCAGTCGCCACATCACTCTGTTATCTGAGGCTCCTTGATACAATTTATTTTAAAGGGTTAATCCACCAGTTTATTGCTGCACTTCCATAAAGCTGGATGATTCATTAGAGACAGATAAAAAGCAGAATGGTCAGAATTGATGCAGCAGAGGCTGCTGGGACATCTGGACTCTCAGGGTTTTATCAAGCTCTATAAAAACAGGAGCCATCGTTTCTTCTCAGAGTCGCTCCACAGACGACGTTACACGTCTGTTTACAAGCTGAGAAGTTTTATTTGACAGCACAGATGACTTTAACAATTAGAGTTCACCTTTGATGAATTCTGGGGATGTAAATCACAAGTTTCATCAGGATAATATCACTTTCAAAATAAAGGCGTCTCCTAAAGATGGCAGCGATATGATTGGATCGTTGACCGCTGAATTGATATAATGATCAGGATTCACTATTTACTATTGTTCTAATTTATAGGAGACAAGAAATCAATATATAAACTATAATACATACAATATTCTCGCTTACTTCTTCCCGCTGCTTTTCACACACGTCCACAAAACATTATTTTGTTGGTTTGTTTGTTCAGGACTAAAAAAAAATGTTTGACATAAAGATTTCAATAAATCCATTAATGAAGGAATAAAGGTGCTCATATGAAGAAGGCTGTAATGTAGAGTTGTAGTAAAATGAATAGAATATCCATATAGTTAAAGAAAAAATCAAAATCTATCTGTTAATTATGACTTTATCTCACAAGTAGGCTGTGAATTTATAAAATGTCATTATTTTTACTCTCTATCTCATAATTTAGACTTTCGATGCCATAATGACGACTTCTCATCTCAATATTATGAATTGTTTCTCTGTCAAACTGTGTTATCATCAGTTTTTCTTCTTTAACCAGCAGAAATGGTTTCCACGGGTTAACAGAAAGAAACACAGAAACACCAACATCACATATGAAGAGAAGCTAATGAAATAATTTCCCTGTGTTTCTCAGTTGATGTTGAAAATGTTTATGCATAAACAGAAAAGTTGGCCTTGAAGACATGAAGGACATTTCAATGTTTTGTCACATAATGATCCAATCACTGATTCATATCCCCGGCATTAAGATAAGATACGCCTTTATTTTGAAATTCCCACCACGTCTCTGAGCTTGATAAAACACTGAGAGTTCAGATGCACGAGATGCTCAACAGGTGAAACTGTGATACTGTGGCGTTTCTGTGAGAGGCCGGAGCATCTTCTCATATCGATCGCAGGTCGCTGTATCAGATCGATTTGTTTGGTATCGTGGCAGACTATCGTATCGTTGTCCTAAGAACCAATAAAATATCATATCGAGATGAAACTTGTGATCTAACCCTCATGTATATGAAAATGTGTAAATTCTTAGCTGCTGTTATTTTTCTTTTATTGCTATATAGCCGACAAAATACACCTTTGTTTGTTTGTTTGTTTGTCTACAGGTGTATTTGCATTTTTATAAGTTGGAAAATCAAACACTAAACTAAATGCATGCCCCTTGTAAACAGCCCATACTGTCCATGGTGTCCTAAACATTTATTCTCACATTTAGATGATGTGACGTTTCTCACAACATCAGTAGAACAAACTCTGAAAGCCAAACATCTCTGCAGCACGACAACACAGCATTAAAATAAAACAAGTGCAGTTTTATTTGCACTCAGTCATATTGAGTGCAATTTATTTTGCACAAAAATCAATACTGCTTATTTATAAATGTTTATACATTTTTACACATTTTTTATATTGCTGTCTAAGTTGATCTTTGTATTTCATTTCGTTGTTATTGTGTGTAATGCTGCTGCTACACTGTAATTTCTCAGCTTGGGATAAATAAAGTCTATCTATCTATCTATCTATCTATCCAAGTTCATGTCAATAACTTTGTGTGACTCTTCTGTTGTGAGCAGACTGATGAGATGCAGGAGAAATTATATAAAACCAAGTTGTATCCCAGTAACAGTGCAACAGCCTCCTGCTCCTCTGCTCCTCACTGCCTCCTTGAGGCGGTTATAATAAATAACCCAGTGAAACCATGAAGTGTCTCCGCTGCGCTCACTGCTCCTCCAGCCTCAGTCCTGCTGCAGCTCCCAGCCTCTCT
>CAEMYA010000010.1:14324307-14347458 GCA_903131615.1 Diplodus sargus
GATGGATGGAGGACGGAAGTATGAATGGATGGATGGATGGATGGATGGAAGGATGAAAGAATGGATGGATGGAGGTATAAATGGATGGATGGATGGAAGAATGGATGGAAGGATGGACTGATGGATGGAGGTGAAGGAGGAGGTAGTGTTGGATGTTGGTAGCAGTCGAGGGCAGACTGAACAGTGTGCGACAGGAGAGACGTTCTGTCAGGATGAAGAGTTTGATTTGTTTGATGTTCATTTTGTTAGATTTGACAGCCGGGTCCGTGTCGGGAACACGGATGTCAAAAAAAAAAGAAGCTTTTGAAGCGGTGGTGGGATTTTACACCTTTCCAAACGTCATGTTGTCAGAATTGTCTGAACTGAATTTGATTATTAGCCTCCACTGACAACAACTGTCTGGTTAAATTATCCTGATGTGACAGAAAGAAAACACAACTTCAACATTATAAAATGCTCCTGTAAGCTTCGCTGTGTGGTAACATGTTGTAGGCGGTGAACAACAGAGATTTATGACACTATTATTTTATTATAAAGTGTTTTGTTTTTTGCTTACTGCACATTTAAAGATGACGGGCAGTTTTAATCAATACTACTGACTCCATGATTACTTCGCTAAGTGCTAAGATTTGCTTTCGGTGGCTTCCCACGACTCAGTTCCATTTGTTCAGTGATCATTCATGTAAATCAGATATCAAACAAAGTAGATCTGTTTGTTATTGCAGCTTCTTCACGAGAAGCTCTGATCTGATCAGCTCTCTTTTGTTCGCAGCAGTAAAAGTGAAATCATTTCTGCTATTTTTGTTTTGTTATCTCGCAGGACTCCAGCGATCTGTCTGCGTTTCTTCATGACAACCTTCGAGTCCACAGTCGCTCAGCCAATGAGCCCCGGGACAGAGAGAGGGAGCAGGGCGAGTGCGGCGCCTGCGGTGTAAACCTGAACCAGCTCAAACACGAGGCGGTCCACTTGGCTCTGAGCAGGGGTCAGTCATTAGCTAAGCCCCCCTTTGAACACAGCTTTAGCACCGGCACGCTGCTGGGACAAAGTGAGACAAAGCATGGAGACAGATCTTCGAGGGAAGCTGCCATCACGGCTGTGCATCAGTCCCGCAGTCGCACCCACAGTCCTCACAGCCCGAGAAGCCCGAGGACGCCGCAGAGGACCCCTCAGACCCTCAGACGGAGGGGGCCCAAGCCCGGCAACCCCGACATGGACCGCTGGGTGGAGGAGCAGCAGCAGCTGGTTGTGTCTAAATCTGCGTCCAGCACTGACGGCGTCACCATCTACGGTCACCGTCAGGTACCCCTAAAAGCCTTCTCCTACCACTAAATCACACATAGCACATCCCCTAGTGTGCATTTTCCGTTTAATGAGCTCTGTGGGTGACGTACATCTTTACAGGCGCATGTGTCAGCAGAGCAATAACTCACAGTGCCTAATCAGAGCCTACTTAGATCCCACGGCCGGGGACGTTTGTTTTAAAAGTACTTTACTAATGGAATGGAATTGGGTCATGATTTACCTCTGTCATAAAAGCCAGCCAGTCAAAAAGCACTTGTGATCAATAGGAGGGGGATGGTCATATTTAACAGGGCGGATGGTGAAATATGCATTACTGTGATGGAAGCCGGGCTGAGCACCACCCTCCCCCCCGAAGTCCCAAATGAAAAAGGTTATAAACCTGTGAGAGGTGAGTGTGTCAGAGAATTTCATCATAATTAGCCATTCACTTAACCAAGCTTAGCAACCGTGGGCTTCCTGAGATTTCCAGATCACCTGAGTAAAAGTGCTGAGAATTGATTAAAGAGGGTGTTTATCACCTCCAGCTCCCTAACTCACTGTGCACAGCAGTATTTTAACCCCCAGTGTTATTTTACGGTATCCCGGTCACCAGAACATAATGTTCGCGGTTGATGTTTCCTCAAACCACAGATACATCTGCTTATTAGCTGACTTTCACCTCGGGAGGTGGAGAGGAAGGTGGTGGAAATGTGCAACAGCAGTTCGAGTCCGTGGGGAGATTTTCCAGATGAGTCGGCTATTTTGAGCACAAAGTCGGACCGTCTGCAGCTGTGTTTTGTTCTTTGGGCCTAAACCTCAGCAGACCATCAGCACAGCGCTGTGACAGGAGAGGAAAAGGAAACTGAACCTAAACAAACGTCAAGTTGGGACACAATGAAACGTTAAGTTTGATCTGTGGTTTTGCAGAAACGTATTTAGCTAACGTACCGTCTGGTGATTGGGTTGTTTAACTGCAGAGGGAATTTCATACTGTAATATTTTGCAGGTTTTGTTTACACAAAGCCCGGTTCTTGCTAGCACATCCACTGTATGTGAGCTGGTCCTGGATGCTATCAGAGTTCGTGATAATGTTAGAGACCGCTAAGTTCACATTCAAACGTCTACGGCCAAACGCATCATGTTGGAACTTTTTCCTCTTGCAACAAAAGAAAACAAGGACAAAACTAATCAAGTCTTTTTTGTCCAAGTGCTGTCCTAAATTTTTTCTTACCATACTTAATATAACACAGTATATCCACCTATATTCCTGACACCATGATGAGTGGTGGTCCATTCACGTAATACAAACCAGCCGCTTCCATGATAACAGGACACTGATTCTTGTTCTCGGTGTGATTGCTGAAGTGTTTTTTTCATTCAGGACTCTTTACTGTTAGTGAGTGAAGACGACTCACACTGTTATTACTGCTGAGATCACTCAAAGCATTAAAAGTGTCGCTGGTGCTTCAGTTATTATGATGCTTTGTTATATATGCAGGCTGTGTTGAGCAAGAAATAATCAAATTGTGTTTTCAGCTTGAACCTCTGAGCATCGACTCATCCAAACACATTGTCATTCAAGTCATGGAGCTAGCATTAGCTTAATTAGCGAGCTGATATATATCTGCTGGAGCAAAGGAGACAGAATCGATGTTTGTCAGCCAGAAAATGAAAAAAGAGGCTGGCTTTCGTCTACTTCTGTCTGAGATTGAAGATCTATTCTTTTCATAATTACCTTGAAATTCAAATGATGACACAGTTATGGATTCTGAGTGGCCTGCGAGAGCAACAACAACAGAAAGGGGCTGGTGACTGAAATCATCCTGAGAGCTGCTGTGTAATTAAGCTATTATTCTTAATAGATACCTCCCATCATATTTAACCATAACAATGAAACATCTTACTCAGATGAAACTGTCCTGGGCTTTGCAAGACCGTATGAGAAATTAGCCAAGTGGGTCCAGTGCGAGAGCCGATCGATACGGGTTTATGTGGCAGACGTGAAACGATACGAGAGTGAGGAGAGAGGAGACGAAAAGGAGGCTTCAGGAAAAAATGGACAGCAGAGGAAGAGAGAAATAAAATGTTTAAGATGAGACAAAAACTGGAGAAGAAATAATGATTTAAAGCGACAGAGTGGAGGAGAAAATTAAGCACAGACAGAAATCTGAGCGAAGAGAACGAGAACGTGAAGATACAAAGAGGTTATGACAGAACGCATGAGTCAAGCAGAGGACAGGAGGAGGGACTGTACAGCATCCATATTAACGTCGGCTACATTAACTGAGCCCCCCGTCTTTGTCCTCCAAACTATCAACCACTGCAGTCCTCCTGCTGCACTAATTGGCGGTTTACGGTCGAACACTACTGAGCTGATGTCGTTATCTTGGGGCTGAGACGTGGACAAGACGTGGAGCCGGAAAGCGGCATTGAGAGGACAGTAATAGAGGGAGATGTCGGCTTTGTGTCCTGCGGCGGCGCTCGGTGACTCCGCGTTGAGTCGCAAGCATCCGAATGCTGAATAGGTCATGTTCTGCTCCACGCGGCCCAGTTCTGAATGAATGAATGTGAAAAAAAACACACACCTTGGAGCTACAGCTGTGTGCAAGTGTTGGAGTTACTTTACATGAAGCTGCTTGAGTGTGTCAGAGGCAGTGACCGTGTGTTTGCTGCAGCTCTTCAGCTCTGAGTCATGTTGTTAAAACTCAGGCTGCAGTCACAAACTATCGCTCACACTCCTCAGAGAGCTCAGAGCTGTCGGAGAACTTACTCTGATGGCGAGTGTTTAACCCACTGTGCTCTCAGCATCATGCCCTACTTAGCCAGACGCACCCCACACTCGTCCCCAGAGTAATTCCCCTGATAATGGCCCCTTTTGGTCGCTGGGTGCAGGAGGGCAATTATAGATTTGGATTTTGTTATAATGAGCTTTTCTCCCCGAGCAGGCTGCAGATGATGCTGCGCCGGGCTGCGGTGATGCCGGGATCGTTCAGACGAGCTCAAAGATCCCTCACATATCCAGAGTGGTGACCATCGCCAACACTGCTGCCATGTCCCTTTTAGCCAGGTACATATATTTATATTAAAAACAGCAATTCTAGTGTGTGAAACTGAGTTTCTCTGAGCAGCGTGTCTGTTGTCTGTTTACAGCGCGAGTTTCAGTTCTTCTTCTTCTTCCCCCTGTAGGGCGGCCGAGAAGCTCAACCTGACGTCCAGGAAAAAAGGCCAAGCTTCCGATCCAGCTCCCGCTCATCTCTCCACCTGCTTCAGGGAGCTGATCCAGAAAAACCCACCGCCCGTCCCCTCCTGCCTGCTCCAAGCTGCCACCAGAACCAAAGACTCACCCAATGTTGGCAAGGTAGACAAGATTCCACTAGATTCACAGTAGATATACACATATGTCACTTTTTCAGTAAACCACATTTGATCTGGTAATAATTACAGCAAATGTTATAAATGATTAATTCAAGAACCTTTAGGTAAGATGGGTTCTTATTTCTTATTTATTTATTTATTAAATACTTAAAGGCGTAGTTTGACATTTAGGTAAAAACATGTATTTATTTAATTTAGATGAGATGATTGATGATGCGTATCTGTGTGGTATGTATAAAGCTAGTAGACAGTTAGTGTTGCTTAGCTTAAATAGATATAATTTATTGTGTTTATTTGGAAGAATTAAAGCAACATTATATAGGAATCGGTTATTTTGTGCAGCTCAGCACATTTTCTGAGTGCAACACTGCTGTTATGACTACAGAAACAAACTAAAATGTCAGATGTAGCCTTGCAAGTCCACACAGGTTTTCTATACACAGGTACATTCACAGTCTGTGATTTTTATCTGAAGCGTCATGTTGTTGAGTTTCACGTCACGAATGCACCAGAAACAGTTGAAACAGAAGAGAAAACAACAACAACAGACCCGCTGTGAAGGAAGCGTCCGTGAAACGGTGGATAAATTCTTGTGAGCGTCACAACAGCAGCAAAATGTTTTGTTTCACAGAATTTGAGCCATTTGGTCCGATAACATTTAGAAAGTCTAGACGAGCCTCAAGATTAAATTACTTTATCCTCATTCAAGTTAGCTCGGCGCTAAACAGGAAGTTAGCCGTACGTCAGCGCAGGACAGACAAATGCACCATTCAACACCGAATATTAACTCACACAGAAAATATTCTCAGTTCAGGCGTCTGCTGAGACGAGTCGTACTGTATCTCCTCGGACACTTTGCGCCTCATATTGCGATGTGTAAATACATTTATACACTTAAAAAGTATGTGCCGCTATTCTTACCCTCGACCGCCACCTTGGAAGTGTTTTTACTGCCGTTGTTGCCGAGTAAAGAGATCTCAGTCAATTTGGAGGAGATCCTGTATCACCCCCCTGCATGATACACTGTAATGTGGTGCTAATGTCTCCATCTTGTTCCTCCCCTCGCCTCCTCTCACCTCCTCTGGGAGAAACTGTGCGGATCAATATGGCTGCCGGCCCTCGCCTTGTCTCATATAGATGGACTCTTGGGTTCAGTCTAGAGTTACAGATAAAGGCTCCGGCAGACCTCGCTGTCGGCCACACCTGCCCGAGCACTCAGCTCCGTGTGCCAGATTATGTACGTGTGATGATTTCCTTCGCTCGTAAGTGGGCGTGTTGAATAATTTAACCCTCATAAACAGAGTTTGACACATGCTCGATAGAGTTAGGGAGCCACTTCTTGCATAAGGGACGGAAATTATGAGGAGGCGCGAGGAGAAGACGCCTCCACAGTCGGACGGAGCTCGCCGTCTCGCGTGGCAGATGGAATATGGCTTCAGGTTCTTGAATTGTCGATGATGTCATCGTGGTGTAATGCAGCCCTGGATCATTTCAAGAAAACCACATTCGACTCATCATCGCGGCGCACGGGGCTTCTTACAACCTTGCAGACCTGAATCCTGATGAAGAATAATTTCATAATTGGTTTATAAACCTTAATAGACCTCGTTGTCTTTCGTGGGGTGAATGCTGTCTTGTCTCCCTGCAGACTAAGACCTGCGAGCCTCGTTAAATGCCGTCTGAGTCGGGTCCTAACTTAATTTAAGACCGTAAAGCCTCTAAAATCCTGAGGCTTCCTGTAGAGAACTACATTAAGGAATTAATGTCATGACATGTAGAGATATAGCAGGCGGTATGCATCGCCACGCAGCCGTAAGTGCACACATGCTTTCTGCTTTTACTGGTTTGACTGCTGCAGCCTCAAGACAACATGTCTCTGTTTTTAGCCCCGTTTAAAGGAGCAGTACGTAAGAATTGTAGTTGAAAACATTAATGTTTGCATGTATGTTTAAATCAGTGACTGCCAGATGTGTTAAATGGCAGCGAGCTGCCTCACTGAAGTCGTCTCAGTTGGAAACATTTACAACAGCACGGCACGCCGTCTTCAGCTCATCACCTCGATGCTCAGACATAATCCTTTTTGACATTTACTACTTCGCTCTGCCACGATTTCCCTTCTCAACTCACATTTCATGAAACAGCATCTCAGCCTCCGACGGCTGAGCAGCAGCAGCTCAGAGCTGAAATCTCACCGTTACTCCTCTTATCACACAACTGCATTAGATGTCAGCCGTCTGAGTAAAGACCCCTGTATGGTAAACATCGAGTCTCGAGCCACTTTTGATGTATTAATAGAAGCACATATATGAGTGACATCGTAACAGGAAGCTTTACCCAAACAAATAAAGTTTTCTGTTCCCAGGATGCAAAGCCTCTGACGTCTCAAACTGGCTGAATTTGATATGAAGATATTTTTGAACCTCATTCCTTTTTCATAAGTTCCTGTTTGCTGCTGATATTTAGTCTCACAAGTTGAAGTGGAAATCTTCAGCTTCTTCTGAAGTCACTCACACACATGTTGCTCTGTAAAAAGCAGAGCCTCCCTGCATTTAATAAATGATGGGAGTTTTCTTTTCAAGGTGTCCCAGAGTAGTTTATACAGTATATGTATACGGTGTGTACACGGATGAGTGAAATACTGTTTACTTTTCCCAAAGCAACCCGTATAAAAAGGGCTCAGCCTGAAGATGCAGTGGATTTATTATTTAGAACTGGATACTGAAGCCAAAGATGAGTCAGTTCTTCCTGGAGTTACTTTAGAATGTATGCTAACATTTTCATAAACAAGAGAATTGAACAAATGCACCAGATGAAGAGATAAATATCAAACATCGTGTCATAATTTGCTGTAACGTTCAGCACGCTTCCATCTCCTCTGGTGTTCAGGTCAAAGTCGTGCTGAGGGTGAGCCCGTCGCTGTCAGAGGGCCAAGGCCAACCACCTGTTCTCCGGGTGGACCCGTCCAAGAAAAGAGTCACCGTAATGGAGCCGATCAGCAGAAGCGTGCCGCACGCCACGATGACGCTCGACAGGAACGGCAAAAACCTTCTGAAGACCGTCAACTTTGACGCTGCCTATCCTCAGGAGTCGAGCCAGGTGAGGGTTCAGATTCAAGACTTTGTATCTGTGGCTGCTTTACGTTTAATATCTCGCTGTGGTTGTTTTACATCGACAGATCCTTTAATAGCGTGTCGTCTGTCTGGCACATTCTGTACATATTTTCTCCCTCTCTTCACAACACACCACGGTCGGTTTGCGCTCCCTGTGTGATGACCTGAAAACTGATAGGGCCCGGATAGCCACCACAATTACACAGTCCATCAATTATATTCATCCTTCTCCGAGCTCTGTGTACAGTATGTGAGCCCAGGGGAATCTACAGAACCGCGCCCCCCCCCTCGCTGCTTCGGTTCCCTTCGTTTCATCGGATGTACTTTTTAAGATGAATCATAAGACGCTCGCTGTCCTTTGTCCTCTCCGTCCAGGCCGAGGTGTGTGCAGGCGTCTTGGCTGATGTCATCCGCTGTGTGCTCAGCGGCAGCGATGGATGTGTTCTGGGTTTGGGATGCGCTGATGTGGGTGAGTAATGGGTCACTGTGAGAGGGCCACGGGTTAAAATCTCAAGATGGGAGTGGGATGCTTTTATCTGTGGCCATCCATCCATCCGGCCCTCCTCCTCCTCCTCCTCCTCCTCCTCCTCCTGCTGCTCTGTCCCACTCCTGCTATCGTTCATTCTTCTTCCCCGTCTCTATTTCCTCTTTTTGTCCACCTCTTATCACTCTAGATACACATTTCCAGCCGTCCTCCTTCTTCTTCTTCTTCTGCTCTTTCTCCGTTGTCCTTTTTCTTCCCACAGTACAGTGACAGAAAAGTGTTCGTCATTCATCTCTCACCTTTATAAATGAAAGCCTCCTCATCAATTATACAACACGTATGTTTTTCTAAAAAGCTTCCCATTGCCTGATAAACACACCAGAATGGTGCACAACACAAAACACACACATGTATATATATATATATATATATATATATATATATATATATATATATATATATATACACATACATATATAAATCTGTTTTGCTGCAGCGTAGAGCTCAGAGGGGACTGTAACCAAAATGGACTGTAATACGTTTCTATTAGAGAGATGGACCCGTGCACTTAGCGTCGGTGAAGGTTTAATAGGTTTGTGGCACACACGCACACACACACACACACACACACACACACACACACACACACACACACACACACACACACACACGTACAGGGGTAAGGACAGGGTCTCCTTGGAGCTGCTTTTTCACATGACGCCACTCTCCGTAAATCTGATTGAATTAGTTGGCCAATAGAAACTACGTGTGGCCCGCAGCCAGGGGATATCAATCTCCTCCACAGAATACTATTCTCTCTGAATAACGGCAGGCAGCTCGGCCCCTTTAATTGGAGTAAACCAATTCTCCTTTCCTCATTCGATTACAGATTGGATAAGGCAAGAAAGGGTAAAAACAGACCCGTAACACAAAAATAATGCAGGGCACAAGTGCACTTGGAGGTAGAAAGTGGCACCGGTCCATCAGAAATGGTTTTTGTGGGTGTGTCTCTGCGATTCATGTTGTGCATTTATAAAAAACGCTTTTAATGCATTAAGTTCGTATTTCATTAGTACGGTATCTTTTTTGTTTAGATTCATTGGCTGCGTAAATCAAAAATACAACATTACATCGTTTCAGTTGTTACCAACATGCTGCTGCCATCGAATTTAGGATTTATACATTATTATTATTTACCTTTTACACAGCATCCCTACATTTCTTTGGTTGTGTATACATGTGTGTCTGTGTACAGTATACCTGTGTGTGCTCTGCCTCAGGCTCCTGGTCCAGCATGGTGGGGAGCGGCGAGAGCCTCCAGAAGCTCGGGCTGGTTCCCTGTGCCATCTCCTGGCTGTACAGTGCCATCGAGCGGCGGAGGGAGAAGACCTGGACGGATCTGACGGTGTCGGTGTCTGCCATTGAGCTGTGCTGTGGAGAGGAGGACACACTGAGGGACCTGCTGGGGGAGGTCATCCCCTCGGCAGGCAGCGTCCAGGACAGCCCAAAGGCCCACGTTAGGCTTCAGGAGGACCCCGTCTACGGGATTCAGGTAGATCTAAAAGGCTTTTTTATGGGGAAAAGGGGGGCCCAGTTGTTGCTGCATTCGTTTGATGAACATAATCAGCTTTAAAACAAAATAACATTTCTTAATATAATCGATTTGATTAGGTTTATTAGTCACAGAAACCTTTACAAGACTGTTTCAAGTCCTAGAAAAGGGAGCCAAGGTTTTATTAAGTGTTTGCTGACGGATGACAAGTTCTTGGCTCTGCTTCTCTGGCAATGCGTCGAACGTGTTGTTTTACAGTTGTTTTAACAGCTGAGAACCAAAACATGAATCTATAATCCTAAAAACACTCCTTCTTCATTGTCTAAAAAGCAAATTAATAGCCCGTTTTCCAGTAGGAGCGTTCAGTGTTTTAGATGTCATATTTGGGGGAAGTTATATTTGAGGCTTTGCATAATTATCGTTGGGTTACTAATGTTAATGTGCATTTAGACAGTCAGTTTGGATAATGGCCGACACTGGATGTGAGAAGATGATACTGGTCATGAGTGAAACCAATTAGATTCCATAAAATCTTACATCTGATTGCATTATGACTGCCGAGCATTATCTCCACCCTCGCTCTGCAGTCGCTCTGCAGCACCTCCCTGTGCAGCTCTCTGGGAAAATGAAACCTAGTGCACGAATGGAACCGTTGTTCCAAAACCCATCTGTTGATGGAATAAATAACATCACAGTAAATGCTAGAAAATGAAAAGACAAGGCGAAGCAGTTCTCTAAATTTGATATTTTAGTAATCCAGTATTGTGGTCTGACTCAAAACACACAGTGACTGATAATAAACGGATACACATTTAACATTTACAGTAGTTCAGGAGAGGTTTTTCTCCTCATGTGGTATTTTATGACATTTCTTCTTCTCTTCCTTCAGCTCCGTAACCACAACCGGGTGAAGGCGCCCACCGCTGAGCGAGCTGCTTCCCTCCTGGACGCGGCCATCGCGGCGCGTCGGCACAACGACTTCATTACGTATCTGTCCCACAGCTCCATAATGTTCTTCACCCTCCACGTCCAGCCCCCTCGCACGGAGAGCAGCACCATCGGCAAAGGTTGTAATGAATTATTCAGTCACCCCGGTGAATTTCCCCCTGAGTTATTTTACACAGTTGACCCAAAATTCACTGCGATTCAATTCTTGTCTTGTGAGCTTTGCTTTGCATTAACACTCTCCTCTGCTCTGTGATGTTTTGCCCTCTGTAGGTTCACGTGGACCCACTAAGTTGACCATGATCGATGTGTGCAGTGGTATCCGGGGTATGAGCAGGAACAAGCCTCCCTATTCTGAACTGGGCCCTGCTGTCGTGTCTCTACTAAGTGGACAGAAAACAACGCCCAGCAAGTAAGAATGTAACTGCAGAATAAGATTGGTGTAAAAGTGTCTGCATGCATTGCTGCAGAGTTAGTTGTATTAATATTTTAACAGTGAACCCATTCAATTCTAGCTTAAAATGAAATGACCCCTCGAGTTAACGGACGTTCGTGCGTCTCTTTTAGGGGCAGTAAGCTGACTCTGCTCCTTCGAGAAGCCTTGGGCCACGTAAACTGCCACACCACGGTGATCGCTCAGGTAGATGATTCGCTGGCACGCCTTCAAGAGACCTTATCCACCATCCAGATGGCTTCTCGCATCCGCAGGACACAGAAGAGGACGAAGGTACAAAACATGCCCTTTAAGAAAAGGGACAGTTCTCCCCGAAATCTGTTTACCTGTTGTGCTGTTTATCCATCTGCACTGTTCAGGTCTGTGGGTTATCTTGAGTAACTGGGTCAGAATTTCTGTTAAGAGAGGAGAGACATCTTTATCTCCAAAACCTGGCAGCTCACACCAAACAATCTGGATGGATAAATAACATTACATCAAAGAGGAAAAATCCGTTTTTTGATATTTGGGTGAAATGTCCCTTAAACGTCTTTCTACCAAAACCCCTTTAAAGGCTTGTAAAGGAAGTGAGATCGTCAGAATTTCATTTACTGTTTGTGCTGACCATGTGACTGTTTCCAAGGCACCTCAAAGATTTATTTATTTTGTTTTGGATTGTGTCGCTCTAAGAACTGACTCCACATTTCATCTTCCTCCTACAGCAGTCCACCTCTTGTTCTCCGACCGGGAGGAGTTTGACTAAAGATTATGATCGAGGACCGTCTCTGTCTCTGCGGGCGTTCCACTCCACCGATGAAGTAGACGTTGACATCCCTCATTTCCGTCTGCGCGGTGAACTGGACGAGCGCAGCAGCAGCGACCAGTCCTGCGACACGGTCATCCAACTGGACTCGGACGGCTTGGTCCAGTCCAAAACGATCTCCAGACTGACACAACCTGAATTTGTGCCCATCATTCCCTCTTTACATCCTAACAAGGCTGACATGGACGACCCGGAGTTTACAGCTCTGCTCCAAGAGCTCCTACGAATCCCTCAGCTGCAGGGAGAGAAGAAGAACGACGGGACTGTTCAAGGGAGTAATGAAGTGCTGAAAGCAGACCTGAGGCAGCCGGTGAGGGACTGTCTGAAATGCGACACATTTGCTGAACTTCAAGAGCGCTTGGGATGTATCGACGGCAGCGAGACAACAATGGATGTGCTCAAGTCTTCCTCGAAAGGGCCTTCTGTTAACAACGTCAAGCCCAAATCACAACCCCAGAAAGAAACGGGGAAGCAGACGGACACCGCCTCATCAGAAACACCACAGATGTTGTTGAATCAGGGATTAGGTTGCAGTCAAACCTCTGTTGGGGAGAAGCAGACAGATGGTGCCTTCCCTGGAGACAGCTTTCAGAGAGAGGATTCAGGTCTGTACGACTGCGAGGAGTGCAGTGCAACCAGCTCCAGCGAGGAGCTGCTGAATCAAACTCTGAGTCGTAATAAGACCTGTCGCTCGGAGCTGCCTAAAAATGGAACTCTTAAGTCGGATGAAAAGCTCTCCTCTCAGGACTTTGATGCTGATGCTCAGGGAATGCCCGTCAAACGTTCCCCTGCACATCAGCCTCCAAGTAAAAAGGAGAGTCCCGAAGCTGCTGACTGGTTTAAACCAGACAAAAGGACCTCACCAGTCGGCAAGAGCTCCCCCATATCTCCCTCCTCCTCCTCCTGCTCCTCTTCACACTCATTGGCTACCAGTGTTATAATCGGAGATGCATTACCTAATCGCCCCAAAGAGGACATTAAAGAAATGAAGGCCACCATCACAGTGACCGTTCAACAGCCGCTGGACCTCAAAGGTCAAGATGAACTCGTCTTCTCTATGGTGGAGGAGGTGACCATCAGCGGAGCGATGAACAAAGGGAGGACCGGCGGAAACATCATTTGTATCAGAGACGCTGCCCAATCACATGTTCAAGGCTCTGCCAGCTCTCAACCAATCAGGATAATCAGCAATGTCAGCGACGAATCTTCAGGTGGAGCTTCTTGTAACGCAAACAAAAGCTCTGTCGTTCAGGCTGAAGCACGAGAGACTGACGCTGAGAAGCCCCAGCGTCAGTTCAGGAGGGAGAAGAGATTCACACCTTCCTTTATAAACCCCATGCTGATTAATACAGACATGGATTGTGAGTTGGACACTGCAACTGAAAAAGAAACTCCTCTCGATGCTTGTAAAGGATGCGAGTCGCGTTCGGAGCTCAGAGGGAGTAAAGTCAAAAGTCCAGATGATAAAAAGGCCCTCGAGAGAAGGAGCGAGACACGTGGCAAAAAGTCGGACAAAGCTTCTGACTCACTTTTTAGCAAAACGCGTTATGACGCAATGGTTTTGGAAGATTCATCTTTCTGCAGCGAAACAGCAGAAAACAAGGTGTGTGGAAAGAGACCCAGAAATACAGACAATAGCAACCCAAGAGACAAGGAGCATGTTTATCTCACCAACAGTCCAAAGGGCTCCGAGGGGGGAGAAGTCTCCTCCAGACGCGTTGGGAATACCCCCAAGAGATCTGGTGTTGCACCTGGTTGCCAAGAAACCGCCCCCGCTTCTTTTAAAACAGGTAGTTTGCCCAGGGCATGGCAAAATGCCAACCAGCAGGACGGCTACCACGGCGGTTACATGCCAGACGGATACAGGGACCCAAGGGGGGTGACATCATCCACCCCATGTAGCCCAGGGGTAACTCTGGAGCGGAGGCAGGGCAGGCAGCCCTCCACAGCAAACCACAGCCTCCATGTCTCCTCGCCTCGGAAATATGGAGCAGAGTACAAACAGCATGCTAGTACCGCTCCCAGAAATGGTGCTGAATCTTTCTTCGAGACCCCAAATCAAAGAATGAATAACATGAAGCTGAAGTCACCCACTGAGAACAGCAGCAGGCTTTTCAGTGCCAAACTGGAGCAGCTGGCTACCCGGACTAATTCCCTCGGAGGAAGCTCGAGGGACGTCTCAACCCTGGATAGAGACAGCAGCAACACCTCCGTGAGCTCGAAGGGAAGCTCCAAGGGAAGCAGTGAAGGGGCTTGTAAGGGAGGTTATAAATTACGTCATGAGGGAGATTGTACCTTACCGAGGGCCAGCAGGAGTCCGAGGAAGAATCCTCGGTCTGACCACAGCCATCAACATCACTTCTTCCCCCCAGAAGAACCTGTTACTCAGTCTGCAAGGCATTCCCATTCCAAGCTGTCCGCTGTGGGGAAACTGAAGATGGCCAGCCCCAAAGTCCGTCGACTGTCGGCCCCCAACAGCAAGAACCTCAGTCTGCCCCACAGAAGCCTGCGGCATTCCATCAACCGCAGCGCCAGTCTTTCCCCCGACAGCAAAACCGTCAGCTTTGAGCGGACATCCTCCTTCCTTTCCTCTTCCCCTCCACGGTCTTATCACTCCATCAGCCGGACTCCGAGCCAGAGCTCCACAAGCTCATCCACCAAATCTGTCATCCAGGGGTTTGTCAACTGCCGGTTCTCAGACCTCCTTAAGGACAGGGGGGCTCCCAGCCCGACGACAGGAGGCCCGGACCACATGACCGCCGCTCTGCCCTCGCCATACACCCGGGTGACTGCTCCCCGCATGCCTGATCACATGAGTGGGCACGCGAGTGACACCACCAGTGTGCTGAGTGGAGATCTGCCCCCAGCGATGGGGAAGACGTCCCTGTATTTCTCCAACAGGAACAGTATGGTGAGCAGCGGGTACGACAGCATGGTGCGGGACAGCGAAGCCACCGGCAGCAGCACCTCCAACAGAGACTCAGTCAGCGACAGGAGCGGCTCTCTGCTCAGCGTGGCTCGCAGCAGCCGGTCGTCTCGCAGGAGAGGCAACACAGGTAAACACACCTGGAGTAACATCCCGTTTATGAACTGAACCGGATGACTTTCTCCTCTGGAAAAAACAATGAGAACCTCCCCGAGTGTCAAGTGTGTTGTTGGTGTTACGTGTCAGTCTTGCATGTGTAGTCCTCAAAAAAATGTTAATGTTAACAACTTAATGTTCCTTCTTTTAAAGCGACCACTTGTTTCAGGACAGGATCAGTATCAGTGTCTTCTTTTAGTTTTGATATTCACTTGATTATTGTTACATTGTAATGCAGTTAAAGGCGAAGACTGTGAGAAACTGAAGTAAAATTATCAGATTATTTGAATTATATGTCATCAAAAAAGAAAAAATGTTTACTCACATGGACATTTCAGTTCCCAGAGATCATCTTTTAGAGCTAAAGCTGACATTTTGTTTCTTCTCAGGACATTTATACAGTTTCCCCAATCATAAATATCACCACCAGAAAATTCCACCATCGTATTTTTTTTCGGTTTGTAATTTGACCACATAACATATTAATGTGACGCTGAGTGGAGATGTCACATGTCTGGAGACCTAGTTTCAGTCAGTGGCATTAAGTTCACATCATTAATATATGAACGCAGTGACGGCGCTCGCTCTGAAGAAATGTGAGCGCGTCGGGCAGAAACAGTGGATTAACACTCAGATTATAATGGATAAACACTGAGGAGCTCCTCAAAGCGTTTTCTCAAAATATGGCGAACACGATGAAAACTGCTAATGTAGCAATTAAAAACAGGAGACGAAGCTTTTGCTGGATTGACTTTTAAGACCTCAAACTTAAATCGACAGTTAACTGGGTGATTAAATTCTGTCTGCGTCTTGATTTATTCCCAAATGTCCCGTTAGGTAATCAACTCATCTACACTCTAATGAAAGAGTGCCCTCGTCATCTGAGTTAAAACACATTCTCAGTGTTTTAGGATTCCAGTCACATAAAGAAAAATACATTATCCGTCCCTTTGCTGGCAGATTGAGTGGATCCAGGCAGAGTCAGAGACATTACGCCTGCTGTCTTGACTCTTATGAATAATGTGGTAACCCTGGAAAGATGCATTTGCCCCCCAGGCAAACTGTATTCTCCACTCCAGAGCACATGGCCTGGACATCGAAGGCCACTTAGGGACACGAGCCTTCATTTAACATTCAAATGTATTTACAATGAGGAGCTTTTACTCTTTGACTCAAGGATTCGGCATTTACATCGTTAGCTGCCCCGAAGATTCATGAGCACAACGAGCAGGCAGAGAAATATATTATCTCAGAACAATACATCATAATCTCAGTTTAATATCATGTGTTGTAATCTATTGCAAGCATTCATTGGTGTTAATATAAATAAACTTTTTTTCTTTAAGCGGCAGCAAGCAGTGGCTCCTCTTTGTGTCATACCAAACATGAAAACCCTCAAATCTGAGAAGCGATCCTACGATAGATCTACGTTTGTGTGCAGGAGAAGACGTCAGAAATGGGAGAGCAGCGAGGAAACAGGTTGAGATTCAGCATCTCACTGCACTTTCTGCCCTCGCCCCGCTGTAGGTGCTCACCAGCGTCGTCTTTCCCATGATACACCTGTGTCCCTGAGACGTTCAGCTAGTGGTCTGCGGTCTCGCTGGGTGGATCGGGGAATCCCAGAGGCCTACGAGATCAAGGTCTATGAGATCGACAATGTGCAGAGGATGCAGAAAAGAGCAGGTGCTGGCAAACAGGTGCTGGGTTTGTTTTGATTTTTAAAAAAAAAAGAGGTTTTAAAGGCAATATGTAAAATATGACCTTTATCAACCTCTGTTGGCGTCCGGTGGGATTAGCAACGCTGGTAGAACGTGTCTCGACGTCATCACATTCACATCAGATTTGAAGAAGAGCCTGAAGTGCAATTTACAGGAAACTTGTCTCGACAGCTGGTTCCATGTTGGACTCTGTGAGCAAATTCCCTGGATTCACTGAGCTCTGCATGCTGTCAAATCTCTTTTGTCTGCACTTTTGTATTGGCAAAGACTAACATAGAAACTAGTAACTTAGCCAGCATCTCATTACCAGCTGCTACGTAACTGAACGCTTCATAAACGTCCTGGACAGCAGATCATGTTAGCTTCAGCTGATTGTTTACTATGATAAAACTTGGCAGGTATTAAATAAGATATATTCAGGTATATTTTTCAGCCGGTGTCTTATTCACATAATTGTCATAATATCCTACATTGCAGCTTGAGTCTCCTACAGCTTTCCGAATAACCATATGAATAATTTCAACACACGTCTGAAACAAATTGAACTAGCCATCATAGCTCACTGCACAGTTCAGAGTGCATTCGCCTGGTTCCCTCAACAAAAAGCCTACGAGATTTTTCCATCGTATGTTGGATCATTGCAGAAAAAAACTCTGTAAAAAACATAAGTTATTGATACATAAACTTCTGTTCAGTCAGATAATCTTCAGAAATCATCACCAACGTTACTCTATAAACAAACTGCACCACGATTGCGTGACTCGCCAACGTCGATGCCGTTTTTCGAGTACCATGTTGGTGTGAGTTTAGAGACGATGAAGAAGGAAGAGCAAAAAAATGCAAACTTACTTCCTGGTTTTAGGACTCATTCCTGCACTCTCTCATTGTAGCTTGAGGGGGAACACCGTTTACATCATCAGATAACTCTCAGACGTTCTGCTTCTCATCTTTTTGTTCAGGCGGTAACAAGAGGTAGAGAACATTAATTAAGCTAACGCAAAGAAGTCAGACTGAGTTTTTATTATTTATATCTTTAGCTGCGTGTTCCCAAACCAAAAAGCTAAACTGATTTCATTCAGTGAACACAACCTCGCCTAGTAACAGTGCTGCGGTAAATAAAGACCTAATTTAGCCACAAAGCTCACACAATGTTTAAACTGTCTATGATGACCAACATGGCTATTTGATGGTGTAACAGATGCTGTAATGTGTCGCTTTGCTTAAAAAAAATCCCCCTTCTGTTGTGGCCTAAAGCTAAAAGATCAAGTGTTTGGTTCGATCACTCATGAAAAATCAGGGTGTGGAAGTGAATCGAGCGCTCGCTGCCCTTCAGAAAGTCGAGACTTCTGCAGTGGCCATGAGGTTTCCTGTCAGAGATTACAGGTCGAAGCAGCATTAAGAAAAAATTGCGTGCTCAGTGAACGTGAGAGGTTAAATAAAAGATTCCAGTCGTGCATTTGGAGTTGAAATGTGCTTGAAAAACACAAAGTGATGCATATGGACACTTAGCGCCCCCCTGACAGGCGGCCGGGCCTCCTGAGACCGTCCCCCCGCCTCCACCGGTCTCAGGCGCGGCAACCTCGATACAATTTTAATGACCACATGGGGGGAAATTGGGTCAATGCTGCCACAGAGGACAAAGAAGAACACCAGAAGTAAAACAAATAGAAAATGAAGATTATGGGAGATATTTCAAAATGAATATTAGGAGAAACTGAACTGTTTTATATTCATAGTTCCCCTTTAAATGGATGTTTAAACTGTCAGTTACTAATGAAGTTAGTGTGATCAGACAGTAATGATGTTTAGTAGCCTGGAGAACTGTCATGTCTCGGTCCCCAGAGGCGTCCTCTCTGCCCCGACATGGTGTTTATGATATATGTGTGTGTGTGTGTGTGTGTGTGTGTGTGTGTGTGTGTGTGTGTGTGTGTGTTTTCTGTGTGTGTGAGTCTCTAGTTGAAGCTGGTGGTTGGTGGTGAAATATTCTGTGAGGTATATTTGTAGAAAATCTCTTAACGTCTCAACAGAAATCAATAATTCAAATGCTCTGACAAATAACAGAAGCGAACAGAATCTGTGGGCTGATGCAAGTCTCTAAAAAAAAGCCCGTCCAATCACCTTGCACGGCCCGTTTGAAGAGATTTGGACCGGCTGCCCGTCTCTCCACCTTTGTAGACAGATTAGGCGGGTGTTTTGCAAAAGCTATCAGCGAGCTGGTGTCTCGTTTAGCAGCTAACGCTAGTACAAGTACATAAAATCGACTTCAGTGCATGTTTGGGTTCCTCAGGTGGTTCTGGAGGGAGTCACATTATATTTTTCAGCTGGATCCTTTTAAAATGTACCTTGCACTTGCATGTTTCTACAGTTTTTTCTACAGTGGGTAATAAACACAGTGTCCTGGAAAACCTGGAAAACAGTTGACACAGTTTTCCAGTCATGAGAGAAAAAGCAGAATGTTCCTGGAAAATCTCATGTTGTCCTGAAACGTTGTTTAAACTATCCAAATCTGCACAATATAGTACAGGAATAGTAGTACACATTATTATTTAAAGGACACCAGTGAGTATTTACTGTTGATCTCAATAAAGGAAAACTTCAGCAGCACTTTGTTAAAGGTGTTCATGCTATTCAGTTATTTAAGTTCAGGCAGCCGTGGATAAAACACTGTGATGTGTGTAGAGAAAGGCACTGGAGCTATAAATTAATTAATTATAAAGGCCCTTATGAGTCCTTATAAGATGCTTATTAACATTAATAGCAGCATCATCAACACTGTGAGACTCTGAGACATTTACAAGCACTCAAAACCTTTTTGTTCTCACTTTAGATCTGGTGGCTTCAGAAAGCATCATTAACTGCTAATAAATCATAATAAGATATTTATTGATCCTATAATGTGAAAAAAAACTCGACATAAAAAGAAGTTTAACTTAATAAATGTCAATAAACTGTTAACCAGTATTTTATAAATGCTTATTAATAATTTGTTGTAATCTAAAACTAGACATGTTTATGTTCATATTAATGAAAACATGTAATCTTATAAATGTTAATAAGCATCTCAAATTATTTTGGACTTACAACCTTTTAACTAACGACCTTAAAGTGAATCGTACATTTACAATAAAGCCTCAGTTGCTTTTTGGCGAGAGTTTCACTTTAACACAAGACGTTAACGTTCAAAAGATGTTTGTTAATATTTTTAATGAGCATAATAGTAGTTAATGAAAACTGCTGTGCACTGTATAAATATAAATAAATGTTGTGAATGTGTGTGTTTTGTGTGTTTTGTGTGTTCAGGCATGTTTCAGCGCCAAGCTGAAGTTTTTGGAGCACCGGCAGCAGAGGATCTCAGAGGTCCGAGCAAAATACACCAACCTGAGGAGAGAACTGGAGCAGGTCAAACAGAACCTCATGCTGGAGCCCGCCAAGTGGAACCAAGAGTGTCAGTCAGACGATCATCATCATCATCATCATCATCATCATCATCACTGTGTTCAGTACAGATATCTCAGACACACGACTGCAGCTAAATGTATCATAAAGAGCCTGATGGTTCTTACTCGTTAGTATTAATTAAAGAGGTCATATTCTGCTTTTTGCCTTTTCTTTACTGTGTTATGAAGCATTTTTGTGCATGAAGCCTTTAGTTCTTCAACTTATGCGCATCACTTTATAACAGGCGTTTTATAAATATATATATTTATTTATTTATTTATTCATTATAAAATATTTACACTCCAGTCTGTCAGCAGACAAACAGTTGCTGCTGCAGCTGTAGCTGTGTTATTTTAGATCACACTACCTTGCTCGACATGACCCGCCCTCCTCTGCCTCTGATTGGCTGCATCCAGCCCATTAAGTACTGCACATGTGCAACTCTCACCAAAGATCGAACAGAGGCGAGATGTCTCACTCTGTCTCACTGAGATGCTGCAGTGATGTGAGATAAGTGTTTTTTGACAATTAAAGAATGTAAACTGTTTCTTCTAGGACGCCCAAATAAAAGTATGAACCTGAGAATATGACCTCTTTAAATAAGCAACATTTACGACAAATGAAAGCAGCAGGAGACGCGGTGGAGAAAGTTTTCCTTTGTTGCTTGAAAAATGACTGAAACGATCAAAATAGTTATTTTTTTGTCAGTTATTAGCCTGGTTGTTTCAGCTCTATAGTCACTGAATGAGCAGATAAAGAGCTGCACTGTAGCACATTATATCTGTTACGTTACATATGTTTTTTAACACATTGTCCGCTCGCTGTCCTTCCCCAGTCGACCTGTGGCAGACCTTCGAGGTGGACTCCCTGGAGCATCTGGAGGCCCTTGAGGTGGTGACGGCCCGAATGGAGGACAGGCTCAGTCTCTGCAAGGCCAACGTCATGATGGTCACCTGCTTCGACGCCACCGCCAGGAGGCGACATAAGAAGCGCAGACGAAAAGCACCAGAGCTGAGAGCCCTGAAGGGAATCTGAGCTGAATAATAGTGAGAACTTTTCACAAAAACTACGGTTAAATGAGGGTAACTCTTATGTTTTTATCTGATACACCCGACCCACCTGTCACTGACATTTCTCTGGATGATGATTTCAAAATATGCAACACACACTTTAAGGTCTCAACTACCGCATCGCCTCCTTTGAGTCAACAAGGTGCTAACAGTCTTTAACATCTTATCTGCCTTCATCGGGAGTTTCACAGCTGCACACCTGAAGCAGGCAGGAGCTCTTCAGACGCCTGCAGAGAGGCTGCAAAACTGTTGTGAGACTCCTTTTCTGTTATCTGTCATCTTTTAATCTCTATTTGCTCTTTAAACAACCTTAGAAACCAGTACGACTCAGTGTATCATCTCCTGCTAACTAACTAAACCTTCTAGCGTAACCACCGGACAGATATTCTGACCTTTCATTCCTCCAGTCTTCCCTCGGACTAAACACAGACAGTAAACGTGATGTTGGTTTTAACTTCTCTAACGTGTGTGCAGGTTCCTCACTGATTTTGTCTTTGTGGTCGGATTATTCCTTTATACAACTTCTGGTAGATATGACGTATACCTCAGTGTCTTTTTAAAATGCATCTTTTGCTCACAGACAACTATTAACATTATTACAGACGTCAGCACACACACTTAACTGTGATCAGCTTTGTTTTCGTAGATGTTGAAATTTCTGTTTTGATTTGGTGATTAAATTTAGTGTCAACGTTCGACACGTTAATTGATTTGTCTGCGTTAAAGCCGTTACTTTTCAATGACTGTTAAAAAGGGAATATGCCATTTTGTATATAGTTTTTTGTGCTAATTATGAAAACACACGTGCGTATTTCAGATCTTTTTCACCTAATATAAAGATTAGAGGCCGGCCTTTGCTGTATATTTGGGGCCAACGCCGATAAACAATATCAGGGAGTAAAAACTTCCGTTATCGATAAATCAGCTCACATGTGGTTGTCAAACACGTGTAGTGGAGGCGTGACGCTTTATAGTTTAATCATAAACTTTATATCATGTCACAGGATTAATTGTCATCATACGACACACGATTGGATGCAGAACTCCAGTCGTAGCTCCTCATGCGAGAATCACAAGAAACAAAAATATGGCGTATGAATAAATAATCATGTTACAAGAGTTTCTGTGGTGGAGCGTTTATGGATGAGTTTCAGGAGTCTCACAGCCTGATGGACGAAGCTGCTCCATCGTCTTGATGACGGATACTGATGTACCTTCTGTCAGACGACAGCGGGGCGAACAGACTGAAGCATCACTGCACTGAGAGCGTAAAACTACAAACGTAGTGAACGCCGAGCATCATCGCCTGCATGATGTTGGGTAAAGTTTTCACAGCGGTGCACATCAGACGACACAGACGCTAAAACAATACATCAAATATATCTGTAAGAGGCCGACAGTGGTTGACAACACAGGCTGGCTGTAGTAAAAAATGCTTCCTATGATCAGAAGGATGCTGGGTAATTATTCAGCAGCTTCTCAGTGAGCTTTGGACTGAAGGTCCTCGATGTCACGGCCAACAGAAACTCCACTGTGAGTGTTTCTACACGCCTTCAGAGGACGCTGATCAATAGCCTGGCTGCTGAAACACATTAGGAAATGATTGGTCGCAGAATAAAATAATCTGGATTCTGCTCTCGGTGTAATGGAGCCGTAATTCAGTTAAAGGAATAACGTCATCGTGTCTGAGGAGCTCCGTGGCTCTGAAGTCACTGAGCCAATGAGAGAGGACAGACTGACGGACGGTAATCGATGGACGATGCAGGATTTCTACCTGGATCGATGCATTTTAACATATGGAAGACACACACACACACACACACACACACACACACACAC
>CAEMYA010000010.1:14347482-14361296 GCA_903131615.1 Diplodus sargus
ACACACACACAGACACACACACACACACACACACACACACACACACACACACACACACACTGGATGTCTGTTTTGTGAATCCCATTAATCAGCATGTTGTACGTCACTGTTAATAAACCATCACGGCTCTCAGTGATCTCCTGTGTTTGTAAAACATTTGCAAAACTGTGAATCTTTGATTTACAAAAAAATTAAAGTGATTATGCAGCTGCTGCTCATATGTTGTGGTCAGAATGTGCATTGTTATTTTGTATGTATGCATGTTTATGCAAGTGTGTGTGTGTGTGTGTTGTGATGTATTACAACAGTAAGAACAGGATGAGTTCTCATGCAGTCGGCAGCGAGTGAAAAGGTTATGAGAGCGAGCGGAGTCGAGCCCTAAAGCAACCCAATTATAGAGTCAGTTGCAGGAAAGAGAGATAAACTGGCAACACACACACACACACACACACACACACACACACACGTTTACCTTCTCTTTCTGCTCCACTTCCTCATTGTTCAGCCTCATTTTCAAGTTCCACAAACTTGAAGGCAGATGTGAAAACCACAGTCTTCCATTCATGAGGGAATGGGGAGGAACACACACACACACACACACACACAAAACATCTATTTTGGGATGAAGATGTGGGAATTAAATTTTAGGTTCACGTGAGGAAACAATTTAAATTTTGTACATCAGGAGAGAAAGATATCGGAAAATAAGAGCTGTGTCACTTATTTCAGCACAGGTAAAGTTTTATGTTATTTCATGTGTCACAACCTACATCTCATTTATTACAGTATCTGACATATTATTATTTTAATACAAATAGTTGCAGCAGGACTCAGACATTGTTTCATTTTTAAATCCTTGTATCTTGTAACAAGCTGTGATTTCAGTGGATTTGTTAAAATGATGCAGTACTAATTTTGTACATTCTAATTCTTTCCAGTTTCTTGTGTGTCAAAAATGAACATGTGATAAGAAGTGTGATGATGTAATTGTTATGACATCTGCATGATCCAGGTACCTCTCGTCCAAGGTTCTGGTCAATAGAGAGGATTCTGACTGGGAGCATCACAAACTGGCCCGGCCCAGTACAGGAACCTCAACAGCAGGTCAGTGACATCAGTCGGTATGTTTTACATCCACAGTAAAGTGGAGCTACGGTCTCGCCTCAATCAAGCCGTTTCACTGGACTACTGCCATCGTCCCGTACAGGCGCCAGGGGAGAATCCATTTATCTGACGGCACGTGGCGATTTCATCGAGCCTACACACGAAAGAGTAAATCGACTTCCAACCACATTATCTGGGATTGTTGGTCCATTTTGTACAGTTTCAGTGGGACAAATACAATTCATGTCTGATCATGTCGGGAGGAGGCCGACAGGTGAGAGCGACAGGTGAGGGCGCGGTCAAGTTTCAGCGACCCACCTTTAAAGCTGACGTTTAGAAGCTCTGGTAACCAGGTTTTGAAGAAAGCGACTGGATTGGCACCCTCAGAGCCTTCTGGGAGCCCAATGAGCAGAATGTTCTCCAGGTCATCGATCTTGTCCAGAGCCGCTCTCAGCTTACTGTCAGCGTCCGACAGTTTAGCTCCGTGGATAGCCGTAGTGTCCTCTTGACTTGAAATGTGGCCTCGGCTTCAGTAAAGGGTGTTTTGTTTGCACAGACTTCAAGCCTTTTCAACACCGGGTCAATCTTTTTATCAGAAGAGGCTTCCACACCTTTTAGCACTTCTGCAGAGATTTTTTTCCACCAAACTGTCGGCGTCCAGTTGACCTGGAAATGGCGGCATGTCGTCGGCCATGTTAATGGAGCTGCCCGAAGACGATGGATTCTCTCCTAGTCGGCCAGATTTCGTGACGAGCCTGAGCTTTCTCTGAGTGCCAGGCGTGTTCATAAACCACCCCAAGATAACTGCTCACATAAGCAACACGAACCCCACAAATAAAAGCTGCCGAGCTGAAGGAGCACAGACAGAAAGCTGCTGCTCCGCCATCAGCGTCACGTGACCAACAGTCTGATCAGGTGAACGTGAGTGAGGTGTCGAGGCCAAAGATACAGAAATATCCACGGCTGCATCTCCAGCCGACAGAGCAGCTTTCTGCTCCAACATGACCAGTTGATCTTTGTGACTTCATCAGTTATTCACCAGTTTGTAAAGGTTTAGTTTTTGTTTTATGAACTACAACCAGAGTTTTTGTTTCACAGTCTCGTCTCATTAATCTTGATGTGATTTAGAAACTATTGCTGAATCTAATCAGTAGATTTCTCGCTCTGTCAGCAGCGCTGGAGATGAAATCTCTCCTCTAACACACAGTCTCTGTGTCCGAGTGTTGCACTGATGCATAAATGATATTTCCTCAACATAAAATGCCTGCTGCAGGATATCGTGGGGGACAGCGAGGCTTCTTGTCCTAATTTCTGCTTTCGCTTCAGTTTCTCGGGCTCAGTGAGTCACAGTCTCTCAGTTTCTACAGCAAATTAAATCATAGATTCTTGTGTGAACCTGATAATTAGCCTGTTGAGGCGTCTTTCAGAGAAGGTGCATGATGGCAGTGGATCTGAGGAGCATCCAGCTCTGCTGTCAGGACTGTCTGTGGTGCCTCACATGGATCTGATCAGTCTGATGCTTTTTCTCTTCTATAACACTTATGTAACACCAACAATAACAACGCACAGACCGTGTACATTCTCACTCTTTCCCTTGTAATCCGGTGTACGGTTTATCAGCTTAACACCCCCCAGCATCATATGACCAGCTCCCTCTGCTGTTACATAACCTGAGCAGCCAGTGCGACACATCTGCCACCAGATGGCAGCATCCGCCGCACACGAGCACGACATGGAGGGATGGATATATACTTTGCAATGAGGAGGAGGAGGAGGAGGTGAAGCAGAAAAATCCCCGGATCGGACCGTAAACAAGGAGCATGAGAGAGAGTGAGGAGACGGACAGATGACAGACTGAGGCTTCATGACGCGGAGGAGCACAAGCACCATTACGCGTCGATGTCCGGACGACATCATCCAGCGGTGAGTGCGCGTCTCCATCCTCCGTCCTGTGGCGTGTGTGTGTGTGTGTGTGTGCTCAGAGGGATGATGTGACATTTACCTCACATGCAGTTTGTGTGAGAGGTTTGTGTGTCTGTCCGCATCACCGGAGGGAACTGGAACAACCTCACAGCGGATTTAAGATGGATGCGCAGGAAAATAAAAACATGTGAAGTAGTGAATGTTGCAGAAACAGCCTGCTGCTGACTGAGCTGCTGCGTCCAACAATTAAGACTCACTGAAAACAGTTAATTGTTCATTTAAAACGTCTCACAGCGGATGAGCAGCGTCAGCAGCACGCGCCCCCGGTGGTGATGCACATGTGCACTTTGCGTAACCTGGACGCGCGCACACGTACGCACGCTCACCCAGTTGTGTGCCATGTTTCTTCTTCTTCCTGTTTATAAAGAGATCTCATGATGATGATTGTCAGGTTTATTCTTTTATCAGGGAGTCCTGACAGAAAAGGTTTACATGCTTTAATTTGGAACATTCACATTATTTTTCCTAATTTTTCTCAGCAGAACATTTTCTCCCTTCTCATCACCATCCTCTGTCCTCTCTCTGGACTCTGGACACAAAACATGGAAGAAATATAGTTTGGACACACTGAGCCTGGAGGATGCTAAAACTTTGTTCACTTGTTTTGTTTTTTCTGATGGGAAGAAGAAGAAGGTGCCGACCGGTTGAACTTCTCTTTTCTCCCACTGAAAAACTGTACCACAGAGCCAGCCAGTCAGAGGCTGAGGAGGGCAGGTCCTGCAATCAAGGCAGTGCTAAGCTAACTGTCTCCTGGCTCAGATGTGAGACCGGTATCTTCTATAAGTCCAGCTAAACCTCCTCTTCTCTGCTAACTGCCTGTCATAAAGGAATGACTCCCTGAAAGCATCATAAATAAAAATCAACCTTAATCACAGTTCTGGAAAACACACAGCAGTAACGTATCGTACATGCAAAGCACAGGAAAGACTCTAAATGTTTATAAAGTACTGATTTAGGAAGTTTACGCAGCATGTAGCGGTTCACAGGAGGAACCTCACGATGTAAAATCCGACCCAGAACTGTCACAACGTGTTTTGGTAAAAACCCACGCAGCCTCTCGTCCTCGGCCTCTCCTGCGTCAGCCTTCATTTTATGCTACACATCCTGTGAGTCACTCGCAGCTCCCAGCGTTTGTACTTAATGTCACATTCCATGTTGCCGAATTCGCAGCGTTCATGTGACTTCTAACATGCTGTGTGAACGTCTCGCATCACATGGGTCCACTCAGGCTGAAAATGTAGGTTTCATGAGGCGGAAATATAGATTTATGTAGAGCGAGTCAGCCGCTGCCTATCTGTCCTCCACAGACTGAGAGAGGAAGCCATGTTTAAATAAGATTGTGTATAAAAATATATATAAATATAAAAATGCACCACGACAACACGACAGATGGATGCAGGTGGACAGAGAGTCTCTGAGGACGTAATGCAGTGCTGTGTTTGGTGTCCGGTGGGTTAGAAAAGGTCACCCAGCCTGATTATGTCGGCCTTTTGTCCACAGCTGCAGGTAAACCCCTCGTGAACTTGTTGTGAAATGACCTTCGGCGAGAAACTCAATCCTGACCCCACGTTAGTCTGGATGAAAAACATCAGCTGCAGGCCTGTAAATAGAGACGTTCACGACTCTCCTTCATGCAATACATAATATATGATGATGCGTCTGAAGGGCTGAAAGTTTAGATTTGCTGAGATTTGTGAGGTATAAATAAGAGGTTTGTACAACAGTGTCCAGCCTCACCGAGCTGCTGACGTGGCTGAACACTGTCAGCATCATTTCTTCTTCTTTACAGGATACAGAAAGTGTACGGAGCGTGCAGTCTGTCTGCAGAGTAACATCCACACTGAGGCTTCTCCACAGACTACTATGATGTTATTTTCAGACTGGGGTTTGTTCAGACTGGAGCACTCCACCATGCCTCAGTGGACAGTCATGGTTCAGACACAAAGACGACCCTTTCACTCAGTGACATAACGCCCATTTACATCATCTCCTCTTTGCATTCAAACCAGCTTCTCTCTCAGTGTATGTGTCGCCTCCTGCTCATGAACCTGCTGCATGCAAACAGCATTTTTTAATGTGTCCCTGTTTTTTTTATGACAGCTTCCCGACGACGAGGAAAAGCAGGCTGCACTGACTCCTTCAGAGGACAGCAGACGTTTGTCAGGAACTGAGAACATCCTCCTCCACAGCCGGGTCTCACAGACTATGGTGGAGACACTTCAGATCTCCTGTTTTTTCTTGACCACCCAGGAGAGGCCATGGCGGATTAAATCACATGCTCCGTCAAGAGTGATCACAAACCAAACCTGCAGAGACCTCCAGCGCTCGGGACGCCCTTGAATCCTTTCTGGGAGCTCAGAACCAACGCAAAGTACTTTGCTCATCTCAGTCGAAGGAAGCGCTCCGATAAAACATAGAGACAATTCATGTTTTTTCAGTGAGGGCCTGACAAAAACAAAGAGAGAGCTCCAGCCACGGCCCATTGGAGGGTGTCAGAGAAACTTTTGGGGAAGGAGGAGATCGCTGCGGCGGCCGAGGTGATGGGTAACAAGAACAACATCCCGCTGAAAGGTCCCGACGCTGAGACGACTCATGAACAGGACGGCGTGTGCATCGACAGCGTGACAGGTGAAACACGTTATTTTCTAACTTATATATATACGACTGCTTTGTGCTTTCCATGTTCATACACCTCAGTGTGTGTCGCTCTTTCAGCTGTGGATCATAGTGTCACTTTAAAATATTACAGCTCAGTCAGTAAAATGTCTCTCAAAGGTAGTTTATCTTCCTTAAAACGGCTCTAGACTGACTTCACTGATCTCATCACAACAAGCAGAGACACAGTGGAGAGATAACACACATGATTCTGCCAGTAACTCACAGCTTATCGTCCATCTGTGGACCACAAACTGCCGAGTGTGCCGGGAAGAAACCAGAGCTTGAGATGATCAGGATGATATTAAGCTGTAAGGAAGCCGCGGCCAGGACTGCTGGATGCATGCAGAGAACTATACATCTGCAGCTGGATGTTATGCAAGAGTTGCACCGGCCGGCTTCAGCTAACAGTGACTCAGTTGTCACAGTGTCGGCTGCATCCTGTCACTGATGGTAGCAGCTCGGTCGTCAGTCAGCTTTAGCATCTACCAAGTGTGTGTGGCCTTTATCAGCCCGGCTGTAGCCTCTCTTCACTGGTCACCTGAAGGTTTTTGAGCTGATTATGATTTGATTTAAAGCACTCTCATGGTTTGGCTCCTCTGTGAGCCAGAGCCTCCAGGCTGTTCCTGAGTCCTGGCTCAAGACTAAAAGTGGTCACACTTTTGCCGTCAGGACTCCTCAGCTCGGGAACTCCCTGCAGGAAGATCTGAACTAACACTGAAGCAGTCTTCAGTGATTTCCCAGGTGTTTCTGTCTCTCCCTGTCTGTCTGTAGACTTGTTCGCCATTAGCATCACAGCTGTGGAAGACAGGGTCACAAAGGAGTCAACGGAGCATCCGAGGTTGTTTACGCCCCTGTCTCACATTTGCATTAGGTTGTAGATCACTGTGTCACACTTCCAGTCATGCCTGTCCACTCTAGTGAAGCTGGTGTTCACCCTGTGTGTGTGTCTGAGGACGGATCTTTGTCAGCATGATAGCGTTACAACGGTGCAAAATGCAGCAGACAGATAATATGCCAAGCCTGCCATAAGGACTGGTAACAGGGAAACAGCTGTCTATTTATTATTCTCTAATTAAGCTCTAATTATTATTCACAATGATTCATTAATATGTGACGTCTCATTGTGTGATTTGCACTAAAACAAAGTATTAAACTGAACGTGTCAGGTTTTATTGGGTTTCATGTGTCGCTGTATTTATGAGGAGTGAGTTTGTTTGTTCCTGGTAACCAGGAGAGAGACTGAGGAACAGTCCTTGGATGCCCTGTGGGAACAGCCAGGCTAGCTCCTGTTTCCAGTCTCCACGCTAAGCTAAGCTAAGCTAAACTAAGCTAAACTAAACTATGCTAAGCTGTTGTTGGTGGCTTTAAAGACAGATGTATCTGTAGCCATTATTTCCCTCCTCTTACATACACAGGAGTACCACAGGGATTTAGTGTGACATTTCTTTTATCTGTAAAACACAGATTGAAGAAGAATACCAACAAAAACGAGATCCTACAAATCGAAATGACATCAGGTTCTCAGTGACTGATCACATAAAGCGCTGAGAAACGCTGAGCAGTACAGAAACTGGGATCAAAGTGTTCAAACTGTTGTGCGAGTTTTTGCCGTAGTGTGAAAAGTCTCAAACATTTGGTGTGTTTCATTCTTGGTGTGTGTTTGTGTTGCGTGTTTCCCAGGAAGTGTCTCTGGAGATGGACTGCCGGGCCCGAGCCCAGAGCTGCTGGCCTCCCTGCAGTCGCTCAGAGAGAACAGCGATTACACACTGCTGCCACACTCCCTGCACCAGGTGTGTATGTGTGTGTGTGTGTTATTTTCTTCACTCATATCCAGAGGGAATATGTGTCTTTATTTAGTCAGTCAGAAAGGCTTTGTGTGGGCGTGTCTCCATCTACGTTTGTTTGTTAGATTCTGTATGCTTACATCCACTCTGTATGTGTGTGTGTGTGTGTGTGTGTGTGTGTGTGTGTGTGTGTGTATGTGGCAGTACTCCTGTGTGACCTGATCCCTGAGCTGGTGTTTCCCAGTCGTGTCACAATAGCTTGTTCGAACATGAAAACGCACCGACACCGCTTGAGTTATAATTAAAGAAGCTCAAACACATAAACACATCGCTGAAAACACACTCCAGGGAAACTTTAATAGGTTATGAAACCGACTGGATTTAATATTAATGCCTCTACCTGACCTACGTTAGCGGCCATCAGCGAGCAGACTGTCTATTTCAGTATCATTACTGTCATTAATGTCGGATTCAAATTTATCCAAGTCTGGTAAGTCATAAAATTATGTAGGACTTCTGAGGATGATTTGAAAAAGAAGCTGCTCTGTCGTCATAATAGAAACAGCTGTTTTTTTTAAAAAAAAAGAAAAATATGCTATGCATTTCTGTCACTCGCTTTCAAAATAAATGCACGAGCCAGATTGAGATCTTAAGACAAATTGTTGCTGCTTTAAGACCAAAATGAGCAGATTTGGCTCATGGAGCGGTGCGGAACAGAAAGGCAGAAGACTTTTTCAATCGGTCACTGTCGGCCCACTCGCAGATCAGAGGCCATCTGCTAAATACTGCAGGGGCAACATTTACTTGTGTAGTGTTATTTTTCACTCGTAATGACTCAGTTTGGTCTTGTTCCCCACCACTACATCCATGATGTGTACTGTCATTTAAAGCCTGTTGATGTGGGCAAACAGTAACGAGTCACAACATGGTGTCTGATCGATGGATTTGGTCTGAATGCAGCCAGCAGTTTTCACTGAGGGAGGAAATGTGTGCAGCTGATCTACTCGGCAGCTGTGGGGATTTGAACTGACAACCCTCTGCTCCTTCTTTCCTCTCCTACCTTACACTTACAGCACTCAACAGACACTGATTAGAAAGTGTGATGTAGCTTCGTTTGGTTAGTTTGGTTCAGTCTCTGTGTTTGGATTGAAACGGATGATTAATTTGTCTCAAGCTGTTCACTCTGATTTACTGTCGACTGCAGTAATCATGCAACAACAGCTTCAAATACTAAAAAAGGAAAGGAAAGTGCAGATATTCATTCGACAAAAGCAGTTGTGTTACGGTTCGATAGCTGTTTAATAAATACAGTCACTTTACAAGGAATCTGGTGCTGCAGCCGCTGAGAACAGACAGGGTCAGAGTTTCACTCTGTCAGACACGAGGGTCCATGTTTGGTCATATTTGAACTGGATACATTTCATAGTCTGAATCCATTTGTTAAATACCAAACATACCAAAAACAAAAAGTCAAGAACATGGAGACAAAATGAATGAACCAAAGCAGCAGAAGAGTGTCTGTGTAGCTTTAAAAAAGACTTATTGTGTGGAGGTTTGCATGTCTGCTCCTGGTCAAACATGATTTCTATCCATGTTTACACGACTTCATTTTAAATCCTGAAGTCCAAGTGTAGCTTTCAACCAACACTGGCACTTAAAAGTCAGAGCTGATTGAAAATGTTGCAGAAAAAGATGCAAAGTGAGCAGAAAGATGGAGGATATTTATACTGTCTGATCATATATCAGCCGACTTAGTAACACAGATGTCAGTTCCTTCAAACATACAGAGTGTCATACATATGTACATACAGTGGATACTGAGCAGAGATAAGACACGCCTTTATTTTGAAATTCCCACAACACATCTGTGTCAGTTTGCGTCCGCGCTCAGCTGCTTTCTAACAGAACTTTGTTTTTATAAAAGATAACAGTTTGTTTTTCCATTTAAATATCTGGAACTGTTGATAAAATAATATCTGCAACTGTCAATTCATGTTTTAGTTGCTTTTTGTGAGTTGATATAAAAAGTAACCGATTGTGTTAAATGGAGATATGACATCGTCTCATATCGATCTGAAGCTTCCTGTATCCAATCCAATCAAAAATCGTATCGTAGCAGACTTTGTGATATCAACAAATATCGTATCGTGGTGAAACTCACTAAAAGTATTACTCTGCTGTTTCCATGACACGGCGCTTACTAGCTTAGAAATGCACGTTACGTTTGTGGACTTAGCAGCTGAATAATTATCTTTTTAAGTGGATATCTCAGACCGACTCATCGGTGACTGGAAATCACGTCCGTCCCCCTTCTTGCTGGAGAAGCAGCCTAAACCAGGATCCATTACACTGCAGTTTACTGACATCAGACCTCGTGTATTTCCAGGAAAACAGAGATAACAGAAGTAACGTTCCTCACAGCATGAATGCATTTTGATCATATGTTTTATCTTGTCGGTAACAGATGCACAATGTCACATATGAGGGTGAGCTTTTCCAACATTAATGGCACATCTTCAAGTGTTATATTGACAAATTAATCATTCTACGTGATAGAACAAAGTCCCGCTCAGCTCTGAGAAGTTATAATGAGCATTTCTCTACAGTTTGTTGTAGCCGTCACTGTTCGGGCTAGATGATGTAGAAAACAGTCGGCAGATTAATCCATTAGTTGCACATTATTACAGAAGAATGTCTTAACAAGCTGAAGCCAGAGACACGTTAATCCAGACCGTGAGTGGTTGCATGTGACTTCATGTCTGACAGTGTCTGCGTGGCTCCGTGCCGTCATGTGATCTTCATCTTGAAGGGAATTTGTTGAATTTAACCAAAAAAATAAAACATCTACGTTCGCTGGAAAAGCCTAATTAACACAGCAGCGACTGAGCCTGAACTCAAACACACTTCTGAGTCACCGAGTTACACGTAAGATGACGTACGAGCGCTGTGTGTGCACATCATCGTTCTCCACCTCCTGCTGACTCGATTATCTTTGTTTTTCAGATTGCAGAGGCCTACTCGCTCAAAGAGGACTGTATCCTTTCAAGTGCACAGTGACCTGATCGCTTCTGTCTTTATGTACTGTGATATTTGTCAGCCATGACCGGACTCACACATGTGATGGTGAAGAATGATCTGCGGCACGGCATCGGAGGCCTGTGGTCTGATGAAGTCAAACTATTCAGCTCTATGAAAAAGGCAATAAGTTACTCAGTGGTTGTCTTGCAGTCTTTCCTTCTGACTGTCCTTGTTATTTCTGCTCGTGCATCAGCCTCTCTGTCGCTGGGTGTTCCCCATACTTTGGCTGAGATCCCTGTTTGCCCGGTAACAGCTGTCTTCCTGTGTTGCAGCACGGACGACTGTGTGTGTTTGTGTGTTTACGTCCAAGGGGAGAGAGAACGTGAGAGGGCTAAATGCATAGAGAAGGAGGATTTTTGAAGGAGGGCAATAAAAAAAAAAAGAAGAGGCTAAAGCAGCGCAGACAGAAGTGTTACTGTTTGTAGGTGGTTTGTGAGTCGCTCCCAAAAGAGGACACCAAGACAGGGGAAAGGTTGAAGGGTTGAGGGCTCATGATGATGCAGGCTGAGGCGTAGGTGGAGGCACAGGTGAGTGAGACCTGTAGGATCAACAGCAGGATTAAGGCGGAGGCGAGGAAAGAACAAAATTAGTTGGATAGGAGCACCAGAGCAGGGTGGCCATGTACCGCCAGGACGAGCAGAAACAATCTGGCAGCGAGTGAAAACCAGAGTGTTTGAACTGGTGCTGATGATCAGACGAGCTGCAGGTGTGTGTGAGAGGCACAGATAGGCCCCGCCCACACAGGCCACGCCCACACAGGCCACGCCTCTGCTGATCTGTAGCCTTCACTACGTCCTGTGTTTGTATCGTAACACCTATTCTGAACTTCTTAAATGTCGCTGCTGACATTTAAGAAGAAATCAATCAAAACTCTGGAGACTAAACTGAGATGAAAAAAATAATGAAAACAAGCTTATCAAAAACACAAAACTATAATAACTCCGACTGTAAAGAGCAGAAGGAAAAAGTGGATGTAACATTTTAATTCCAAGCCTCGACTTTGGTTCTATTTATCGTTGGTTTCTTTTTGAATGATGCGCCAGGCTCAGGATCGTCTCAACTGCAGCTGACCTGATTTGTATTAAGCGTCTTTAACTCCTGATGCTCATCAGACCAGTGGGCCATCCAGTTCCTACAGCTGGAGAAGCTCTACCACGAACGGCTGCTGTCCAACCTCGCCGCCCTACAGGACGACTGGGGTATTGCAACTTCTCTGTTTCTTCCCTCTGTACGGTTTTATCAGCGATCAAACTCTGAATGTAACTCTGTGAAATATGCTTGTTTCCAGAGAGCCAGTGGAAAGAGAGGAAGAACGCCGGGGGCAGTTTGCCTGCTGAGACGGACGGCGTCAGTCAGAAACACATTGAGATCCTGAGCCAGATCTGCAGCACACACCTCAGGTACACCCCGACACACCAACACGGGGTTTATCGCATGAAATCTAAGCACTCTGCACGGCTGGAGATGAACAAAACAGAGCCTGAACTCACACACAGCCTTTGTCTCTCCCTTCCTTTAAGAAAGTTTGAACCCTTATTTTGCCATCAAACATAAATGTATTATTTCCCACACCTCAGTTCATCCACTGTGAAACGGCTCAGCTTCTCATCTCGTGACATTTCCTCCCATCGCCTTCATCGCTGTCAGACAGAAACCTTTCAACGCCCATTTTGCTGAACTGTAATCGACCTTCATCTCTGTCTCCCATGTGGACACACTGAGGAGTCACGTAATGCATGAAGATTCACTGAGGATACAGACACGCGCAAGACTCACTGGAAAAAAGATAAAAAAATCAATATTTCTGACAGGGCATTTCCGCCGGAGAGCGATTTCCTCGCAGACTCACAAATACCGCATGTCTGCAGGCCAGACGCTGTTGTGTCCCACCTTTCCTGTGACTGTCTTGGTATGTTACTGCAGCCTGCGGACATTCAGCGAAGGTGGATTTGATTTGTGAGAGCAGATGTCTGCAGAATATTGGAAGAGTTAATTTACAAGAGCGGACAAAAAACATTCTTAACATGTGGAAACCAATACCAGTAAAAAAGTCCATGAATTAGGAAAATAAGTCACAACTGTCTCTTCTTCTCCCTCTTTCCTCCTGCTGTCTGTCTTCACTTTCCTTTTTCTCGATCTCCCCTCCATCTCCATCTCTCAGGCCGACCGTCGGCGTCGAACAGGTAAGACATCCAAACCTTCCCTCTCTATTTTGACCTTTGCTCCATCCTGTATAATGATAACTTATCCTGCGTATCCTGTGCATGATTGGACAGAGCACGCCGAACGCAACGCTGCCAGACATCCGGAGCAAGAGCGAGACGCTACAGTCCTGTTGTGATAAAGGTAAATGAATTTTGACTAAAAGCAGAAAATGATGAAGTGGTGACATTGATATCCAAAAGGTCAGAGGTCAACTTCACAGTGACATCATCATATTCTTAAGGCCGCTCTTCAGGGACGGCAGCTCGACTGGGTCACAGAGGCCTTCGACCGCGAAGCTGCAGGCTGATCTAACTGTTCTTGATACAACACGTTCAATTATTATGCAGAACTTAATGGCTTGAAATGTGATGGATGGTCAAGTTTTCTTTCTCTATTCCTCCATCATCTATTCTGCCTATTGATCAGTAACTGAAGACTGATGTCTGATTTTTTTATCACTTATATGAGTAAACTTCCAAATGACCTTCTTCAACCTCGGTAACATCAGTGCCATGACCCACTAATCCTCAGACACATGAAGCTGCACAGAGCTTCTATCAATACACAGCCAGCTCACATACACTGAGTGATCCATAATCAATAACCAACAGCCTGTTTCGCCTGCATTCCAGCTGACAAGCCTGTCGCAGCACACCAGGGCGACGAGCAAGAGACAAGACATCAGGAGAGGGGCGAGGAGGACGAGGAGGGAGGTGAAGGACAGACGTATGAGGAAGGACAGGAGGTAGAGGAGGAGGAGGAGCCGTGTGAGGAGACGCCCGAGGAGGAGGAGGTGAAGGTGGAGTGGCCGACAGGAGTCCCCCAGGCTTCAGACAAGGACCTGGCCAAGCTGTCCAACACAGAGGGGGTAAGAACACACTTCATCTGTGTCTCAGTTCAGGGTCTGCATCCTCTGAAGGACTCGGCCTTTGTGGTCTTTGAAGGCGAGTCCTTCAGAGAGACCTTGTTAACCTCGTCAGCCGTTGTTAAATGGGACGGTCT
>CAEMYA010000011.1:5751-22604 GCA_903131615.1 Diplodus sargus
AGGCCTGAGACTCTGAGGAGGAATCGATCCTGCGACAGTGGTGTCAGATTCTCAGTTCAGCCACGAGAGCAGAAGTTTCGATGAGGAACTGTTGCTGCAGCTTCACTTCTGCCTTGTGGTTCACTGCAGCGGCTTCACTTCCTGTCAGCGAGTCCTCCACAGCAGACGCTGCTTCAACGCTTCACTTCTGCTTCTGTTTTTATTTTGGCTTCTTCTTGTTGAGCTTTCACCAAGTTTCACTTTTCTCGATCCTACTGACTCGCACCAGCACTCTGGAATTCTGGTTTAAAGACTACAAACAGGCAGAAAGACACTGACAGCTCTTGGTTAATATGTCCGTGTGTGAGACAGACCTTCATGCCATGGCCCAAGCTGTCCAGCTGCTGGTAGTTGATTGGTCGGCGGCTGTACGGTGGGCGGGGCTGTGTACCGGCAGGCGGCTGAGAAGGAGGGAGGATCTTGTGGCTGCGTGGGACTCGTCTCACCGCCGTGAAGACACCGATCTCTCTCCGAGAAACCTTTTCTTTGTGCATCTCCACCGTCTGAGGACGACGACACGAAACAAGAAGCGTGAGAACGTTGAAGCAGAGGAATCGAACAACGAGTCCTTTAATCAAACGAACATTAAAGATCACAGCACATCAACTCACACTTCAGGCCTCGGCTTTTCTCATAACGCGTCCAACTGATCTGTCTCTGGGTTGTTGACTTTTCAACATTTTAATTATTAAAACATTATTCAAACTATCAACACAGAGAGTGCAGTTTAATCAATAATGACAACTGGCTGCTGCCATCTGAGATGACCTCGTCTCCTCTGAGGGGGCGGAGCTTCAGTCCACAGAGCTGCTCGTAGTAGTTTGTTAATGAACACAAAGCAAAAGCAGAACAGAAGCTCCATTCATTCACTGAGGCCCCCCCCCACACACACACAGACACACACACACACACACACACACACACACACACACACACAGTGATGATCTGTATTGTCAGCACACACTCAGCATCTGTTTGGGTTCTAAAGGTTCTGAAGGTGACCAGACCTTTAATAAACTGATGTCACAGAGGATCCAGAGCCTGCATTTCCCATAATGCATCTGAACAGAGGCTAAACATTGATGACATCACTGTGACATCGTCAGGACACAGAGGATTTTACATAAACATAAATAGCGTGGAGTGACGCTTTAAAAGACCCCAACTGTGGACTGATTGATTAATGATTGATTGATGATGGGTGGGTCTCACCTGACCAATGAGGTTGATGGAAGACTCCATGTGACGAAGCTGATTGGTCTGAGCGTCGAGCAGACTCAGCACGCTGCTGGCCAGCGTGCTGATCTGGTAGGCGACGCTGGCCAGTGACTGTGTGGTGAACTTCTTAGTTTCCTCCAACGCCTTCATGCTGCCATCACCTGACTGAAACACAGACAGGAGGGGTTAGCTTAGCTTAGCACAAAGCCTGGAAGCAGGAGGGGTTAGCTTAGCTTAGCACAAAGTCTGGAAACAGGAGGGGTTAGCTTAGCTTAGCACAAAGCCTGGAAACAGGAGACGTTATCTAAGCTTAGCACAAAGTCTGGAAACAGGAGGGGTTAGCTTAGCTTAGCACAAAGTCTGGAAGCAGGAGGGGTTAGCTTAGCTTAGCACAAAGCCTGGAAACAGGAGGGGTTATCTTAGCTTAGCACAAAGTCTGGAAACAGGAGGGGTTAGCTTAGCTTAGCACAAAGTCTGGAAACAGGAGGGGTTATCTTAGCTTAGCACAGCAGCAGTAGCCCCGACCTGTACGTAGTTGTTGTTGCAGTAGTCCGCCACACTCAGCAGGTTGTCGTAGTTCTCCAGCAGAGCCTTTCTGGCGCTCGGAGCTTCCTCCATGATCTTCATCACCTCGTCTTTGTAGTTGTGCTCCTTCATCACTGAGTCAGAGCCGGCGTGTCGTGCAGGGCAGGAAAAACACACACACAGTATTTGTAGACAGTGTTACAGCACATACTCTCTTTTTCCTTTCACACAGATTTGATAAGAACTAAGATGAAGTTTAATTTATCTGGACAGAACAAAAGAACAACTTTGGTATCACTTTAAAGTAACTAAAGTACATTTATCTGTACTGAGTGTTTCCATGTGATGCTTCCTCATATTTTGGGAAAGTACTTTTACTGCACTACAGTCATATTACAGCTGCAGTTACACATTACTGATCAAACTATAAATTCATTCAACGGGCTCCAACTGAGCAGCGCCAACAGCAACCTGCTGCGGCCATGTTGGAGTTGTTACTACTGATAAACTACAAAGTACTCTGACAGGCGCCATGTTGCACAACTACTACTTCTATTTTACTTTCCATGTTGCAGAAAACACGTGTGTCCTTTAACTGAGAGAACATTCAGAATGGAACGGTGACAAGTTCTTTAAAAGACCCACACAGAACTCAGTATGTTCTGAACTTGTGCTGATGGAAGCTCAACATCTAATAACCAGGAAGCCTGAACTCAGTTTAACTCTGAGGTGACGTCACACTGATGGTCACTGCTGATGAAACGTTACCCACCAGACTCCATTAAAAAAAACACAGTTTAAAGTTGAGGAGAAGTCACACTGACGGTCACTGCTCATCACTGTGACGTTTTAAAGTCGTGCACGTGACGCAGTTTTATCTCATTAAGATTAATCAAAGAAGAAGTGATGAGAGCGGAACTGAATCAACTTTAAAAACTCACCTGAAGCTGCGGAGAAGTAAAAAGATGGAGTCAGAACCAGTTGAAGCTCTGATGATGTCTCTCAGTCTGCCTGTCTGTCTGTCTGTCTCTCTGGCTGCCTGTTTCTCTCTCTGTCCTCTCAGTGTCTCTCACATCAACCTGTTTCCTCTCCGAAGCAGCGACCTGCTTCGCCAAAGATCCTCTCTGCAACTCAAGAGGACTCACTCCTCAGGAATACTGGGACGTGTCGCCTCCTCCGACCTGCCCGGAGCCTCCCTCAGGATCCTGGAACTTCCACTTACTGTGTTTCCAGGTTTTCTAAAAAAGAGTTCAAGGATGCTTGTGAGAGATTTCATAGGGTGTAATTAGGGTTCCAGGACTCCCTTAAATAAGTCCTTAAATGCGTTTCCAGGATGATGGTAAGAGTAAGGTGCTTGAAAAAATATCTCTGAGGTCATGGAAATAGATCATTGGGTCCCTTTAAAGCTCAGTATCCAACCTCTGGATGGATTCCTGGACCGATAAAGGACTGAACAAGCTGTCAATATGACTAAGTCTCCATAGATAAGTTCAGAGTGAGACCTCCTGCCTGTGTTTCCTCCTCTGTGTGCGAACCTGCTCAGCATAAACCACTTCCTGTTTCCCATCAGAGACAATACAAGTGTTAAAAGTGATGCTGAGCCGTGAGTCATATAAGGTTTACACGTAAGCTGCGTGAATAAAATACATGTTTATGAATATGTTTCATAGACTGACACTCACTGGAGTCTACACCAGACTGCATTTAAAAAAACACCATTTATAAGTATGCACCAGATCACATCACAGTCCAACAGTTAAAACTACTGTTAATAATAATAAAGCTATCTAATAACACTAATATATAATAACACTAATTACATTTCTGTGTCAGCCAGCAGCAGATATTTAAGGAGACATTATTACATATGACATATTATATTCAGAATTAGGTTAATATAATTGTTGTCAGGTACAAATATTCATAATGTTGACATTTATTGTGAAAAACAGCTGTGTTCATAGTTTCACAGAGCTGACTTGACCTGAACTAGACTTCCTGTTTCTGTAGCTGATATAAAATCATGATCATGAATTCATTGTGTCACACATGACTGTGACACAGCGCCGCCTGCTGGTCACACTGAGGCTCAGCGGCTCCATCATATTAGAACCAGAGAACCTTGATTGACTTCTGAAGTTGAGAAAATGAACGATGTCGGTAACAATGATTTCATTTGACGGTTATAGACACTGTGACTGTTTTCACAAAAAGAGAACCGTGCCGAAGATGAAAAACACGACAAATCGTTCTGTTGTTGAAATGATTTATTCATTAAAAATGTGTTAACATGTTCCGTTAAAACCACGTGTCTCCACACTGACAGATCACACCTGTATCGATCATTTAGAACTTTGACAACTAAAAACATATTGTGGATCATCAAAGGTCACAAGTCTTCCTCGTTGCTCGGGGCGACCGGACATCCCTTGTTGCTCGAGGCAACAGGGTTCCAGGGTTGTTTCCGTGGAGCTCCGTCCTTGTCTTTCTTCTCCAGCGGCTTCAGGTGACACGTCAGGACCAGGTCCCTGACAGAGACACACAGGTAGCACAGAGTCTGGAAGTCTTCCAAGGACCAATCGAAGGTTTTCAAGGAGAGCCCCATACCTAGCTTGTGGCTATAGGAGTTTTTCCAGGACCTTTGAATTACCTGAACTGGCTGTAGGAGGTTTTCCAGGACCCTTGAATTACATGAACTGGCTGTAGGAGCTCTTCCAGGACCCTTGAACTACCTGAACTGGCTGTAGGAGCTCTTCCAGGACCCTTGAATTACCTGAACTGGCTTTGGGAGCTCTTCCAGGACCCTTGAATTACATGAACTGGCTGTAGGAGCTCTTCCAGGACCCTTGAATTACCTGAACTGGCTGTAGGAAGTTTTCCAGGACCCTTGAATTACCTGAACTGGCTGTAGGAGGTTTTCCAGGAGCCTTGAATTACCTGAACTGGCTGTAGGAGGTTTTCCAGGACCCTTGAATTACCTGAGCTGGCTGTAGGAGCTCTTCCAGGACCCTTGAATTACCTGAACTGGCTGTAGGAGGTTTTCCAGGACCCTTGAATTACCTGAACTGGCTGTAGGAGGACACTCTCTGGCTGACGGCTCTCAGCTTCGCCTCGTTCTCTCTCTTGTATCTCTGCTCGGAGTCGATCGCCCCTCGCAGCTCTCTCTCCAGCGCTGAGAAGTCGATGACGTCACGCTCGGAGCTCGCCATCATCTGATGATGTCACAGAAGACAGGAAGCGTTCCAGTTTGTAGATTCTCTCACAACTCAACACTCAAAATACTACTCAACAGACATCCTGGAGTAAAAGTCTCAAAGTACTCCACTGCACTTTTTGATTACTTTAGTTACTTTCAGGGTAAGTGAGCTGACATGCTAACAGCTAACCTGACGCTAATCAACACAGTTTACATGTTAACCGAGCTGTTGTTGAACGCATCTCGGTGGCTAACGCTAGCTCCCAGTTACTAATACCACATAGCTCTACCTGCTGTCAGTGACCGTTAGCCTCAAGGCTAACAGCAGCTAACACACAGGTGAGACGTGTTACCTGCTTCCTTCAGCTCCTCGCGCTGCCGGTGTTTCTCCTCAGCTCACAGACAACAAACCGTCTCCATGACGACGGGCTGCCGGCCGGCGCCTGCGCAGTGCGCTGACTGCGTCCATTCAAATAACGGAGTACAGTCCTCAGATACTCTTCTCAAGTATTTGTATTCTACTCTGTTTGATACGTTTACTCTATTACACTTTACAGATACAGAATCCTGAAACAGAAATCAATAATAATTGATGATGTAGTGAAATATGTCAACCCCAATTTCTGAAAAACATGAATACAAAATAAATAAAATATTCAAACATTTGAACAATTGTATTTTCAGACTTCACATTCTTCACATTTTAGACTCACATCTAAAATGAAATTATTGAAATAATAGATCATATTTTGTTGGGTCAACTTGTGTTGTGTTTATTGTGCTCTTACCTGGCATTGTAAAAACATGATCCGTTGGTTTAAACCACTTGGTTCATATTTTGATATTCACCCATATCAATTATTCATGCATAAAGTAGTTCCATACTCTGGGAGATAAGGAGGATGGTGAGAAGAACTGGGGATCTGGGAGAGTTGGAGGGAGAAAGATAGGAACATGAGTAGACATTACAGCCTGAGACCCTTAAAATGATGATTTACTAATATAACAGTTACGTAAGCAGTGAAACCGGCTGTTGGCTGTTTAGGACAAATAAACAAGACACGTAAACACAATAATGATTCCCTGTGCCAGGCCTGGATCAGGAGGGCAGGGGCCTGGATCAGGAGGGCAGGGGTCCCAGGCCTGGATCAGGAGGGCAGGGGTCCCAGGCCTGGATCAGGAGGGCAGGGGCCTGGATCAGGAGGGCAGGGGCCCCAGGCCTGGATCAGGAGGGCAGGGGCCCCTGGGCACAATTCTTGGATGCCCCCCCGCATACAAACACGCACACACACCAGTGTTTCCCCTGCATGCATCCCGCTGCTGGACTGTAGAGTAACAGGCTGTATTAGTGACTGCAGACGGTGTTTCCCCGAGATTTTTTGTAGCAGCGGTGCTCTGAGTCGGTAACCTAGCAACACTAAGGGGGTCCGGGGAAGAGCACTTTAAAACTAACCCTTTAAATGGTGACTACTGGTGAGGTTAAAAAAAAAATCATTTTCAGCATTTCAGAATCCGAATCGAAGACATGAGACTAAATACTGTAGAAGTTGACATTGCTGCTTGAAAATGTGAAGCTCTTGAGCATTAGAGAACTTTTTTATCATTACCTTCTTTGTTATTATATATTTTTTTATGGAAACAGAATCTGTTTGAGAAGTTATTGGGCCACATGACATGGAAGCTATTCAAATCATAATTTCTGCATATTAATATTCATATAAAATAGAGGAAGCACTTAAAAACAGTAAACCGAGCTGCGACTCGTTCGTCCAGTTTACTAAAACAATCTGCTGCTGGTTTGGAGTCACTGGGTCACATGACATGGAAGATATTTAAAAAAACTGCAGTTATTTTGTATTAATATTTATGCTAAGTAATTTAATGACGGTCCCTAAATCAGTCTCAGTGATTCAGCGCGAGGTTCTGGAGGTGAGCTGACCGTCCTCCTGCTGCTCACACTGGGAGAACCTCAGTAAAGTCTCGGCTGGACCCGAGACTTTACTGAACTTCACCCCGTTCGATGTCGCCTGTTGCAGCCTTTGAATGGGATGACAGGTGGGCTGCCGACATCGCCGCAGACCTCGGTGCAGTTTACCTGACGTGAGACGGTTGGGCCGCACTGAGGACAGTCCGCCTCGGCCCACAGTCGCACCAGGAGTGAGGGGACCCCGTCCCTCCTGCAAGGGGGAGAGCACTTAGTCCACGGCCCCCGCTGGCGCTTGTTGGGCCCCAGGTGAGCGTGGGCCCCTGGGCCTGTATGGGCCTGTGCAATTTGGAGGGTTGGTCCAAGACACCTGCACGTACCTCAGACACAAAAAACTGCATATATCCACCTGCAAGGGGCGCTATAACCTAGGTTGACGCATTTTTGCCAATAACTCCCAAACCGTATGTCGCACATTCAAAAACCTTGTATCCCCAGATTCCCTGAATGGAGCTGAATCACTTTGCGATGGCCACGCCCACTTCCACCTCACATTTTTCCCCACAAAATCGCAGAAACTGGAAAACCTACTTTTTCGAACTCCTCCTTGGGATTTTGTCCGATCTGCGTGAAACTTGGCACGTACACTCTCCAGCTGGATCTGATCTAAAGTTATCAAAAGAATTTTGCTCGGTTCAAAAATGCGCAAATTATCAATGAACAAATTTCTGTAGCTAGCTATAAACATGTAAACTGTCTAATATCTTAGTCAAACTAAATGCTATTAACACCAAATTTGAGATCCTTGGTTGCCATGACACTGGGAAGGGATGAGCTGAATTTGGTGAATATGGGAAGTTTATATCTCTTGAACGGCTACACCGATTTTTAGGAAATTTGGTCGGTATGACGTAGGGCCAATCCTGAGGCCATATCTTGAAGGTGGTCATGACTGTTCAATGTGGGCGTGGCTTATTACAAGATAAACAACAAACATTAATTTTAGCCAAACTGTTATGCTGAGAGCTTTGAAATGTATATGGTACATAAAGAATAGGACACAGTTCTTCCATACCAAAAATTACACATGTACTCCACTAGGTGGCGCTATAATGGATGCAATTGCATTTCTGCCTGTAACTTCCACATTTTAAATAACACATTTGCAAACCTTATATTCATATGTTACCTGAATAGAGCTGGTTCTTATGACGTAGGACACGCCAACTTCTGCTGCACATTACGTTTGACTAAATGGCCACATATGCAAAACCTCCAACAATTTAAGCGCCATCTGCCGGAAAGTTTTGGCCTGTGCCTCACTTTTGCCCCGAGCCCGTCATCCTTTGGGGCCATCTTCCGTGGTATCTGTGGTGCACGGGGTCCCAGTTGCGCGAGGGAGATCTGTATCTCCAGATGTGCTGAATGACTGTGATAAACTGACAGTGTCATGAGTACTTTCACTGTTGCTACTTTTACTTTTGTATTTTTATTTGAGTAAAATATTAACTTCAGGACTTTTTGGTATGGTATGGTATGACATCATCAGGTATGACATCATCAGGTGGTATGACATCATCAGGTATTCAACGTACATAACAACAACATAAATAATTTATGAGGACTGAATGAAATGACAGACAGCTGAAAAAACAACATCTACTGAATATTAATACTCTGGTTTTACGAACTTTATTACTCAAAGTATCCAAGTACTTCCAAGTAAGTCTTTGTAGAATGTGTCTCTTCCTGCTCGGCATCACAGCAGGTGAGACTCAGGTTAGGTCACATGACTGCAGGTGAAATCAGAGGGTATTTCCAGAGAAGTGAGGGAGCGGAGCCTGTAGGTGATAAGGTAGATGAAGGTGAGGTCAGAGTGAGAGACAAGGAGTGAACGGGACCAGCTGAAACAGTTCTTAGTGACAGGAAGCCGACTCAACACCTGATCCAGTTTCTGTCACGTCCAGGTGTGATAAGGTAAGAAGATGTCGCTGTCGCACTGAAGAGTCGACTCTGTTCTTCGACAGATCAGCTGAGCTGTGATCGTCTCAGCTGTAGACTCAGCTTTAGACTCAGCTGACAGTCGGCGGCTGAGTCTAAGTGAGGGTTCATCCTGACGTCATGTTTCTGTGTTTGTGTTTAAACTGGAACATTTTTAACAAACAGATCTTTTTCTCTTTTTACTAAATGTGACTGACTTTTTCAAACAAATCCAAAATCTGCCTCACACTTTAAACTAAAGACATTTCTGCTGTTTGTAAAATGTTTTAGTGAATGTTGTCAGAGTGGAAACAGAAACATGGAACCAGAAAGAACCAGCTGGAACCAGCAGGACCAGTTCCCTGCTCGGACTGAACCGACCTGTTCATCATCGGTATTTTCTCATTTATCATCGGGAACTAAAACCTGAGCAGAAGTTTTCGTGTTACACACACAAGAAACAGCCAATATCATGAATACAGTAAATATGAGATGATAAAATGTTCTGACATCATGTTTCTGCTGGTTTTGGTTTTGACTTGAACTGTTTAAATTTTAACGGTAAGTCCTCCGGCTTTAAACGGCCTCGTTAACTTCAGCAACATGTTCAGGACTCCTTTAAACGCAATCAATAATTAAACACTTGATTTTTAAAAAAATTATTTCTCAAGAAATGTTTTAGTTTTTATGATTTTCCTGAAAACGATTCAGTGAAAGTTACCAAAAGTCTGGTTCTGTTGGTCCGGATCGTCCCAGTCTCTCTGACGGATGCTTTGGATTTGTGTTGGCAAATTCCTGTTTTTGAACTAATAATCATTTTGTTGTGTGTTTAAAAATGATCATTTGGGGAAAGCAATAGCTTAGTGTGAAAGTTGGAGGAAACACTGAAAACAAAGAAGATGTGAACTGAAGAAACTGAAGAAACTGTCAAACATGATTCACATCAAATATAATGTTTTGGAATATAACACAATTAAAAATGAAAATTAAATCCTGGAGACGCTACGGTTGTTGTTGTTGTTGATGTCATCACTGTTGTTTATGACTGTTATGATGTGTTTGACTCCGCCTCCTGTCAGACTGCAGCTGAGAGTTAGCATCAAGCTAACTGTATAGCAGCTCAGAAGCCTGACCTGATTTTTACATCAACATGTTTCTGAGCTCAAACATGAGACTGTGTTGGGTCACAGGTGCGTTTGTTTGGCCCGGTAAGTAACGTGGTTCAGTGTGTCTATGAAGTCGTTCATGTAGTGAAGTAAGTAAGTGAGGCGGAGTGAAGTCAGAGTATAAAGGTACAGGTAATGGAAACGCTGCAGTAATGTAAAAGTACTGAGTTCCTGTCCAGCACATGTGACTGTGTGCTGATGTGTGGTGTTGACAGGCAGCAGAGATGGACACAGTGAAAGAGGTTCTGCTCAGAGAGCTGAAGAATCTGCAGGCTGAAGAATTCAAAGACTTCAAGTTCTACCTGCTGGAGTTTGGATCCAAAGTCCAGACGCCTCAAAGTCTCCAGAGGATCTCCCCCTGTGACCTGGAGGGGGCGGACAGACGGAGGACGGTGGATCTGATCACTCAGGTGTACAGCAGCCAGCCGGTGCAGGTGACCCAGGAGGTGTTACTGAAGATGGGGAGGAACGACATGGCGGAGAACCTGGCACAGTACTCATCAGGTGAGAGGACGTCAGGACAGAACCAGACAACATCAGTTTATCATGTGTTAGTTTGAGACGAGCGCTCTGATTGGTTGCTCTCTGTCTCCCCCCTCAGGTCCGCTGCAGTTTAACACCGGTAAGACTTCAGCATCCCGTCACACACAGAACATGTGAGATCAGTCTGTGAACACTGAGACACTATTCTTCTCTCCGTTTCTCTTGTAGCCAGTTTGACGTAATGTGGTCGCCACGGTAACCACACCTGCCACACACCTGGGCATCGAGGACAAACACCTGCAGACGTGGATCCACCGCTGCCTCCTTACTGCTTGTTTAATGAAATAATGTCTTGTTCAGATGAATCTTTGCTTCCTGCAGCTGAATGTAACCAGCAGCTGTGACGTGATGAATAAAAAGTCAAATCAGGCACTTTGTTTATGTTCATCAGCCTCCATTACAGCCACTGGGAGAGAACTGTGTACACTACACATTATAACAGCATCCATATGATTATAAACTGTCAGCAGGTTTAGATTGACAGGAGGACACCTGGGAAACACCTTGAAAACACACACAGATCATCATGACGTGGACGTCCGTCTCTTTCAGGCCTGCTGCCTGGTTCAGTGTGACGGAGGAGGTGGAGATCAGCAGATAATGTGTCGTCTCTGTGTGAAGCGTGACTGTAACACCTCCCTGACCTCAGGTGAAGCAGAATCTCCCGACTCTCAAATCCTGTTCTTTCTCTACCATACTTTTCATGTTGTGACATCACCGAGTCTAAAGTCCGTTTGGGTTCAGCCACAGTAACCACTCGGTTTGGGTTAGGGTTCGCAAATGTTGAAAGTGTGTCTCCACCCGTCTCCACCTCCATGTGAACATGATGACACGTTCAGTACAAATGTTGATGCGTCAGCTGATGACACGCTAGACTTGTAGTCAAGACCGCCTAAACCAAGACCAAGACACTACCAAGACCAGAGAGTATCAAGACCAAGACACTACCAAGACCAGTTTTTTTTGCCATTTTGCATGAGTTGTAGAACATAAACACCATACTGTGTTCAGCTGCGTAGTATAAATATAAGATTGTATTATCTCAACTAGAGTTACAATAATGCAGAGACAGTGGATGTCTTGTGTGTGAACTCACTATAAATGTTTTCATCAATTGGCTTAAATCAAATATGTGTAGCAATTGCATGACTGCTGTTTCTTCACTATTTGAGGATTGACTCTTGAGTGCTGTTAAGGACTGACATGACTATAGTCCCAAAGTCATCTAACAAAATAACAAGCCTCCAACACCATCCTGCACCTCAAAAAAGTCTAATGAATGGGAAATATGTTACTGATTTAAACTGTACTAAATTTGTAGATGAATTTTATATATTAAAGATACACAGAATTATCAACTCGAAATTGCATTATTTCCCATTATAGTAGCCAAATTAAACTGTATAATATCAGCATCACTGAAATGGCATAGGCCTAATGCGTAATCAATCAGTGTGTGTGTGTGTGTGTGTGTGTGTGTGTGTGTGTGTGTGTTCTCACAGATTAACAGACTGTGTGCAGTGACACCGTACCGTACGCTTTGCAAAATTTACATATTGCAGAATGCTTCTTCTTGTTTGTGTGGCAAACAAACTCTTTATGGTCTGTAAAACCAAACCTGACTACTGACAAATTCGCCGACATTTTGCGTCCTCCCCCGTGACCCTGCTTTTTTGGGGGGGGGGAGACGGCGTGAGAGGACAAGCCCCAATGCCGCCTGTGTCACAAAATGCATGTGATTGGAACCACTTGAAGAAAAGAAAAACTGTGCCTGCCTGGATATTATAGGTTACAAATCCCTTCGACACCGCTCGGCCAGTCCGAGACATTGCGAGACCAAGAGAGACCCGAGACCGAGTCAAGACCGAGACCAAAGACTGTCGAGGCCGTGACAAGACCAAGACCCCAAAAAAGTGGTCTCGAGACCGATCTTGGCACACGTTTAAACGTAAGACGTTTGCAGAGACATTACTGTTGTGAAGTCATGGAGTAATAAACTGGATTATTAAAGTGTTGGTTGTTTGAGGTTTGTTGCTGCAGGTGGTGTGACGGTGGTGAGAACAAATCTAAAACAAACGAACACTGACGATCAGCTTTATGTTTTATTAAAGGTCAGTAAAATACCCTCTTATGTACAGAGTTTCATCTGTTAATCTTCCACGGTAACTTTGTTCTATATCTGTAATACACATAAAGTCAATACTATAAAAACATACAGCATTGTACAGATTATCACTGGTAGAGTTTGTGGGTGCAGCAGGACACAAACACTAAAAATGTTCCTGTAAAATTCATCCTTTAAACATTTGAACACTTCTCTGGACATCATGTTAAACCTGACTGCGATCTGAGGAAACGTTCCTGCAGGTCCTCTGAGAGTCACACCAACACATCCAGCATGTGTTCAGCTCAGCACAGCCACATGCAGGCAGGTCATCGTTATGTCAGGTGGATCATGACTTCATGACGCGATGGCTCTTCTCTGTACACGACTACTGATCCAGTGTTAGATACGTGTTGAGCTTTAGTGAAACGTGCTTGGTATTAACATATACTGACTTAGGACACTACTGCTCTGTGCAAATCTGTGTTTCTTTGTCAGTGAAAGCTGAAAACTGATGGATACTGAGAACAAAACCACAAAGAGATGTTTGAATTAAAAAACATAGAAGATCCGGAGTTCCTCTACATGTAGAAAGTTGTGGGACCGAACGGAAAGAAACCAGTCGGACACCTGAGAGTGACTCTAACCCAACACCAGCTGCTGCAGCCAATCAGCATGCAAATCTATAACACATGCAGTGAGTCAATCAGCTAATCAATCAATGTGAGAAAGAAGAAGAAGAACCCAATGAACCGTTTGCTCGCTCACTTCCTGTGTTTGTTCCTTCCTCTGTGAACTTCTTCAGCGTTTTCTGGATTTGAACAATCTCTCGTGTTGAGCTGAGTAATTCTCGTGACTCCAGAGAGTCTGTGCGAACAGACGTTTGGTGATCTGGACACATTTAAAGTGACAATCAGGACAGTTAATACATTTGATAAAATTGTTCTGAGCAGAAGCTTAATCACATCGTATCCCCGGTTAAAGCTGGAAGCTGCGTTCCAGAAGATTCCCACAGTTTATTTTATTCTAAATGTTCCCTCAGAAAATATAGAAAACATGTCTTTAAGAAGAGAGAAGCACAAGAGAAGGTTCTAGAGATATTTTGTGTTTTTGCCAATAAAGTGGAACACAAAATATTTCTCATCTTAAAATCAGTCCAGGGTTTAAGGTGGTTCCCCAACAGATTCTATCTGTTAGTTTTGGTGGTCGTGGTCCAGAAATATTCCAGGTCCAACTACTTGTACACACCAACATCCAAAGGAAGTTATAGAAAAGGACAACATATTCGGTTCTAAAACTCAAGGAGGTTCCTCAGTGATCTGGAACCTGTGTAGATAGTTCTGGGTTTAGGCCTTATTGAGGAACAAAGTATGTGTGTTTTATTTGCTCTGCCGCCTCGAAAGTACAATGATGGTTCCAGGTTCCACTGCCCAAGAATTCATGGAAATAAATAACAAAAAAAACAGGAAGGGTTCCGGTCCAGAGGTCAACAAGGTACTGGAACATGTTTTTATTTGTCTTCTGCTTTGGAAATTGACTCAATGTTAAAGTTTTACAACCAGTCCATGGTTCCTGATGGTTCCACTGGCGTTCTAGCTGGATCATTTCAGACTTTAATGACCATAACATTTGGAAGAGATGAGTTTGGGTCCAGAGATCTACAAGGTTCTGGGAGGATCCAAAAGTTTTTCTGATGTAGTTTAAAAAAAACAGTCTGGGGTTCTGTATGGTTTCACTCGGATTCAATCTGGATAATTTCTGGCATATTGGTTAGAAATGGCTTCTGCTGGTTCCAGTTGTGAGGTGATGATGTTTGGTTCCAGAGATCTGCAGGGTTCTAGTAGGATCTGGAATATATTGGTGAGTTCTTGTGGTTTCTAAGGTGCTGAGAAAAAAACAGGATGTTCCATTTGGTCTGTTGTCAAAACTGCTGTTCAGGATTCTAGGTGGTTCCATTTCAGTTCTACTTGGGTCATTTAGGCTGCAGTGGTTAAAAAGGGACATCGTGTAGCCGGCAGGTTCGAGGTTCAGCCCCTGTGAACCTGGGTTCACAAGGAGGAGGAGACATCTAGGTCCACGGTTCTCGGAGGTTCTCGGACACTTTGGAAGACTTTTGGCAGGTCTGGTGATGTTCTGGTCCCAGAGGTTCCCCCTAACTCTGGGAGAAGACAATATTGAAGGCGTTCAGCATGAGCTCCACTATCTGGCTCTGGAACACCATGTGGATCGTCATGTTGGCTGACTCGGTCTGGGGGCGGAGCAACGTGGGGCCGAAGACGATGGCGATGCTCTGAACAGACATCCTGTTGGAATCCTTGTGCTCGACCACTCTGGACAGAGAAGTTCAAGATCATGAATTAATATCTTCACAGTGTCAGACTACAAACTGCAGCACTGTTGTCAGGAGCCTGTGTTCTTATTCAGATGAACTGAACTCACATTATAATGTCTCACTTTCATGTTTATTACCTTCTGTTTACACTATTATGACCACACTGTCTTTGACGTTACATCCTGTCTCGTTGTGGACTAAAGGTTTATGTGACAACACTCCTGGTTTAACTAAAATGTCCTCCAGGTTGCACAAATACAAAGAATCTTAAATCCATCAGACAGACTAAGGTGCTCTCAGTGCCCTGATTCAAGTCAAGGCACATTTTATTAGCCCAGAATCACAGATCACAATCTGCCTGATGAGCTTTATAAACTGTACAGCATACAACACCCTCTGGACTTCCAACAACATGGAAGAAACTACAGGTTTTGTCACGTCCCACATGTGTTGGATCAAGGTGGGCAGATTTCTGTGAGAACAGATCTGAATGAATTAAAACAAGTTCATCTGTTCTCATGGTCAGACACAACGTTCTCTGTCTGTTGTCTGTCAAGTTCAAAAGTTCACGCAAGACGACCGCAGGACGAAGTTACAACACTGGAGGACATCTTAAAGTTTGTCGCCAGTTTTTCTTGTTGATATTAGTGAAGAGAATTCTGCGTCCACAGGAACATTATCACAACCTTCTCCACCGTCACCATGTTAGTTTTTGACTGGATATATTAATAACATCCACAGCAACGTAAAGGACGCATGGAAGTTTGTGTGTTGCATCTATTTTCAGACGTAGGGTGGCATAAATCTGACACGAGTCTGACCGCTTCAGAAAACACCTCAGGAAACCTGTCGACACGTTCTGTGCTGTCAGTGTTTGGTGTGACTTCACCCCTCTGGCTCACTATCACTCAGTCTGTAAGTGTAGAAATGAGCCGTCTGTGTTTTGTGTTCGTCCAGGCTGCAATCAGCCTCAGAGTGAACTCACCTGCGCAGGTGTTTGAAGAGCAGCTCCATCGTGTCGTGGTTGGGCAGAGGCAGAGAGCGAACCAGGTCCCTCATGTAGGAGACTCTCAGGTTGTAGTCTGGGACTTCTGCAGGGCGACAAACACAAACAGCTGAACACACACCTTCATTTTTTCAGACATCAATGTAACTGATGTTTATCTTGGATCATGCCTGACTGTCCTTGGGTTTATTTTACTGGTCAGTTCTTTTCATGTCTTTAAAATTGACTACAAGCAAACTCCCACACAGTCTAACTGAATTGATTATTTGGGGTCACTTAGGAATACATATCTCCAAAAATCTTTCATGGCTGTGGTTTTTGTGTTACGCGATGTGGGTTCGGGTTAGGTTGTACTGACGGATGGCAGCGATGAACTTGTCGAAGCAGCTGAAGGGAAACAGCGGCTCTGGAAGCTCCCGCAGGAACAGTTTGAGAGCTCCGGTGATCACATGGATCTCCTCCCACTGCCCGTCCTCCAGGTCCAGCTGCTCCTCTGCAGGGACAACAAGACACAACCAAGAGGAACCCGTCAGCTGCTAACAGTGTGATTACAGCAGTCACATATACCACGACATCATCGGCATATCATCACATTACAGAGAGCACTTTATTTTACAGAGCAGACTGAGACAGATGAATCCTGCTGCCTGACTGTTTATCAGACAGGCAGGCAGGCAGGCAGGCAGAAAGACAGACAGACAGGCAGGCAGACAGGCAGGCAGGCAGACAGGCAGACAGACAGACAGGCAGGCAGGCAGGCAGGCAGGCAGACAGACAGGCAGACAGGCAGACAGACAGACAGACAGACAGACAGACAGGC
>CAEMYA010000011.1:23351-30851 GCA_903131615.1 Diplodus sargus
AGGCAGGCAGGCAGACAGGCAGGCAGGCAGGCAGGCAGGCAGGCAGGCAGACAGGCAGACAGGCAGACAGACAGACAGCTACCATGATCAGCTTTGTGTCGCAGTCTCTGGATCACGGCCAGGTTTCCGCTCACTCTGTAGATTCCGTCCACGTCCAGACCTGAACACACATTCAGCTGTTAGTCTGCTGTTCATGTTTGTGTGTATTAATGTGTGTGTGTTGTGTTCACCTCTCCTCTCCACCGCTCTGATGCACTTCTCAACAAACTTGGGGATGGTGTTGTTCTCTCTGTGACACAGTGTGTCCAGGTGACAGCCGAACACGTTATCTGAGCAGGTGAAGGACATAAAAACATGGCGTCTTGAGTTTGACTGCAGCTCTCTGTGTGGGCGTCACTCAGCCTGACTGACAGCTCACCTCTGATGTAGCCTTTCTCTTTGACGCTCTGCAGCGTCGGCCTGCGCTGGAGGAAACGTCGCAGTTTGGTCCGAACTCGTCTCTGCTCAGAGTCGGCTGTTCCTGATGAGCCTCTGGTCGCTGAAACAGAGAAGAAGAAGAACATCTGAGCATGACAGGAAGTGCTGCTGCACACTGTGAGGAGTTCCTGCTTGATATCATTCATTCATGTCAGTCAGCTGGACTTCAGAAGAGCTGGTACCAAACAAAAACACATCATTTACAAACAAAGAACTCTTTCTCTGAGTTTAAACATTGTTGGAAACATTTGGGATAATGTAGGAGCACAACACAACAACATCAAGAACTAAAATGGCACTCAGTAGAGTGCATACCTTCACCACGGCCCAACAGACTCCTTTACTTTAATCAAACCTAATTCAATATGAAATAAAACAGATTTAAATCCACTAGATCCAGGTTCTTATCAGGATCTGCATCGATAGTACTCGGTCGTAGAAACCAGCCATGTAAATACATCCGATTTCATTCATCACGATCCAAGTGAATGTGTCACATTGTCCAGATCTGAGCCACAAGTTAGTGGAGTCTATTCTGGGCTGAGACCGGTCCTCCATCTGGGTCTGTCTGTTACTGGTCTTTGTGTATCTGTGTAACTGACTGACCATTAAATGAACCAACCAACCAGCTGTCTGTGTAATGAGGTTATTAAACTTGGACTCTTCTCTTGGACTTTTAGCAGCATCATGATCTTCCTCTGATCACTGAATAAAAAGTGTTGCAGTGATCGTAGACTCACATGTCCTCTTCCTGTCTTTGTCCTCTTTGTCTGAAGCAGCTTCGCCCTCGTCCTCTGACAGATGATCCAAGTCCTGAAACACTCAGACTCAGTTCAACTGGCTCTTACTGTGTGTGTGTGTGTGTGTGTGTGTGTGTGTGTGTGTGTGTGTGTGTGTGTGTGTGTGTGTGTTACCAGCTGTATGATGGTGTCCTGGATCACTTTCAGCCAATCAGTGATGATGCTCTCTGTGTCGTACTGCATCAGGTACTCGCAGCCCTGACGAGTCTTCAGCTGCACACAAACACAAACACGCCGTGGTCACATGCCGCACACGATGACATCAGACTGTAACCATGGCGACAGACAGCGTACCTCCAGAACGTTCTTCTTGGACGACTTGTCTCTGGAGGCCCAGTCCAGCGACGCTCCCCTCAGCTCCACCGTGTACTCCGGAACGATCTGAGACGATTTACTCTGAAGGACAGGAAGTCGTCATCATCATCATTTTTTACTCCACTACATTTAACTTTAGTTACTTTACAGATTACTTTCTGCATCCGAGCCGTTTTTAATTAATGCATTTCGTCATCAGTCAGATGAAACAATGATTCTGATCAACAGTTTATTACATTTACCAAAAATAAAAATAAAACCCAACATGAGTTAATATATTAATGAATATCTGTTTACATTTGCGTCTGTGTTTATGGACAGCACCTCTGTGTTTCTGCTATTAATGTACTTTCATCATTCATTTCTAAATGAGTTCATTTATTTATTTATATATTAATCTGCAAAATGCGACGAGAGGATACAAAAATAAAATACTGAAATAAACATCTAACACAGAAGAAATAAAAAACTAAAATGAAAAGTAAAATCATTTTGCATTTAATGACTCATAATTTATTAATTGTGACATTTATTTATTTACAGTAATTTTCAGTCCTCCATAAGAATTAATTAGAGGAATTATTTGTGTGATTGTGATATTTCATCAGCTCAGTGATGTTAAACCCAGTCAGCGCTCCACAACGTGTCTCTGGTTCTTACAGCATTTCCAGTGGGAGCAGATTTGGGGTCTTTGTGGAAGGTGAGGATCCCCCCGTGGAGGACGGTCCACGACTGGCTCCAGTTCTTCCTGTCAACAACAACAACACGGACACTGAACAACGTGCGTCATGTGACGAGAAACGTAAAGAAAAGAAAAACATCCACAGCTCAACTCACCTGATCTTTTTGCCGCCATCAACTATTTTGGTCTTATTGAGGATTCCTGCTTTCTCCAGCAGATGGCACTGCGCGCACACACACACACACACACACACACACACACACACACACACACACACACACACACACACACACACACACACACACACACACAGGTGAGTTATCAGGTTTCTTCAAAGCTTTGAAATGAGGGAGTGGTGTTTGTGTGCATGTGTGTTTGTGCATGTGTGTTTGTGCGTGTGTGTGTGTGTGTGTGTGTGTGTGTGTGTGTGTGTGTGTGTATGTACCTGCAGCTCAAACACATTCTGAATCTACCTGAAACTTTCTTCACAGCCTCTCTCATGCTTTATTGATCAGTCTTTTCGGTCCTGACCACAGAAACACACAACTACTCAGTACTTTTACTAGAACCTCCTGAAGAAACCGGCACACTGTTGTCCAGAACCTCACAATCTTCCTTCAGCACCCACTAGAACCTCCTCAGTGGTCTTAGAAGGTCCTGAAGAACCCCTGGGGCATCACCAGGAGTGTATTGAGGCCCATGAGCCCCAATGAAGACAACTGAAAGATCCACAATGTCCTAGAGACCAGACCATCAGAACCACCAGCAGGACCACCACCAGAACCACCAGTAGGACAATCAACAGGAGCATCACCAGAACCGGAGCAGAGCTTCAGTTGTGTTAGTACTCATTATGAAGGAATGGTTAGTGGAGACACATGGAGCATCTCTCTGGTCCTGTAGCGCCTCCTGCAGGCCTCAGTGTTCATCACGGCCACATCTGGACTTCATATGATAATAACAACATGATCCAAAGTGTTGGACTGGTCCTTTAAGGGTTAGGGTTAGGGTTCTGATCCATCCAGACTGCAGCAGTAACACTGATGGCAGGCAGCAGGAGGCGCCGTCCGTCTCAAGGTTCCCCCACATCACCAGTTAGTGCTTCAGAAAAATCATGTTAGTTTGATTCTCTGTGTTAGAATTCAAGGTTGTTAAAACTAAGCTGCTGTAACGGAAGACAACCACCAGAGACCTGAACCAGTTCTGGTCTGTGACCGAAAACCCAACAGACACCCAGCAGCCAACCAGGGGCCGGGACCTACGTGCTGCTGGTGGGAGTCTGAGCTCCGGTCGGACAGGTTCCTCTTCAGTCTGGTCCTGTCAGAGAGCTTGATGAGGAGAACAGCACACAGGTGTGAGACAGGTGTGAGACATAGACAGGTGTGAGACAGGTGTGAGGCAGAGACAGGTGTGAGACGGGTGTGAGGCAGAGACAGGTGTGAGACGGGTGTGAGACGGGTGTGAGGCAGAGACAGGTGTGAGACAGGTGTGAGACAAAGACAGGTGTGAGACAGGCGTGAGACATAGACAGGTGTGAGACAGGTGTGAGGCATAGACAGGTGTGAGACAGGTGTGAGGCAGAGACAGGTGTGAGACGGGTGTGAGACAGAGACAGGTGTGAGACAGGCGTGAGACAGGTGTGAGACAGAGACAGGTGTGAGAGGGGTGTGAGACAGAGACAGGTGTGAGACAGGTGTGAGACAGAGACAGGTGTGAGAGGGGTGTGAGACAGAGACAGGTGTGAGACAGAGACAGGTGTGAGAGGGGTGTGAGACAGAGACAGGTGTGAGACAGGTGTGAGACAGAGAGGCAGGTGTGAGACAGGTGAGTGTACCTGGGGACTGTCAGGAGACTGTCTCCTGTTGGACAGGTCAGTGAAGTCAGAGACGTTCCTCCGGTGGCTCGGCGAGAACGTCTGTAACAAACAGCAGGGTTTGAAGTTTCTACAGAAGCCTGCGAGTCCAAACAGATGTTGTGCTTTTTATCTGGTTTTGTCTCGTCAGCTATCGATTGTTCAGTTTCGTTCTAAGTTCTTCTCTCTCACAACTCATCCTGTGTTTGTTCTGTGTTCCACTCACGTCTTCGGCCACGCTGTGTCTCCAGTTCCTGATCTGCACCGTCGACACCTCCTCAGAAACTCCATTTCCCATCAGCCTTTGGGGCAACTGTGGAAGGTGGAGCACTCAATTAATTAATTATTGATGAATTAGGTCTGACTCACTGAAAACTGACAGATTCATTGACTGATCAATAACTGATTGATTGATTACCTCCTGCGGCCTCCACTGGGAGCCGTGTCCATCTTTCATGTCCAGATGAGCTCTGGGAATCACCAGCTGCTGAGGATTCTGGGAAAAAAAACAGGAAGCAAATTCAAACATTAGATTTGTTAAATCCATGTGATCCTATGTGTGTGTGTGTGTGTGTGTGTGTGTGTGTGTGTGTGTGTGTGTGTGTGTGGGTGGTACCGTTTTGAAGACAGCGTCCATGTTGTCGTTGTGGAGCTGTACAGGATAATCCTCCTCCGGCAGCGGAGGCTTCGGTTCAATCAGAAACAACAGTTACTAAAGATAATTCACAGTTTGTAATCAGATTACATATCTGCGGTCCTGGACGTACCGGGCCGTCGTCGGGCCTCCTGCTGGCTGTAGATCCTGGGGGTGAGGAGGGTGAGGAGGGGGAGGACGGGGACGGAGGTTCTGGTGCGACCCATGACGTCGCTCCTGAGGCCGGGTTGTAGTAGTAAAACCTCCCTGAGACTTCGTCCACCAGCTGCTCCCAACCACCAGAACCCTGACAGGAAGTGACGCTGGTGAGTGACACTGTGACATCATGACGTCACAGTGTCACAATCTACACTTTAATTCTATTCAGGATGTCGTAACGTGTTGAGAGTCACACTGTCATTATTCTACAGCATTATATTCATACTGAGGCTGATTAATTAAGATTAATCGGAACGTTTCCATCAGCTCAATGTTCTACACCATCATCTGTTAGCAGATCGCTCCAACTGTTAGCATGGTTCAATAGTAATACATATTTAATAAAGCGAGTACAATAATTAAACACATTTTACTGAATTAACGGTTTAATTGAGCTGATGTAAACTTTCCAATTAATCTTAATTAATTAGCCTCAGTATGAATATAATGCTGTAAAATAATGACATGTAATGATCAATATATGATAACTAGACACATTAATTAACTGTCAGTTAATGCTTATTGTTGTCTTTTATCACGTTAATTAATGTACACTTATTCTGAAGTGTTACTGTTTTATTTTGAAGTGCTGATGAACTCCTGCACAGGTAAACTCAGGTTAAAGGTCAGGTGAAGGTGTCCCTGACTGAGTCCAGGTGTTTGTTACCTGAGAGGAGGCGGGGGAGAGCAGGGGGGAGGGGGAGGTCAGCTGCCCCCCCTCGCTCGCCCTGGACCGGTCCATGTCTCGAGCAGGCGGGGGTGGGGGGCTGTGTGGGTCGGTCCAGGTGGTCTGTCTGGTTACAGGGTGGAAGTAAAACACCTTCCCGCTGTCCTGGTCCGTGTGCACCTGGACGGGTCGACAGACACAGACTGTGTTTAAACGTCACAGAGGTGGTGCGTTCAGGGGCAGTCGGACAGGAAGGTTCCTCTGTAACATGTGAGCTTCACCTGTTCATGTGATCACACTGAAACACACCTGAACCGCTCCGATGACACCTCATTAAACTTTAATTACACCACTGAGTGTCAGTGACACGAAGAGACGGCGAGGAAAACTGCATTCAGTACGACCACATGTGGATCTAAATGATCATTAAAATAAAGCATGTCATCACTTTCAGTCCTTTCAGTCTTAGAAATCATCTTTTTGGACGACACATTTTCTTTACTGTCCTCTGTCGTCATTCCCACCGGCTCGTCTCTCTACAGTCCTTCAGCTTTAATAACGGACGCCGTTTCATCTCCTGTCAGGCCTCAGATCAGCTGTTCTGTCTAAACTGTCTGTCACTGAATTCAACACATACCTGGGCTTCGCACCTATCAGAGGTCACCTCACCTGCCATCCGTCCTGTGGGCTGAGCGGGGAGGCGGGGCTTATCATCCCGGCGGACGAGGAGACGGAAGATGGGGGTGTGTGGTCTGTAGCTGAGGGGGCGTGGTCCGGAGGAGGCGATGAGGGGAGGGCGGAGCCAGAGATGGACGTCTTCTTCAGACTGGAGATGTTAGCGTAGATGGGCGAGTTAGGGTCGAGCGCGCTGTGGTCCTACAGACAGACAGACAGACAGAGAGAGACAGACTGGGTTAGAAGACCAGCTTCAGTCTCCTGCTGGTCTCTGATTGGATGTCATCCACCGAACATTCAGTGGTGCCCCAGGAGGAAAATTGCTGGCCACCCCAGTGCTCCCACCAATTTCCCTGACTGACTGAGGCGCTGGCTCAATAGGGAACTGTAATTTAAATCTCCACCTGTGGGGGTGCTAATGTGCTGAAAGGTGTGCAGTCTGACGGGAAGTCAGTGCAAGAAGCAGAGGAAGAAACAACAACATTTTTGTGTTTTTCTGAAATGTTTGTGTGTTTCTCAAACTTGAGGTAAATTCTTGGATGCATATTGCCTTTTTTTAATGAAAAAGAGTCAAGGGGAATGCAATACACAGCCACAGGCTGGAGCTGAATCTGAGTCGCCGCAAGAAGGACCATTTTGGTGTGCCACCCTAAGATTTTCACTGGCCCCATCTGGCCCCCCGATGAAAATGTTCTGGGGGCACCACTGCGAACCTTATGTTCAGGGTCAGCTGACTTGTGATAAACAGCCGCCTCTGGAACGCCCGACAGTCTGTATTTTATTTCCATTTGAATACCGTTAGCTTAACATTAGCTTTCTGGCTACCAGCTGAGTGGACTAGCTGACGTCCCGCTGCTGAGTCGTAGCTACGGTGCGTCCTATTCACTGAAGTACTGACCGTTTCCATTACATAAGAACCTAATGGGATTGTAATGATTGTTCCAGCTGTTAGTCCGACCCTCAGGTGTTAAAGACTTCACATTCTGATCACAAAACACATGAAAATATAAGTTAATGTTTGTGATTGTTGGTGAGCGGCCTCGGTATCAGACGGTCGCTCTGCTGTGGGTCAGATGGTTCCGACCAACACGCTGCCATCAGTTCTGGTGCCGGACAGCTCGTCTCTTCATACACTGCATGTTGCTGTTCACACAGAGACGCTGATCGGACCTTCTGTTC
>CAEMYA010000012.1:10963-25515 GCA_903131615.1 Diplodus sargus
AGTTACATATTTGATTTTATTTCATTACAGAAGTATATTTTGCACCATTGAGGCATAATAAAGCATACGCATAAACCTCTGAGAAATCTGTCTGAATTTGTGTCTCAAGGCCGGGCCGAGTGTCCACTTTTTTGGAAATCAAAATATGGTCACCCTAAAATATATGTTATATATTGCTATAAAGTGCTCCTTATTGGATTAAGTAATTTTCATTTGCCTAATACAATCAGATACTGTATTAAAATGATAGATAATGCAGTAGGCATTTAATGCTGTTGCCATTTCATACCACGAAGATGCCAAATGACCTAAGTAGAGAGGCAGGCCTATGTATATTACAAAATATAAATGCATTTGTCTTTCTTTGGCTGATTTAATTATAGATTTTCCTTTTAGTTTTATATATGACAACATTTATCTACATTAAAAAGAGCAAGTTTCATAGAAGTCCGAAATCCCCACTGTCATGAATGAAGCACGATTGAAAGACGGGATGTGTGCGGGGTTGGACCTTCCTGCAGGCTGCAGCCAGAGACGGTCTAGAAAGACTTTGCTGCAGCCGTTAGTACTTGTAGTACTTGGGACTTTCCACATACTTGAAGCATGTAAAAGGAAAATGAAGGAAGAGGAATAGGATTTGGGGGGAGGTACTCAGACTGGTATGAGTGAGTACAGTTTAGTTACACGCTTATCTCGTCCCACCTGAATCAGAGGCTGCAGAGACGACATTAACCATTTAGTGACCATTCAGTAATTATTTAATGCCAATATTAAAAAGTTGAGGCATTCTAACGCAAAAACGTAAACAACATATTGCACAAACACAAGCTTTCCATTTGAAATTGAACTCATAAACAACTGACTTATTTATTTCTACACATAACATCTGTTGGAAAGGCTGTTGACTAGTGCCCCCTTGTGGCGGAGGTGGATAGCTGCGCTGTTGAGCACATGAAACGGCGCCCTTAGTAGAAAATATGCAACTCAACAGGCACCCTATCAGAACATAGTGGAAAGCGGACTATATACAACACCATGAAATTATATAGATTTACTTAATGTTTCTAGGAAATCTTACACTGTATAAAAGGCTGTATAATATAGAAATAGATATCAAGTGTCTGAACTCAAATCTTTGACTGGAAAAATTGCGTACAGTGTTTTATAATCAAGCTAAATGTCAATAATTGTTGATTGAAAAAAACATTTCTGAGAATAGTTTCATGGATTTTTCAAGCAAAAATTCCAAGCTTTTGTTAGTTTCCATTTCTCAGATTTGCCTTTCATTTGTCTAATATAAGGGTAAATGAAATATCTTCGGGTAGTGGACTGTTGGATAAAACAAGCACTTTGAAGACATCACTTTAGGCTCTAAGAAATTACATTAAACATGTTATAGACTAAAAGTAAGCATAAGAACACAAGATTACAGACTGAGTCTGGTTAGTGTGTGCACATTCTAGAAACATATACAGTAATTATTAATATTAACAAACACACTATTAAGACAAAATATTAGGAATGTATAGAGTGCTATGCATTACTGATTGATGTCTTGTGCTAAGGTCAACTATATACAAAGACTGCATTTCTTATTATAATATCTCATATTACAGTATACTGTCTTATATGAAATTGTATTAGATTAATATATATTATGTTAATATATCTCATCATGTTGCATACTATTACTACTTATTTAGCAATTTATTTATTCATTTATTTTTTATATATTTATTTATTTTTTGTTTTCTCCCTTCAGTCTTACTTTCCTCCTCCTTCTCTTTTCTTAATAGTTTTTACTTAATTTACTTATTTATTTCTATTGTACTATCGATCAGTACCATATTACATATGTTTATAACATCTTCTATCTGCCTCTTACCCACTTGTAAGCATGCACACACTCACTCACACACACACACACACACACACACACACACACACACACACACACACACACACACACACACACACCTATACTACCTATATACATATCATCATGACTTCATGTTGTTTTCTGTTCTTATCTGTACTGTATGTCCACTGTCTGTATTCACTGATCCTCATGGTGTAATGTACTTGTCCCCCATGTCACCTTGTCATTCACATAAATTTCACCAATTAAAAAAAAAAAAAAAACTATATACAAAGAAACGTGGTCAGAGCTGTGTGTGTGAGGGTGTGTGTGTCTCATCTTAGTTGTACAGGAATTTTGCCCTTCTCTCCTTCTGAGTGGCAAACCTCTCAATGACCCTATTATCAAAGTCAGGAATTATCCCTAACAAGTTTATTCTCCATGGAGAGCATAGCCAGAGCATTCAGACGATCCTGTGTCATGATGTTTCTCAGGAAGGTTTTGATCCTCTTCAGAGTAGAGACGCATCTCTCGGATTTAGCTGTTGTCATGGGTGTGGTGATGAGGATCTTGAGGAGGCTGACAGTCTCTGTGAACGTGCTCTGACGGTTGTTCTCCAAAGAAGAACTGGTACAGAGGCACTTCACCACTGCAAGCCTTGAACTCACTGTTCTCATAGATGAGGGACAGTTCTGTTTTGAGCTTGGCCTTGTTCAACATGGTGTACGCCTCCACTGTTGTTTCAAGCGCTGTATCTGGGAACTTCACACTGTGTTGTGTGAACAAATCTCCGTGCAACAATGTTGCGCTGATGAGGTGCTGGGTGAAGGAGAACCGCTCCTTGGCATGCACCACGATGGTATCACATACCTGTAAAAGATATATCATCAGCTTAAATTTGCAAGAAAGTCATTTTGATGAGAGTGATTCTGACTGAACACATGGCTATGTCCAAGTCAAGTATATGATTACTAAGGTTTTAACACCATTATTCCTAATTGCACTACCGCAACAGTATCTTTTCTTCCTCAGATCTTTAACTTCCTATTGGTTTTCCCAACAAAATAAGGCCTACAGGGGCATTTCAATGAATAAATAAACCACATATTTTCTGTTACACGTGAGGATGCCTTATACACTGAATGTCTTTCTTATGTGTGTGGATGACAAAAAATCATCTTGTGACTGCTCTGTTATACACCTGCAATCTACTGAGTGAGCAAAAATATGAAAACAAATATAAATTGCAGACTGCCTGTTGCATCATTCAACTGAAGTCAGTTGTGGCAGTATGCCATCCTGTACTACACACCACCAGGTCTGAAAACACTAAAGATTACATCACAACTTACCTTTGTAGCCAGCCTCTGGTGTTCTCCTGGTCCGAGCATCCTCCGTCGCTTAATGGGCTGCTGCTGCTCGTCAGATGCGCTGTCCCCACACAGAGAGGAAATGGAGGCCCTTATCCAAAAACTAAAGTTTAAGTTGCTAACTTACCATCAGACTCCTTAACTCCCAGACACCCCCCCTCAACACACACAAGCACATCCACTGACTCACATATATACACACTCACGGACTAACACTTATGTTTAGTAACTGCTTTTAACCAGTGATGTACATAATTAGCTTAGTATTTTTTTTACTTGTGCCAGGTTTTATTTATTTTTTTAGCATTTTTCTATTACATTTGTGAGCCAGATGAAACGTAATTACGTTCTGCTGTGTACTTATCCGGTGTAGATTACAGTCTGAATGACAATAAAGTTAATCTCCAATCTTCAATAAAAAGTAGGCCTATACTAGAAATTGGCCTGGTGGACACCGGAATAAGCCTGTTATTACAAACTGTGTTTAATAATGACTTTACCTGCATTATTATCCAAATCTGACTGTCTCTAATCTTCCTTTTTAAAATATTAAAACAAATATAATTGTGATGTGCTCTATGACAATCATTCACATTGATGACAAGGCACATTTAGGGCCTTACAGCTTAATCATCCAATAGTAAAAAATAGTTATTTACCTGACTGTGAGCATGCTGTCTGTGAACCTCTGGACAAGTGCTTTAATGAAGACAGAGTTGATGTTCCTCTTCTGCAGCTGGTTGAATAGCATGTCCACATTTGGCATGATTTTGTTGAACAATGCCAGGAAAAAACAGAAAGCCTCGTCTTCAAGCATCCTCACAAAGCCCCCAGCCTCTCGGGATTAAAGTTCCCAGAGTCTCTGATCATCTGGAAATACTTAAAGAGGTCATCCTTGTGCTCGTACACAGTTTTAACAGCGCGACTGAAGTCACCTGGAGCAGCCTTGTGCTAGAACTGAAAACACTGACAGAGGCTCTCACTCAGATACAAATAGATTCAAAGGGGTGTTGTTGGACTATCTTATGAAATAGTTTTTTTTGACACCTTCAGATAACAATGCTGATAAAAGGAGAAGACACAAAGTTTGTTGCCTAATCAGTTAAAAGGTAGTTTGGTAACACTTAAGTTCACAATGAAAATCAGTAGATGGTTAACTTAATAATGATGCACTATACTACTATACTATGAAAAGCCAATAGCAAATGGAGTATTCAGATCCTTTTAACTGAAGTAAAAATATCAACATCACAATGAAAAAATACTTGAAAATGAAAGTCCTGCATTAAAAAAAAATGTGTTAGTTAAAAATATGAAATTGTTTTTAGAAAAAGGTCATATAGTATTACAATTACAAGTAAGAGAAAGCAGTGTAATGTCCCCATTCAGTGTTATGTGATTAAATGATTTGTTATTTCTGAGGCGTTAATATAAAAATAGCACTGCTGTTGTAATAGGTTGAAGTTGAGCTGATTTTGTTTACTATTATAACTTGATAAAGTGTTTGTTAATTAACATGTAACCCTAGCTGTTAAATGTTGTGTGAGAAAAAGTACAATATTTCCAGCAGAATTTTAGTGAAGCGGTGTAAAATAGTATAAAATTAAAGCACTCCAGTAAAGTACAAGTACTTCTAATTTGTACTTTAGTGCAGTATTTGAACAACTGCTTAGTTGCATTCCAACTCCAACACACTTTTGCAAATGTACAGATCAGGGTCTTTCAATCAAAACCAAAATAACAAACTTTCTTTGATGATATCGTAAAGTAGGCTGGATCATGGTTCAGTTTATTTCTTCATTGTTCCACAACTACAGGTGTTCCCCCCAGAAGTTATAGCGACAGGCGACCAAATGAAATGGAGCATTAGCTTGAGAGACAACTCAGCAAAATATACAGAGAAGGTCTGGTTGCTTTTACACATTTTAATGTGGTAAGGTTACATATTATATCTTAAATAATCTTTACTGATCTCTGAAATTAAGATTCCATCAGTTGATAAAAGATTATGGGATATTTTCGAAAAGCTTTAGCTTCTATACAGACCATATGGTATTGGGCCATTTGCTTAACTACAGTTTTCAAGGTTATGAATGAACAGTGCACCTCAGTTTTTAAGACAACATGGAAAAGTAGTTCTTTCCAGTTTCATGAGATGGGCAATGTAGATCCAAGCCAAGATATAGCACATTACTGAGAATAAACTTAATACACACATTTTATGGTTAAAAACACAGTAACATCTGTATCGATTTATTTAAATGTCTCTACAGTTTGCAATATTCTTCTTGTACGTGTATATCAAGCTGAACATTTCAGTGCTTGGCCTTGATCATTTGTTTCAGGTTGGACAACTCGTGGCCTCAGTCTGCTGTCAGAGTAGAAGGTGCAACATTACAGTTTCTCAGCATGACCGCTGACCTGCAGGGACTTTACCAGTGTGAGGCCTCAAACCCTTATGGGACAAAACGCGGTCACCTCTATCTGCATGTTTCTTCAGGTGAGGACAGGTTTGACATGGTGTTTTTTTCTCTCTTAGATTTCAGTGTGTTGTGATTGTTTGAATTTGTTATTCTTATATGTCTCTCAATAGATAAATTTTAAAACGAGATTGCAGAAAAATGATTTCTGTTACAAGTTTTACTCATTGACCCATGATGAGAAGCATGGACATCTAGGCCTGACGGAAACATGCTGAATGTGGTGAGGATTCCTCCCAGGCGCCTCCCTCCTTTTGGCTACATTTCCACTATGTCCAACTGAAAGGTCAACCCAGGACACACTGGAGAATTCATTAAGCTGAGAGGCATGTTTCCCAGCCTTTTTTCCCATCACAAGCCAGACAACTGTAAAAAAGAATGTCATCCAATGCTCTGCTGGAAGGTATTCAAGTCTACAAGTTTTATCTTGTAAAATGTGGCAGAGACCATTTTTTCAGAGACACTTTGACATGTCTTTGCAGGAGAACCACTGGTGCCATTGACAAAATTAACACAAATGCATTCCATTTAGGTGAGCTGGTTTCAGGGTCCTGGTATTCCATATAAGTCACTCACTTTCACGGCTTACAGGAAAATTTGATGAGCCGCAGAAATATTTCTCCCTTTATAAGTAGTAGAACTGCTGACATGTCATCAAGTGATTCTTATTATAATGTGTATGATTGGTGAAGTGGTAGTTAATGTTATTGTTAAAGAATGCATTAGGTGTAAGTACATGATCTTTTCATCTTTTCTGGCTCCACCATCAAAAACCAGATTACAACTTAATGACTCGCAGCTGTCACTTAGTTGCACAGTGAAACTCTATAAAGCTTGGACGTGCACTCAACGATCAGTAAATCACTGATAACAGAGTTTCTCTGCTTATCAAACCAGTCAGAAACACACAGCAGAGGACATGCTGTAATGGAGACATATTGTCCTCTTTTTCAGGTTCATCATTTTATGTTGGGTTACTGCACTGCTGTTGTATTTGGCAGGATCATGCTTATGTAAATGTACCACCATAGACTGACTGTGTTTATCAATTTCCTGCTTTAAGGAACATGAAGTACTTTTGCATATATTTCCTTATTCTGTCCAGTGCTGCTGCACTGTATTCCCCCTCTGAAATGTTTTAGCTCCTGTCTCTTTCAGGCCCCTCCACCTGAATACCCAGGCTCGTCCAATTGGTCAGCTCACACATCCCTGTGCCAGCAACGCCAACAACAGAGCCACATCGACAAAATATTTCTTACGTAACAAACTAGCAGCTCGGCAGTTCATTATGCAAATGTTTGACATGATGACATAGTCTAATGTTATTAAGTCACATAATCAAAGGTGGGACTACTGATGAGGCGTCTAAGGAGCAGTGAACACCATTGCTGAACACGTACCACACCACAGTGGCACTAGAACTTTCCATTGGCACTGGCCCCCCCAGCAGGACAATGCTCCCTGTCACACCAGAAAAACTGCCTAGGAATGGCAGAGGAACATGATAAAGAGCTCAAACTGTCAACCAACCCTCCTTACTCCCAGATCCCAATCGCATCAAGCATGGGGATGAGGCATCCTTGAAGAAGGAAAACAAGAAATTGGGCCAGCCCTAGGGAGGAATGAGGTTGGAAAGGGACCATTTGCCCTGTTCTCCACAGCTCTGTCCCACATTGTTTCAATTTAATTTCACTGCAACCCACATTCCTGTCCACGCTGGCGTAGCTATTATTAGGTAAGATGCATTCAGGAAACTTTACAGATGGCTAGTTGAGATCAAAATGTAGGCCGAGTTCAAAGATGGGAGTGGTCTGCATGAGGGAGCTGGAAGATTACTACTTTAAACCGCTTGCCTACATTCATGGTCCTGGACACACCTATTGTTGGCTACAATCGTGGTATTTCCTGCTGCCAAAGGTGTGGTTTTGAGTCCTTTGCCAGCTGTTTATGTTTGTGGACAGATTTTGTCAGCACAATAGTGTCAAAACTGTGCAAAATCTAGTTACAACACTTTGCAAGTGTGCAGTTGAGATCAAATTGAAGGCCTGACTGGGTGTGGTCCTACTCATGAGTACTGAGTACTCATGGGTCAGAACATGAACCTGTATTTCCATGTATGTATATATATATTCTCTGGACTCCCTAAAAACAGCCTCTTTAAATATAACAATAACATTGTAATAATAAAGAGATAAAAACAGAGTAAAGACTCAAATCCACAATGAATGTATTGCTCTGAAATGTACTGTCTAAACAGTCACATGGTGAACACCCTTTATTTAAATCTACTGGCTTTTTTGGTTCATAATAAAAGGAATACTGTGTCGGTTTGTACTGATTGGTAGAATAGTATTTTAATGTTTTAAGTTCGGGATATAAGTGCCAAACAAACACATGCAGCACATCTGAGTGATGAAGTTTGTTTGAATATTCAAAGTTTGAGATTGCACAGTTGACATCAACAGTAAATAGTCAAATGGTTCTGATAAAGACTGATAAATGGCACCTTTTCTCAGAATCAGTTCAACAACAAACAAACATGAATAAAGAGCTGAACATTTGAATCATTATGCTAATAATCCATTTAGCTTGGACCTCTTATATTAAAATCAAGTCAAGAGTAAAACAGAAAATGTGGGTTTTTTTATGATTATGTACATTTGACATGAACACAAGCACAAATTCTATAAAGAATATTTGATCTAGATGCATATCCCCAAACAAAATCAGTGAATGTTGGGTGAAAGGCAGGACACAATTTTCAAGGGACATGTACACATGTCGTATAAGTGAATTCTTTGGTGTAAGAGCTGGAAAATCTCTTCATTACTGACGTTTCCGCCACCTGAAGGACGCCATGGGTCTGTGTGTCAGACTAAAGAATCAAAATAAGATAAAACTAAATAAGACAAAATTAAAAGTGAAACCAAATATTATAGTGCAGCTGCAGTGTGAAATCAGATTAAATAGTCCAAACTTTAATGTAATAAAAGATTGCTGCAAACAGAAAAGTCTTGAGTCCTGATTTAGTACATTTTCGGGGCGTTTGTTCCAGATTAATGATGCACAAAACTGATTGCTGTTTCTCCACCTTTAGTTTTAACAAGGCTGTCATTCTCCAGGGTGGATCCATATTATTTACATTGTCATATATCATGTGTCCTGTCTAATATCGCTCTTGTTTCTTATTCAGTGTTAATCTGAATGTTATTCTTGTCAGACTGAACACTGAACTGAGCCTCTTGTCTCTCTCTGCTTGTGATTTATCCTGTAAACTACACAGCTCTGGTACTGAGGAGGAGACACCTGTGGGGAGAGGGAACGAGAATAAACTCTTAACTAAGAAACAAAAATGGATGAGCAGAAAATATTAGGGACTGCTGATAAAAAGGCTTTGTGAGACATGAGAACATAGTAGTTTGAGTAATGACTTGAAGTTCTTCTCACCTGTCAGAGTCCTGCTTCTCACTGAGTCCTGGTTGATTTCTCTTTCCGGAGTTTTCTGCAGAGATAAAAAGGCAAATAATAAGAATCTTACAAACTTTCAAATGTTTTCATATTGTTGGGGATACTTGGAAGACATCCCCCACAGTTTTTTTGAAATGACCAGCCTTGTCCCCGTCACATTTAAAGGACATAATGAGATAAAAATGTGTTAAAGAAAAAACTTGCACCAAAAATATTCACTGACAGATGATATGAAATCAATTTGATGCGTCATTATGCACTATATTCATGCTGTAGTTATGTACTCTGACCTCATATGATCTTCTCACTACATTATCTTAACTCACATATAAGTTGAAGAACACTTATAAAAACTTGTTTTTTAATCATAGCCTTTATGTTCCCACCACTTTTCAACACATAGTGACACACTTGTTTCACATAATTCAGAAGTTTGAACTAACATATGTTCGGCATTTTGGCTTGAAAAATGACCTAAACGATTATTGATAGTTAGTTGATGAGGAGCGAAGTCAGGTAATTTTAACACAGTTATGTTACTTTGTCAAGTGGTTTTCCAACCTGAGGGGTCCGGCCCCTCCAGAGGCCCATGAAAGAAATTTGAGTGGGTCGTGATTTCTGTGGTCGGAAAGAAAAAACTAAATTCTGATACAGGAATCTGTTTTCATGTTATTGGTCTACAGACACTGCTCTCTTTCTAAGGAGCAACAAGCAAAAATTAATGTTACACTGCATTTTACATATTTACATCTGAGATGTGAAAGAATTAAAGCTGTCAAATGAGTGCAGTGGACTGAAAAGTACAGTGTTTCTATATTTCTCTCTAAAACGTTGTAGAGCAGAGGCATAAAGTGACATTTGATGGATATACTGAAGTAAAATACAGATACTTACACTTATGTACAGTGCTGGAGTAAATGTATTCAGTTACTTGCCATCTGTGTTAAAGAGGGTGTTGGATGGGGGTTCTCAAATTAATAAAATTGTATAAAATAATACAGGTGCAGCTACATGACAACAAGAAATAGGCAAAAAGTAAAAAGGTGTTATTCTGCTGAGAGGGTTACTTTACTGGAACAAACACTCATCTTCATCCTGTCGCTCCTGTTTCTATTCCTCTCTCTGATTCTTTCTCATCTCTTCTCTCTCAGAGTTTGTGGCCCTCTGCCTGTCACAGTCAGGGATGCAGCCTGTTTGAGCGCAGACTCACGTGGCCACACTTCAAAATATTTATTAGTTCAATAATTAAACCAAGTTCAACGCAGTTCAAACACAATATCCCCCACTACCTGCAGCTTGTTGATGTGAAGACACTGACTGGATCTTTTCCTCATTTAACAACATGTAGATTATCATTAACACACACCAAGTTATCATTTTGAATGTGATTAATGAGACGTGTCTGCTTATTAACACATTTCATTGCAACAAGAAAAGATTGTTGTCATGAACAAAAGTCATGAAAATAATTAGATTGGAAATTAAAAACATTCCGTCTTTTTGTCATGGTGACAGCAGCAGACCCTTCTTGCAGCAGACATTTTGACTCATCAAAGCAGGAAGCACAGGTGGAAATAATAACATTTATGATGACTGTGTTCCATTTCGGTGAGCCATTTACAGCACCAGCACTGGTGTTCTTTATGTTCACTCTCTGACATGTCTTACTGGGACACTTAATGAAGTGAACCTATCTTTAATGTTATTTACACGTTTGTTTTCCTGCTTTGACAAATCAGAATATTTGCCTTAGGAAAATATCTGTGCTGCATTAACTGACATCATGTAAAGCTCCCATATTGTAATGAAAGCTGTTACTGGAAAGATTTCAACAATGTTAAGTAGTGCGAAATATGTTTAGTAAATGTAGAAATGTTTGAAAATGCAGCCAGTTCACATGTTAGTTACACGAAGGGAGGATGTTAAGTTTGTAACAACATGAGGCTACAATTATCAATTATTAAATAAAAACTCACCTGCAGAGGCAGACAGCTGGAGCGATGACACAGAGAAGAAGTCCAATTACATATCTGAGTATGTATGGAAAATCCCACCATGAACTGACTCCTGCAACATATCAGGTATGAATGAATTAAATAGCAGGAAGTGTGAGCTTTGAAATGTACAAAGTCTGAAGAGATGATTAGTCCTGTCTGAACTCTACTTACCTTCAGGTGCCTCAGACACTGTCATATTCCACTCTGTTGTCCTTAGACCAGTTCTAAGACTTACTATACATTTATAGAGTCCTGCGTCTTCATGTGTAGCATTAAAAACATTCAGCTTTAAAGGTAAGTTTAGGTCTATTTTCAGGTGGTGAGAAGTTAGATTAAAAAAAGTCTTATTAAGGACAGATGAATAAACAAAACTAAATGTGTCTTTGGTCCAGCTGATTTGTATGATCTTTTCATCTGATGTGTTGCAAGTCAATGTGACAGATTCTCCCCTGAACACCAGAATATCTCTATGGTCAATGACACAAAGGCCTAACAGGGGAGGAAACAATCAATCAATCAATCAATCAACCAATCAATATAATTAAGAATGGAAAAAAGCATACAAGACAAACACAGATCTCCACTGTACCTGCAAAGACTTGGCACATAACTAATAGTTGAAGCAGAGCTGCTCGCTTCAGGCTGAACATGGTGCCCCTCAGACAGAGACACTCAGAATGGAACTTTACCATCAAGTCTCAAACGTGTTTGTGCTGGAGGTGCTGCAGGAAGGAAGTGGTTAGTTGTTGTTCAGCTCAAAGCATCCGCTTTTCCACATTTCATAGAACACAAGTGACCTGTGAGACCAATAGACAATGATTTCATTCAAATTCGAATCTTGTAAACTCAAACTTGGTTCTTCTTTATAAAAAACTGCAATATGTCTTAATTAGTAATCAAATGTTTAACTCATATAAAATGCTAATAATAGATTTGTTCAAGTGCAGAAAAAAACACATCTCTGTAATGCTGAAGACACTTTTGTGACTGCACTGCTCTCTGTGCATTAAGAACATATTGAGTACCTGAAGCATAATGAGACGGTCTTATTGCTCAGTTAATTAAAGGGAAATGTTACCAATTTACCATTAAAGGGTGTTTAGAGGTCTTGGCGTGTACTGCTGCATATGTGAAAAGAGCAGTATGAAGCCATCAATGGGAAACTGCATGTACAGTAATCTGATAAACTACCTCCAGTGATGTCAGTCAGTGGCTCATTTGTATTGTGGGTAATGTAGGCAGCAGGTTTTGAAAAGGAAGAAGAATGTTACATTTAATGTATTGGTTGGTGGAGTTGCCCCTGTCCATTTGACTTTAATCTCTAAAATATCATTTATCTCACTTGAAAAAAGACCACATGTCATTCCCTCACAGAGACATTTGAAGCCTGTTTAGTTGAGTGTCCTTTATTGTCATCTCAACAAAAGCTGTATGAAACTTGCTCATAGTGCACAACAGGTGTTAACACAACACACAACACAGCATATTAACAATGAAACCCATACATAGATGAGAACATATTTAATACACAAGTGTCATAAATAGAAGAGATGAGCTAAAACAGAAGGCATAAACAGTGATATCAAATATTATAGTGCAGCTGCAGTGTGAAATCAGATTAAGTGGTCCAAAGTTTAATGTAATAAAAGGTTGATGCAAACAGAAAAGCCTTGAGTCCTGATTTTAAATACATTTTCTGGGCGTTTGTTCCAGATTAATGATGCAAAGAAACTGATTGCTGTTTCTCCACCTTTAGTTTTAACAAGGCTGTCATTCTCCAGGCTGGATCCATATTATTTACATCATCATATATCATGTGTCCTGTCTAATATCTCTTTTGTTTGTTACTCAACTTCAATCAGAATGTCACTCTTGCCAGACTGAACACTGAACTGAGCCTCTTGTCTCCCTCTGCTGGTGGTTAATCCTGTAAACTACACAGCTGTGGTACTGAGGAGGAGTCACCTGTGGGGAGAGGGAACGAGAATAAACTCTTAACTAAGAAACAAAAATGGATGAGCAGAAAATAAAAGAGACTGCTAAATAAAAAGCGTTGTGAGACATGAGAACATAATAGTTTGAGTAATGACTTGAAGCTCTTCTCACCTGTCCTCCCAACTGGACTGAAGTCCTGCTCCTCACTGACTCCTGGTTTGGTGTTTCTGTCCAGAGTTTTCTGCAGAAATAAAATTGTAAATAATGAGAATCCACTGGACTTTCAGATTGCTTCAGACTGTTGGGGATACTTGGAAGACATCCCCCACAATTTTTTTAGATGATTGAAAAGTTTGTGGTGGAGGCGTTAAATAAAGGAATTGCCTTTAGTTGTTGTTCAGCTGCTCAAACCGTCTGTTTTTCCACATTTCATAGAACACCAGCTACCTCTGACTCCAGTTGACAATAACTTCATTCAAATCAAAATCTTGAGAACTTAAACTTGGTTCCTCTTTTTAGAAAACTACAATATGTCTTAATTAGTAATCAAATGTTTAACTCATACAAAATGCTAATAATAGATTTGTTTAAGTGCAGAAAACAATTCTTTGTAATGCTGAAGACACTTTTGTGACTGCACTGCTCTCTGTGCATTAAGAGCATATTGAGTACCTGAAGCATAATGAGAAGGTCTTGTTGCTCAGTGAATTAAAGGGAAATTTTACCAATTTACCATTAAAGGGTGTTTAGAGGTCTTGGGGAGTACTGCTGCATATGTGAAAAGAGTAGTATGAAGCCTTCAATGGGAAACTGCATGTACAGTAATCTGATAAACTGCCTCCAGTGATGTCATTCAGTGGCTAATTTGTATTGTGGGTAATGTAGGCAGCAGGTTTGAAAAGGAAGAAGAATGTTGCATTTAATGTGTTGGTTGGTGGAGTTGCCCCTGTCAATTTAGCTTTAATCTCTAAAATGTCATCTATCTCACTTGAAAAAAGACCACATGTCATTCCCTCACAGAGAACTTTGAAGCCTGTTTAGTTGAGTGTCCTTTATTGTCATCTCAACAAAAGCTGTATGAAATTTGCTCATACTGCACAACAGGTGGTAACACAATCAACACAGCATATTAACAATGAAACCCATACATAGATGAGAACATATTTAATACACAGGTGTCATAAATAGAAAAGATGAGCTAAAATAGAAGGAATGAACAGTGAAATCAAATATTATAGTGCAGCTGCAGTGTGAAATCAGATTAAATGGTCCAAACTTTAATGTAATAAAAGGTTGATGCAAACAGAAAAGCCTTGAGTCCTGATTTAAAATAAATTTTCTGGGCGTTTGTTCCAGATTAATGATGCAAAAAACCGAATGCTGTTTCTCCACCTTTAGTTTTAACAAGGCCGTCATTCTCCAGGCTGGATCCTTATTATTTACA
>CAEMYA010000012.1:25817-37829 GCA_903131615.1 Diplodus sargus
GGACATAACTCAGAGTCCTGCTCTTCACTGACTCCTGGTTTGGTGTCTCTGTCCGGAGTTTTCTGCAGATATAAAATTGTAAATAATGAGAATCCACTGGACTTTCAGATTGTTTCAGACTGTTGGGGATACTTGAAAGACATTCCCCACCATTTTTCAAAATGACCAGCCTTGTCCCCGTCACAATTTAAAGACATATGAGATAAAAATGTGTTAAAGGAAAAGCTTGCACCAAAAGAATTCACTGACAGATGACATGAAATAAATTTGATGCGCCATTATGCACTTTCTTCCTGCTGTACTCTGACCTCATATGATCCCCTCATTACATTATCTTAACTCACATATATGCTGAAGAACACTTACATTAAGTTGTTTCTTCATCGGCCCTCTTATGTCCCCACCACTTTTCAACACATAGTGACACAATTGTGGTTGGAAAGAAAAAACTAAATTCTGATACAGAAATCTGTTTTCATGTTATTGGTCTACAGACACCACTCTTTTTCTAAGGAGCCACAAGCAAAAAGGAACATTTCACTGCAATTTATATATTTAGATCTGAAATGTGAAAGAACTAAAGCTGTCAAATGAGCGCAGTGGAGTAAAAAGTACAATATTTCAATATTTCTCTCTGAAATGTTGTAGAGCAGAAGTATAAAGTGGCATTTGATGGAAATGGACAGACACATGTATATAGGTACAGTCCTGGAGTGAATTTACTCAGTTATTTGTCATCAGTGCTTAAAAGGGGACAGGGTTCTCAAATAAAATAAAAAATGAAATTGAAATTATAGCTGTTGCGCAGCGATGGGTCAGGTCCAGACTATTCTGAGCAACAAACAGGAGAATAGGAAGACAAGACAGTTCACAACAACGTTCATTTTGGAACACTTGAGGCATGAACTCACAACTTCGGGAACCAAAGAGTGTCATCTATCGCTCTGAGCTAATTGGCAAGTGGCAATACAACAGTGGCTTCACAAATTGAGTAAGCCATTCACTGTTGTGCAGGCAGATTTGAAACCACTGTAAAAAATTCCGTTGTCAAGACAAATATCTGAAAATACACATTTTGCAGCATGGAGATGTTGGTAATTTGTTTTTAAAAATGATTGATTTGCTCCATAAGTGAAATAACTGATGTTTTAAAATTATGCTTGCAGTGACTTCAATTATTCACATGAGAGCAGAATTCAAAATGTTCTCAAAAATTCAGTTTTTTAGGTAAAATTCTGATATTTGTCAAACATCAATTATCATGACTCTAAAAAATGTTCAATTTTTTCATGAACATTGAAGATTTATTTATCAATTTGCAGGTATATGTTCACAGTAGTGTTCACAGTCAAACATTTTCATCCACTGTCTGCAAAAATTGAGTGATGGACTTCATAATTTTTAATAGGTTTAAATGTACAAAAGTTTCTTCAGTATTGGGGCGACAGTTTGATGAAAGTGTGAAGTTCTAGCAGGTTGATTTGTTCTGAATTTTCAATGTTTTGAAATTTAGATGCTTGCTGTAGCGCCGACATCAGGACTATTCTTGGGCTTATAGCTGAGAGACTGGACCTTTATGCAACATTTGGTTAGCTTTCACCCATGGTCCAGTCCAAGCTATTTGTTTTTATTTAATTTAGGGGCTTGCTGTTATGCCACGAACAAGACAACTGTCTTGTGTTTCATGTTGAGGACATATGACATTTTGATCTGTCATCATCATCATCATCATCATCATCATCCTTGCTGGGTCTTGAGCCCACAATCCCTGACACCAAGAACCAGTTCATAACTCACTGAGCTAGCTGGCTTGAAGTGACACCTGCTGTGTAGCTTCATTTTCTTCTTTTTCTGTTCCATCACTCTCCCTCTGTCCTCCTTCCTTCACATTCATGCTCTCATCTCTTCTCTCTCAGAGTTTGTCGCCCTCTGCCTGTCACAGTCAGGAGTGCAGCCTGTATGAGAGAAGGTGCTCTTAAACCTATTTATTAGTTAAGTAATGAACCTAAGTTCAGCACGATTCAAACACAGTGACCCCCTGATGGTTTAACACTATCTGCAGCCCGTTGATGTGAAGTCACTGACTGGATCTTTTCCTCATTTAACAACATGTAGATTATTATTAACACACACCAGGTTATCATCTTGAACCGGAAACATGTGTTTAATGAGATGTGTCTGCTTGACTTATTAAGAAAAAAATTAAGACATTTCATTGCAATAAGAAAAGATCAAGAGAAAGTCATGAAAATAAGAAGATTGGAAATTAAAAGCATTCTGTCTTTTTGTCGTGGTGACAGCAGCAGACCCTTCTTACAGCAGACATTTTAACTCGTCAAAGCAGGAAGCACAGGTGGAAACAATAACATTTATTATGAGAATTGCGTTCCATTTAGGTGAGCCATTCACAGCACTGGCACTGGTGTTGTTAATGTTCACTCTCTGACATGTCTTACTGGTACACTTAATAAAGTGAACAACATGAAGTAATGTGAAATATGTTTAGTAAATGTAGAAATGTTTGAAAATGCAGCCAGTTTACATGTTAGTTATACAGTGACGACAAGTGGTGAAGGAAGGAGGAAGTCAAGATTTTATGTGTGTAACGACATGAGGCTACAATTATCAATTATTAAATAAAAACTCACCTGCAGAGGCAGACAGCTGAAGCGACGACACAGAGAAGAAGTCCAATCACATATGTGAGTATGTATAGAAGATCCCACCATGAACTGACTTCTGCAACATATCAGGTGTGAATGAATTAAGTAGCAGGAAGTGTGAGTTTTGAAGTGTACAAAGTCTGAAGAGATGATTAGTCCTGTTTGTGCTCTACTTACCTTCAGGTGTCTCAAACACTGTCATATTCCACTCTGTTGTCCATGTGCCACGGTCACCACTTACTGTACATGTATAGAGTCCTGCGTCTTCATGTGTTGCATTAAAGACATTCAGCTTTAAAGGTAAGTTCAGGTCTATTGTCACTCTGTTAGAGGATAAATTGGAAAAAGTCTTATTAAGTTGAATTGAATGAATAAAAATAAATGTGTCTTTGGTCCAGCTGACTTGTGTGATCATTTCCATGGATGTGTTGCAAGTCAACGTGACAGATTCTCCCCTGAACACCAGAATATCCCAGTGGTACATGAGACAATGACCTAACAGGGAAGGAAACAATCAATCAATCAATATTAAATATAATCAAGAACAGAAAAAAGTACACAAGACAAACACAGATCTCCACTGTACCTGCAAAGACTTGGCACATAACCAATAGTTGAAGCAGAGCTGCTCGCTTCAGGCTGAACATGGTGCCCCTCAGACAGAGAGACTCAGACTGGATCAAGTCTTAGATGGGTTTGTGGTGGAGGTGTCAAATAAAGGAAGTGGCTTTAGTTGTTGTTCAGCTGCTCAAACCGTCTGTTTTTCCACATTTCATAGAACACAAGTGACCTGTGAGACCAATAGACAATGACTTAATTCAAATCAGAATCTTGAAAACTTAAACTTGGTTCTTCTTTTTATAAAACTACAATATGTCTTAATTAGTAATCAAATGTTTAATTCATATAAAATGCTAATAATAGATTTTTTTGAAGTGCAGAAAAAAAACACATCTCTGTAATGCTGAAGACGCTTTTGTGACTGTACTGCTCTCTGTGCATTAAGAGCACTAGTGCAGTGCCTGTAGGAAATATGTGTTCCTATAGAAAAGTGGGAGGTTATGAAGCATTTTCACTGATGGTCAAATGAGGCTGTTTGAAGGTTGAACGTCGGGGATATTTAGGTTTGTTATGAAATCCGATATTCCAGGGTATAACTGGTTGTTTTTTATTTTGCCATTATATTTCACCTTAAAAAACTATTTACTTGGTGTGATTATTTTCAGCACAACCTCACATGTGTGACTGTACAGTTATTTTTTCATTTTGACATACTGTAGTAACACAATAGACCTAAAATCACAACAAAAATATAAAATCTGAGTAGAAGAAGTTATTTTTTACTGTGAAAACCACAAATATGTTTAACAAACTTTATAACCTATAATGCAAATATAAATTGTTGTTTGCTGAATAAGTGCATACATTTTAAAAATGTACAAAGTTCTGTGTAACTATTTACATTTACAGTAAATGCAGGCAATGCTCAGGTCTGCCTGAGCTCCTTCCAGCTGAATGAAGAGCTGCACTGCCTGCTTCAAATTCAGCTTCTCCTGTTTTGACTCATTAAACAAAAAACCAACTCCACTACACACTAAACACACGACACCAAACACTACATAACACACTTACTATACACTCCAAACACGCTAAATGTCACAAATCTCTTGCTGTCAGTACACCGGCCATCGTTGCCTGTCAATCATCCGCCGACGTCCCTCCCACAACTTCCTGTTGCTCTACAACCAAACTTGCTGCTTGAACACTTTCATGACAAAAGCCCGTTTTACCGTTTCTTCTGCACCAGACACAAAGCAAACTGGAGGACATTATTTACCCTAAGTCCGGTTTTGACAGGTCGTGGCGTCCTGTCCGTCAGCTCGGGAGTTGGGCCGTGTAGGTTAGCTAGCGGCTAGCGGCTAGCGGCTAGCAGCTAGCTACACACGAACATCCACACATTCCGTTTCCACTTTGTTGTCCGCGCGTCTCCGCATCTCCTGAGACCCGAACAGGCCGATCCGGTCTTGTTTAGTCTGTTCTCTATCATGCACAGAACAGAACGGACCGAACCGCCGGCTAACTCCCGGCCCAGCTCGCGCCGCTGCAGGTATAAATCCGCTCTCCTCAGACCCGAACAGACATGGTCCGGTCTCGTTTGGTCTCATTAATCCACAACAGTCAGTTTAGATGCACAGAACAGAACGGGACCGAACCGCCAGCTAACTCCCGGTCCAGCTCGCGCTGCCACAGGTATACATCCGCTTGTTTCTTAATGTGTGTCGTAGGCTTGAGCTCTGCAGTGACTGGCTCTAATGCGCATGTCACTGTGGGGGCTCCGATAGACTATGCTCCAGAATGTGTAAAGCATTTATGAAATAATTTATTCACGGTATCATTGCAGTCCAAACAAATGTGAAGTCGCACACCACTGAACCAAACAGCAGCCATGTTGAAAGTCTCAGGTCATTCTGATCCTGATCCGCAGAGATATTTGAGACACACACAGACAGACAGACAGACAGACAGAGATTCCTTGCTTTTATAGAGAGATATTGAGTACCTGAAGAAGGTCTTATTGCTCAGTGAATTAAAGGGAAAATATGTCCAATTTACCATTAAACGGTGTTTAGAGGTCTTGGGGTGTACTGCTGCATATGTGAAAAGAGCAGTATGAAGCCCTCAAGGGTAAACTGCATGTACAGTAATCTGATAAACTGCCTCCAGTGATGTCATTCAATGGTTAATTTGTATTGTGGGTAATGTAGGCAGCAGGTTTTGAAAAGGAAGAAGAATATTACATTTAACCTTAAAGTTGGTGGAGTTGCCCTTGTCCATTTGACTTTAATTTCCAAAATGTTATCTATCTCACTTGAAAAAAGACCGCATGTCATTCCCTCACAGAGAACTTTGAAGCCTGTTTAGTTGAGTGTCCTTTATTGTCATCTCAACAAAAGCTGTATGAAACTTTCTCATAGTGCACAACAGGTGGTAACACAATCAACACAGCATATTAATGATGAAATCCGTACATAGATAGGAACATATTTAACACACAAATGTCATAAATAGAAGCGATGAGCTAAAACAGAAGGAATAAACAGTGAAATCAAATATTATAGTGCAGCTGCAGTGTGAAATCAGATTAAAAGCTCCAAACTTTAATGTAATAAAAGGTCGCTGCAAACAGAAAAGTCTTGAGTCCTGATTTAAAATACATTTTCTGGGCGTTTGTTTCAGATTAATGATGCAAAGAAACTGATTGCTGTTTCTCCACCTTTAGTTTTAATAAGGGCGTCATTCTCCAGGCTGGATCCATATTATTTATCAATCAATCAATACCTTTATTTGTCCCCAATGGGGCAATTTGTTTCACAACAATAGGAGCACACAAGTACAAAAAACAACAAATACACATAACATAATAAATAACATTATGCACAAACCTAATAAATAATGTGTATAGAATACTGAAATCAACTCTGTTAAAGAAATGCACTGAAGTGAAAGGGATACTCTATCCTAATGGGTAAACTACCTTTTCCTCCTGGCGTTTAAAAGAGAGACAGCAGAAGGAAAAAAGGAGTGTTTATACTTGTTCGTTTTAGCAAGTGGAAGTCTGAGCAGTGAACCTGATGGTAGAAACTGAAACTGTTGATGTAGAGGATGAGAGCAGTCAGACAGGATAGAGTTAGCTTTCTTAAGCAGCTGTTTGTTGTAAAGATCCTGTAGAGTTTCTTGTGCAGACCCGGTGATTTTGCAACTAATACTAACAACCTTGTTTAGTAGAGTTCTCTCTTTTACCCTCAGAGATTGAAACCAACAAATAGAGGAAAACGTAATAACAGAATCAATAAAAGAACGATAAAACAAAGTCATCAGGGTGGAGTCAACCTGGAATTTAGAACGTTTCCAAAGACAAAAGAGACACTGCTTACTTTTTTTATACATCGAGTCTGTGTTTTTCTCAAATGTCAGCTTGTTGTCGAGGGTGGTGCCTAAATACTTATAGGACTCTACAATTTCAACTCCCTGACCATCCATCACTGTGATGTCAGGAGAGGGCTGCACACGTCTAAAATCAATGCACATGTCCTTTGTCTTTAAAATGTTAAAGGATAAAAAAGATTCCTCGCACCATTTAAAAAAATAATTAATACATCATCATATATCATCTGTCCTGTCTGGCATCTCTCTTATTTGTTTTTCAACTTCAATCAGAATGTCACTCTTGCCAGACTGAACACTGAACTGAGCCTCTTGTCTCCCTCTGCTGGTGGTTAATCCTGTAAACTACACAGCTCTGGTACTGAGGAGGAGACACCTGTGGGAAGAGAAAAATGGATGAGAAGATAATAAGAGAGACCACTAACAAAATGCTTTGTGAGACTTGAGAACATAATAGTTTGAGTAATGACTTGAAGTTCTTCTCACCTGTCCTCCCAACTGGACATGAAATTGGACATAACTCAGAGTCCTGCTCCTCACTGACTCCTGGTTTGGTGTCTCTGTCCGGAGTTTTCTGCAGATATAAAACTGTAAATAATGAGAATCCACTGGACTTTCAGATTGTTTCAGACTGTTGGGGATACTTGGAAGACATTCCCCACCATTTTTCGAAATGACCAGCCTTGTCCCTGTCATAATTGTAAAGACATAATGAGATAATAATGTGTTAAAGAAAAAGCTTGCACTAAAAGTATTCACTGACAGATGACATGAAATAAATTTGATGCGCCATTATGCACTTTCTTCCTGCTGTAGTTATGTACTCTGACCTCATATGATCCCCTCATTACATTATCTTAACTCACATATATGCTGAAGAACACTTACATAAAGTTGTTTTTTCATTGGCCCTCTAATGTCCCCACCACTTTTCAACACATAGTGACACAATTGTGGTCAGAAAGATAAAACTAAATTCTGATACAGGAATCTGTTTTCATGTTATTGGTCTACAGACAACACTCTTTTTCTAAGGAGCAACAAGCAAAAAGGAACATTACACTGCAATGTATATATTTAGATCTGAAATGTGAAAGACCTAAAGCTGCCAAATGAGTGCAGTGGAGTAAAAAGTACAATATTTCTATATTTCTCTCTGAAATGTCGTAGAGCAGAAGTATAAAGTGGCATTTAATGGAAATACTGAAGTAAAGGACAGATACATATATTTAGGTACAGTGGTGGAGTGAATTTACTTACTTGCCATCAGCGCTTAAAAGGGGACAAGGTTCTCAAATTAAAACAAATAAAATAAAATGAAAATACAGGTACGACAGGTGCAGCTACATGACAACAGAAAATAGACAAAAAGTAAAAAGGTGTTATTCTGCTGAGAAGGTCTCTTTACTGGAGCAAACATTTACTTTAATCCTGTCGCTCCTGTTTCTGTTCTTCTCTCTGATTCTGTCTCATCACTCTCCCTCTGTCCTCCTTCCTTCACATTCATGCTCTCATCTCTTCTCGCTCAGAGTTTGTTGCTCTCTGCTTGTCACAGTCAGGAGTGCAGCCTGTTTGAGAGCAGACGCTTTTAAACCTATTTATTAGTTAAGTAATGAAGCCAAGTTCAACACGATTCAAACACAATGTCCCCCTGATTGTTCAACTGTACCTGCAGCTTGTTGATGTGAAGTCACTGACTGGATCTTTTCCTCATTTAACAACATGAAGATTATTAAAAACACACACCAGGTTATCATTTGCTAATGTGTTTAATGAGACGCGTCTGCTTGACTTATAAAGAAAATAATCAAGACATTTCATTGCAATAAGAAAAGATTAAGAGAAAGTCATGAAAATAATTAGATTGGAAATTAAAAACATTCTGTCTTTTTGTCATGTTGGAAGCAGCAGACCCACCTTACAGCAGACATTTTAACTCGTCAAAGCAGGAAGCACAGGTGGAAACAATAACATTTATGATAACTGTGTTCCATTTAGGTGAGACATTAACAGCACCGGCACTGGTGTTGTTTATGTTCACTCTCTGACATGTCTTACTGGGACACTTAATGAAGTGAACCCATCTTTAATGTTATTTACACGTTTGTTTTCCTGCTTTGACAAATCAAAATATCTGCCGTAAAATAAAATAAAAAAGCTCCCATATTGTAATGAAAGCTGTTACTGGAAAGATTTCAACAATGTTAAGTAGTGTGAAATATGTTTAGTAAATGTAGAAATGTTTGAAAATGCAGCCAGTTTACATTTTAGTTACACAGTGACGACAAGTGGTGAAGGGAGGAGGAAGTTAAGATGTTAAGTGTGTAACGACATGAGGCTACAATCATCAATTATTAAATAAAAACTCACCTGCAGAGGCAGACAGCTGGAGCGACGACACAGAGAAGAAGTCCAATCACATATCTGAGTATGTATGGAAAATCCCACCATGAACTGACTCCTGCAACATATCAGGTATGAATGAATTAAATAGCAGGAAGTGTGAGCTTTGAAATGTACAAAGTCTGAAGAGATGATTAGTCCTGTCAGAACTCTACTTACCTTCAGGTGCCTCAGACACTGTCATATTCCACTCTGTTGTCCATGTGCCATGGTTGGCACTTACTGTACATGTATAGAGTCCTGCATCTTCATGTTGAGCATTAGAAACATTCAGCTTTAAAGGTAAGTTCAGATCTATTGTCACTCTGTTAGAGGTTAGATTAGAAAAAGTCTTATTAAGATGAATTGAATGAACAAAACTAAATGTGTCTTTGGTCCAGCTGACTTGTGTGATCTTTTCCATGGATGTGTTGCAAGTCAGCGTGACAGATTCTCCCCTGGACACCAGAATATCTCTGTGGTCAATGGTACAATGACCTAACAGGGAAGGAAACAATCAATCAATCAATCACTATTGAATATAATCAAGAACAGAAAAAAGTACACAAGACAAACACAGATCTCCACTGTACCTGCAAAGACTTTGCACATAACCAATAGTTGAAGCAGAGCTGCTAGCTTCAAGGCTGAACATGGTGACCATCAGACAGAGACACTCAGGCTGGAACTTAACCATCAAGTCTGACATGTGTCTGTGGTTGAGGTGCTGCAGAAAGGAAGTGGCTTTAGATGTTCAGCTTCCATCACGTATGGACCCACAAAAGTCTTCATACTACTGTTTTCACATATACAGCAGTACTCCCCAACACCTGTGAATACACTGTAATGTGTACAGTTTGCGGAGTTACCCTTTAAGTCCACAGCTTCTGAGTCTGAATATTCTGACACTGTTACAAGAACCAAATCTATCACTTTACATTTACATTCACTGTCACTGCACTTTACTGTCTATAAATTCTAACCATTTCATTTCATACTGGTTTGTGTGGCAGCATTTGAATATAAGTGAGGCAACAGCAGAGCAGCACACACTCACATTCCTCCTCCACTGGATTAATTAAAAATAAAAGTCCATTTGACTTTAATCTCTAAAGAGTAATTTATCTCACTTTAAAAAAGACTGCATGTCATTCCCTCACAGAGAACTAATTGAAGCCTGTTGAGCTGAGTGTCCTTAATTGTCATCTCAACAAACACTGTCAGAAACTTGCTCATAGTGCACAACAGGTAACAATCAACGCAGCATATTAACGATGAAACCCATACAAAGATAAGAACATATTTAATACACAAACATCATAAATAGAAAAGATAAGCTAATACAAAACCCTTTAAAGTGAAGGCACCTCTTTTAATGCATTACTTTTAGACACACTGACGACATCAGTGACCCAGTTGTCCTCCCTTGAAGCGCCTGGTTCCAAAATGAAAAATGTATGTCCTGTCAAATGTGATCTTTCTCATGTAGACTCTGCCCATGTCTCTTTTTTGACTGTCAATCGTAAAGCTTGTCAGCTCAGATTTCACCTAGATGGAGTTGAGCCTCTCCATGTACTGACTCCTGTGCTTGTTATGTGTCCTTCTGTCTAGGCCAGTCTGCAGTTGAGAGAGCGCAACCTGTAGAAGCAGGAAGTGAATATAACGTTCAACCATTTATCTGAGAAAGAAGAAGAAATGACGGATGTGAGTGTCAAAGAAAACCAACTTCCACTGACCTCTTCTGCTGACTCGAGTTGAGACTGGTCCTAGACTGAACTGTTCTGGTTTTGTGTCCTGAGTTTCCTGCAGAGAAAATGCTGTGAACACTTCATAGTGCAGAGAATGAACCTAATAAGCTGTAAACGATGCACTGTACTCAATAGTTATCTGAGGAGTGCTCAGATCCTTTAATTTAAGCTTGGACAAGGAACTTTCATTTTTTGTTCATTCTGTATTTTGTGGACAAATGATGGCAATGGTGAAACAAAAAGAGACTTTGAGACTTCTCAATCTGTCCGTAGCATTCTGCCATGAAGAGGTTTCAATTTTGTGACTTATCTAACCCAGAACAATCAGAATCCAACCAGGAGACAGGCACAGAGTGGTGAAAGGATGATGTATTTGTGTGAGCTGAACCGAAAGTTACCATCATCCTGGTTCTCTCGACAAAAAGCCTAAAGGTCTTATTGCTCAGTTAATTAAAGGGAAATTCCACCAATTTACCATTAAAGTGTTTTTAGAGGTCTTGGGGAGTACTACTGCATATGTGAAAAGAGTAGTATGAAGCCTTCAAGGGGAAACTGCATGTACAGTAATCTGATAAACTGCCTCCAGTGATGTCATTCAGTGACTCATTTGTATTGTGGGTAATGTAGGCAGCAGGTTTTGAAAAGGAAGAAGAATGTTACATTTAATGTGTTGGTTGGTGGAGTTGCCCCTGTCCATTTGACTTTAATCTCTAAAATATCATTTATCTCACTTGAAAAAAGACCACAGGTCATTCCCTCACAGAGACATTTGAAGCCTGTTTAGTTGAGTGTCCTTTATTGTCATCTCAACAAAAGCTGTATGAAACTTGCTCATAGTGCACAACAGGTGTTAACACAACACACAACACAGCATATTAACAATGAAACCCATACATAGATGAGAACATATTTAATACACAAGTGTCATAAATAGAAAAGACGAGCTAAAACAGAAGGCATAAACAGTGTAATCAAATATTATAGTGCAGCTGCAGTGTGAAATCAGATTAAGTGGTCCAAAGTTTAATGTAATAAAAGGTTGATGCAAACAGAAAAGCCTTGAGTCCTGATTTTAAATACATTTTCTGGGCGTTTGTTCCAGATTAATGATGCAAAAGAACGGATAGCTGTTTCTCCGCCTTAAGTTCTAACAAGGCCGTCATTCTCCAGGCTGGATCCTTATTATTTACATCATCATATATCATGTGTCCTGTCTAACATCCTCTTGTTTGTTACTCAACTTCAATCAGAATGTCACTCTTGCCAGACTGAAC